>CM051240.1:10859785-11439785 GCA_027917425.1 Gastrophryne carolinensis | reverse complement strand
CTCTCTCTCCCTCGCTCTCTCCCCCTCGCTCTCTCTCCCTCGCTCTCTCTCCCTCGCTCTCTCTCCCTCGCTCTCTCCCCCTCGCTCTCTCTCCCTCGCTCTCTCTCCCTCGCTCTCTCCCCCTCGCTCTCTCCCCCTCGCTCTCTCCCCCTCGCTCTCTCTCTCGCTCTCTTTCGCTTTCCCCCTCGCTCTCTCGCCCTTTCTCTCTCTCTCACTATCGCCTTAAAAGGGGCTGTCCCGGCAAAGGGTTAAATGTCTAATGTATTGTACACCTCCCAAGTGTCCCTGATTTGGAGGGACTGTCCCTCTTTTGAGTCCATGTCCCCCTGTCCCTCATTGTTCTAATTTTTCCCTCTTTGAGGTGTAACATGCAGATCTGCAGCAATAAATGATTCATTTTCTTATTCAAAGTTTTTCTATTGTTGTAACTTTTACATCCTATCTCCTATCCATCCCTCAATGAGGGGGCGTGGCCTCATCATCCCTCAATGAGGGGGCGTGGCCTCATCCATCCCTCAATGAGGGGGCGTGGCCTCATCCATCCCTCAATGAGGGGGCGTGGCTTCACCCATCCCTCAATGAGGGGGCGTGGCTTCACCCATCCCTTAATGAGGGGGCGTGGCTTCATCCATCCCTCAATGAGGGGGTGTGGCCTAATTGTCCCTCTTAACCACCCTGAAAAATTGGAGGGTATGGTATTGCTATGATGTCACTGTATAACCTCATTTCTCTGATCACATGACAGCTCTGTGACCACGTCCACGCTCACCGTCCACCTCGGCTGCTTCCAGATCTCGAAGCCGAACTCTCACGAGATTTCTGTGGGTGTGAAGAGGATCATAAGAAACCCCCGTTACATCTCTGACGGCTCCCCGGGTGATATCTGCCTCCTGCAGCTGCCCGACCCCGTCACCTACTCCAACTACGTCCTCCCCGTCTGCCTCCCGACCGCCGCCACCGACTTCCCCATGGGCCTGTTCTGCTGGGTCACCGGCTGGGGCAACATACGCTATGGGGGTAAGTCTCACACACCTGGGGGCAAATATCAGCCGGGGATGTTACCGGCCCATCTCCAGCCTCAAGGATGACACCACAAATGGCACAATAGCAACCTCTAGGGAGAGCATTCATTCGCTGTGCTGCTGAATAAAGTTGTTGTTGTTGAGATTTAGCCCCGCCCTTGGATTTTATTTAATTAACGACCACTTTTTTTTAATGTTGAGAAGTGGGCCTGATGAAGTGGGTGATGCGCCCACGGAACGCGTGGCTCCTGGTGTGGTAGGCGGTGGGGAGACTTCACACGTTATTTTCATGATACCTTGGCTTTATTTCTGGTGATATTTTTTTGTGCTATATTATTTTTTGATTGGTATTGTGATATATATATCAGTGGTTCCCCTTTGGGATGCCTAATAATATATAAAGGTGAATATATTTTCATTGGCGAATAGAGTAGATTAATATGTTTATGAGTTGTTATGGTTGGGAATATTAATTTTTAATTGATTGTTTGACTAGTAGCACTTGCACTTTATAAATATATAGATTTTATAGAGATCCGGATCATAGGCAGGGTTTGCACATGCTCAGTTGCACTGTTGGAACACTGTTGAATGATTTAGCACATATATCTAGCCATTTGATATCAGTGTGGTGAGACTCCCCAACACCTAAACACCTTTATGTTGGTTGTTTTTACGGGATTTTAAAATGTCGAGTGTATTGTATGTAGTGAGCTGCCTCCCTACATACTTTTTTTGTGAAGTGGACCTGTCTCAGCCACTCTTGCATCAGACCAATGCTTTTGTGTGCAGGGAGGATAGCTGCTCCTTGCTCTGCTTCTTTTTATAGGTCCACCTTTTAGTGCTATGAATGGTGGTCATAACTACTGGTATGACTGGTACACATGGGTTTTTGTTATACTTCACCTGGACAATCCCTTAAAGTATCAAATTCAGCCAAGGTGTGTTTGGGTCCGCGCTGGGTCTCAGGGGACTCTCTGATTGGCCGTTGTTGTCTATTTTATTCATAGGGAGTCTCCCGAGCCCCCAGACTCTGCAGAAAGCTGCGGTGCCCCTGATCGACAGAAGGACCTGCGACTCACTCTACCACCTCCAGAGCAATATCAACCCCAACCTGAGCATCATCCTCTCCGACATGATCTGCGCCGGCTACAAAGGAGGCGGGATCGACTCGTGCCAGGTGCGTGATTGGTTGTAATATTTAATGTGCCGAGGAATATAACATAGACTTGCAGGTGACGGGTACAAGTTGGGGCAACAGGCGACGGTCATTTCAGGAAGCTCAGGATTGTAGTTGGGGCGGGCAATAGTTGGTTCAGGCAGCTCAGGATCATAGTTGGGGCGGCCAATAGTTGGTTCACGCAGCTCAGTATCATAGTTGGGGCGGGCAATAGTTGGTTCAGGCAGCTCAGTATCATAGTTGGGGCGGCCAATAGTTGGTTCAGGCAGCTCAGGATCATAGTTGGGGCGGGCAATAGTTGGTTCACGCAGCTCAGTATCATAGTTGGGGCGGCCAATAGTTGGTTAACGCAGCTCAGTATCATAGTTGGGGCGGCCAATAGTTGGTTCAGGCAGCTCAGGATCATAGTTGGGACGGGCAATAGTTGGTTCAGGCAGCTCAGGATCATAGTTGGGGCGGGCAATAGTTGGTTCAGGCAGCTCAGGATCATAGTTGGGGGGGCAATAGTTTAGGCAGCTCAGGATCGTAGTTGGGGAGAGCAATAGTTGGTTCAGGAGGCTCAGGATCATAGTTGGGGGGGGCAATAGTTGGTTCAGGCAGCTCGGGATCATAGTTGGGGCGGGCAATAGTTGGTTCAGGCAGCTCAGGATCATAGTTGGGGTAGGCAAAAGTTGGTTCAGGCAGCTCAGAATCAGTTTTGAGAGGGGCAATAGTTGGTTCAGGCTGCTCAGGGTCATAGTTGGGGTGGGCAATAGCTGGTTCAAGCAGCTCAGGATTATATTTGGGGCAGGCAATAGTTGGATCAGGCAGCTCAGGATCATATGTTGGGACGGGCAATGGTTGGTTCAGGCAGGTCAGGATCATAGTTGGGGGGCAATAGTTCAGGCAGCTCAGGATCATTGTTGGGAGTGGGCAATAGCGGGTTCAGGCAGCTCAGGATCATAGTTGGGCGGGCAATAGTTGGTTCAGGCAGCTCAGGGTCATAGTTTGGGTTAGCAATAGTTGGTTCAGGCAGCTCAGGATTGTAGTTGGGACTGGCAATAGTTGGCAATAATAGAGTTGCCTGAACCAACTATTGCCCACCCCAACTATGATCCTGAGCTGCCTGAACCAACTATTGGCCGCCCCAACTACGATCCTGAGCTGCCTGAACCAACTATTGCCCACCCCAACTATGATCCTGAGCTGCCTGAACCAACTATTGCCCACCCCAACTATGATCTTGAGCTGCCTGAACAAACTATTGCCCGCCCCAAGTTAGGATCCTGAGCTGCCTGAACCAACTATTGCCTGCCCCAACTACGACCCTGAGCTGCCTGAACCAACTATTGCCCACCCCAACTATGATCCTGAGCTGCCTGAACCAACTATTGCCTGCCCCAACTACGACCCTGAGCTGCCTGAACCAACTATTGCCTGTCCAAACTATGATTCTGAGCTGCCTAAACTAACTATTACCCGGCCCAACTTTGATGTTGTCATGTGACCTTTTCTTTTCCTCTTCTTCTCAGGGAGACTCTGGAGGTCCTCTTGTATGCTCTCAGGACGGCCGGTGGTTCCTGGCAGGGTTGGTGAGTTGGGGAGAAGGCTGTGGTGAGCCCAACAGGCCCGGCGTCTACACCCGACTGGCCTCCTACGAAGCTTGGATCAAATCCTACGTCCCCGGGGTGGAGGAGAACATGCTGAACGTCACCTTCAACACCTCCCTCATCGACAAGCAGGCTTACCTGACCCGAAATGTGACGGGCGCCGCGGCCCCGCCCCCCTACAGCTGCCTCGTCACATGGACGCTGCTCGTTTTAATGCCAATGTGTACAATTACCTAATAAATTATTCTAATGATGGGCCTTGTTGTTTGTATATTATCTGGGCCTGGGCTTTAAAGTGCACCAAAACCCAGGATGTTCTCTGTATCTTATGTGTATACTGTCTGTTCTCTGTATCTTATGTATATACTGTATGTTCTCTGTATCTTATGTGTATACTGTATGTTCTCTGTATCTTATGTGTATACTGTCTGTTCTCTGTATCTTATGTGTATACTGTATGTTCTCTGTATCGTATGTATATACTGTATGTTCTCTGTATCTTATGTGTATACTGTATGTTCTCTGTATCTTATGTATATACTGTATGTTCTCTGTATCTTATGTGTATACTGTATGTTCTCTGTATCTTATGTGTATACTGTATGTTCTCTGTATCTTATGTGTATACTGTATGTTCTCTGTATCTTATGTATATACTGTATGTTCTCTGTATCTTATGTGTATACTGTCTGTTCTCTGTATCTTATGTATATACTGTATGTTCTCTGTATCGTATGTATATACTGTATGTTCTCTGTATCGTATGTATATACTGTATGTTCTCTGTATCTTATGTGTATACTGTCTGTTCTCTGTATCTTATGTGTATACTGTCTGTTCTCTGTATCTTATGTGTATACTGTCTGTTCTCTGTATCTTATGTGTATACTGTATGTTCTCTGTATCTTATGTGTATACTGTCTGTTCTCTGTATCTTATGTGTATACTGTCTGTTCTCTGTATCTTATGTGTATACTGTCTGTTCTCTGTATCTTATGTATATACTGTATGTTCTCTGTATCTTATGTGTATACTGTCTGTTCTCTGTATCTTATGTGTATACTGTCTGTTCTCTGTATCTTATGTGTATACTGTCTGTTCTCTGTATCTTATGTATATACTGTATGTTCTCTGTATCTTATGTATATACTGTATGTTCTCTGTATCTTATGTGTATACTGTATGTTCTCTGTATCTTATGTGTATACTGTCTGTTCTCTGTATCTTATGTGTATACTGTATGTTCTCTGTATCTTATGTGTATACTGTCTGTTCTCTGTATCTTATGTGTATACTGTATGTTCTCTGTATCTTATGTGTATACTGTATGTTCTCTGTATCTTATGTGTATACTGTATGTTCTCTGTATCTTATGTGTATACTGTCTGTTCTCTGTATCTTATGTGTATACTGTCTGTTCTCTGTATCTTATGTGTATACTGTCTGTTCTCTGTATCTTATGTGTATACTGTCTGTTCTCTGTATCTTATGTGTATACTGTCTGTTCTCTGTATCTTATGTGTATACTGTATGTTCTCTGTATCTTATGTGTATACTGTATGTTCTCTGTATCTTATGTGTATACTGTCTGTTCTCTGTATCTTATGTGTATACTGTCTGTTCTCTGTATCTTATGTATATACTGTATGTTCTCTGTATCTTATGTGTATACTGTATGTTCTCTGTATCGTATGTGTATACTGTATGTTCTCTGTATCGTATGTGTATACTGTATGTTCTCTGTATCTTATGTGTATACTGTATGTTCTCTGTATCTTATGTGTATACTGTATGTTCTCTGTATCTTATGTGTATACTGTATGTTCTCTGTATCTTATGTGTATACTGTATGTTCTCTGTATCTTATGTATATATTGTATGTTCTCTGTATCTTATGTGTATACTGTCTGTTCTCTGTATCTTATGTGTATACTGTCTGTTCTCTGTATCTTATGTGTATACTGTCTGTTCTCTGTATCTTATGTGTATACTGTCTGTTCTCTGTATCTTATGTGTATACTGTCTGTTCTCTGTATCTTATGTGTATACTGTCTGTTCTCTGTATCTTATGTGTATACTGTCTGTTCTCTGTATCTTATGTGTATACTGTCTGTTCTCTGTATCTTATGTGTATACTGTCTGTTCTCTGTATCTTATGTGTATATTGTCTGTTCTCTGTATCTTATGTGTATACTGTCTGTTCTCTGTATCTTATGTGTATACTGTCTGTTCTCTGTATCTTATCTTATGTGTATACTGTCTGTTCTCTGTATCTTATGTGTATACTGTCTGTTCTCTGTATCTTATGTGTATACTGTCTGTTCTCTGTATCTTATGTGTATACTGTCTGTTCTCTGTATCTTATGTGTATACTGTCTGTTCTCTGTAACTTATGTGTATACTGTCTGTTCTCTGTATCTTATGTGTATACTGTCTGTTCTCTGTATCTTATGTGTATACTGTCTGTTCTCTGTATCTTATGTGTATACTGTCTGTTCTCTGTATCTTATGTGTATACTGTCTGTTCTCTGTATCTTATGTGTATACTGTCTGTTCTCTGTATCTTATGTGTATACTGTCTGTTCTCTGTATCTTATGTGTATACTGTCTGTTCTCTGTATCTTATGTGTATACTGTCTGTTCTCTGTATATTAGGATAGATACCTCTGCTGGAAGTTTGTTCCCGGCATCTACTACTCTTTCTGTGATAAAATATTTTCTAACATTGTTCCTGATCTTCTCTCCGACTAGCTTCAGGTTGGGCCCCCTTGTTCTATCATTAAGTTTCTTGTTAAAAACACCTCCCTCCTGAACCTTATTCCCTCCTGTCACATATATAAAGGTCTCCATCATGTCCCCCCTCTTCCTTCTTTCCTCCAGACTGTACAGATTAAGTTCTTTAAGTCTCTCCTGATAAGTTTTAAGTTTAAGTCCTTCCACCATTTTCGTTGCCGGGCTTTGGACACGTTCTATTTGAATAATGTATTTTTGCAGGGGAGGTCTCCAGAACTGCACACAGTATTCTAGCTGTGGCCTCACCAGGGCTCTATACAGCGGCATCACAACCTCCCTCTTCCTACTGGTGATGCCTCGGGCTATGCAGCCACACATCCTGCTTGCTTTTCCCACTGCCTGGCTACACTGTCCAATCATCTTGCAGCTATAGAAGATTGTTTTACCTGACTGGGAATCAAACCTGGGCCCTGGAGGTGAGCGTGCCGAATGCTAACCACTAGACCACCAGGGACACATGGTGTTTTGAGCCCAGGATAGTCAAAATTACTTAATAAATTATTCTAATGATGGGCCTCGTTCTTTGTATATTGTCTGGGCCTGGGCTTTAAAGTGCACCAAATCCCAGGATTTTGCATATCCTGGGTTTTAGTCCTTGTCTGGGGATGCCCCGCTGTGTGAAACCCCCCTAACAAACTCGCCTCTTCCCCGGTCTGCACGGCCTCTCGTCCAATCAGTGCGCTTGGCGGCGGAATCCCCCACTATCCTCTTAACAGGGCGCATGCACACACCAGCCATTTACAAATGCCTTGCTAGAGGGATAGCGGGGATGCGGCCGCTGCTCGCGCATGCGCCGTTGGACTGGGAAGCAAGGTAAGTGTATGGTGTGACCTGGGGGGTTTCACACAGTGGGGCATCCCAATTTTTGGATGCCCCGGGGGGCTCCGCTTCTGCAAATGGGGATGCCCCCGGGGCACAGAACCAAACCTGGAATAGTCAAAATGTTCTGCTTTAAACTTTACTCCTTCCAGAATCTGCTGGTAAGCATGACCATTTTTGAGTTAAAGTGGACCAAAACGTGCAGAGATCGGCCCAGGAGTCTATAAGATTATCTGGGCCTGGTCTTTAAAGTGGACCAAAACCCAGGATTTTAGTCCTTGCCCGGGGTGCCCCACTGTGTGAATCCCCCTAGGTCACCCGAACGAACTCACCTCTTCCCAGTCCGCACAGCTTCTCGTCCAATCAGCCGGCTTGGCGGCCACATCCCCCACTACCCCCTAACAAAGAGCGCGCCCGCGCCAGCCATTCACAAATGCTTTGCTAGAGGGATAGCGGGATGTGCCCACAGCTCGAACATGCGCCGTTGGAGCGGGAAGCAAGGTAAGTGTATGGGGTGACCTGGGGGTATCACACAGCGGGGCATCCCGATTTTGGATGCCCCAGGGGGGAGGGAATCGTTCGGCCCAGGAAACTTATAGGTTTCTGGGCCGATCTCCACACGTTATGGTCCACTTTAACTCTAAAAAGGTAATGCCTATCAGCAGATTATGGAGGGAGTAAAGTTTAAAGCAGAACAAAACGCTGGGATTTTGACTATCCCGGGTTTTATTCCCATGCCCCCGGGGGCATCCCGGTTTGTGAGGTGTAGTTAGGCTTTCGAAATAGTGACCCCACCCGTGCTCAGGCCCCCCTTTGGCGCCCACCCTGACCTGCTGCACCCGGGACACGCCCCCCTGCATCCCCCTAGCTACGCCCCTGCCCCGCTGTGGGATACCCCTCAGATTGGCAGTAACAGTTTACCTCTGCCCGGTCCAACGGCGATCGCCGTGTCTAGGTAATTCAGTGAATGACTCAGACTGGATGTCTGCGACAGGTAGCGGAAGCAGCGCGCGTTCCCGCCCCAACTTATCCCCTCCTCTTTTGTACCTTCCTTCCATTTTTGTTCCACATACCTTCCTTTTATTTTACACCTTCCCTCCATTTCTGTTCCACTTTCCTTCCCTCTCTTTTACACCTTTCCTCCATCTCTGTTCCACATTCCTTCCCTCTCTTTTATACCTTCCTTCCATCTCTGTTCCACATTCCTTCTCTCTCTTTTATACCTTCCTTCCATTTCTATTCCACATTCCTTCCTTTTCTCTTATACCTTCCCTCCATTTCTGTTCCACTTTCCTTCCCTCTCTTTTACACCTTCCCTCCATCTCTGTTCCACATTCCTTCCCTCTTTTATACCTTCCTTCCATTTCTGTTCCACATTCCTTCCTTTTCATTTACACCTTCCCTCCATTTCTGTTCCATATTCCTTCCCTCTCTATTATACCTTCCCTCCATCTCTGTTCCACATTCCTTCCTTTTCTTTTAAACCTTCCCTCCATCTCTGTTCTACATTCCTTCCCTCTCTTTTACAACTTTTACTCCATTTCTGTTCCACCTTATTTCCTTTTCTTTTACACCTTCCTTCCATTTCTGTTCCGCATTCCTTCCCTCTTTTACACCTTCCTTATCTCTGTTTCACATTCCTTCCCTCACTTTTACACCTTCTATTTCCATTCCACACTCCTTCCTTTTCTTTTATGCCTTCCTTCCATCTCTGTCCAACTTTCCTTTTTCTTTTACACCCTCTCTTTATCTATATTTCACTTTCCTCTCCTCTATTACACCTTCCCTTCACCTCTTTTACACTTTCCCCCATCTCTGTTCTACATTCCTTCCTTCTATTTTACGCCTTCTCTGTCTTTTTAATTTAATTTCCTCCTTCTCTGTCTTTTTTACGCTTCCCCCATCTCATTTGGGAAATCCATTGGACTACGCGTCAGCCCAGAGATGCTGAGGATGCGGCCGCAGCTAAAGTCAAAGTCTCTCCAAAACAGGAACAGAGGCCCGGCAAGACAGGATTTTCTTGTGCCTCTGCTTTATATTTAAAGGAGCCCTATCACGAAATCTGGGGAATGAGCTGGATTTTAACTCTATTTGGGAATATGAGAAGTACTGTGGTGTTAAGGAAATGTGGGCCAAAAAAAAACTCACCTTGTGGCCAGCCTGTGCAGTCTGTGGGCGGGTCGGCCCTGGCAGTGTTTGCTGCGTTCTCCGATAAGCTTGCATGGAGCAGTGTCTGAATACTATTGGAGTTGGTTGTGGAGGGACATTCTGGGTGATGAGCTTGGCAGGGCCGGACGCCCCTTGCGAGTGACACGGTGGGGCGGTGATGGGTGGGCACCTGTGGCTCTCATGGAGACAGGAGAGAGGGAGAGAATTTTGTATTAGAAAGTCTGATGTCCAACTTGGCTTCAGCAAGCTAGATAGCTCAGTTGGTAAAGTGATGGGCTGATTCAGAGACTCTAGGGTTCGAATCCCTGCTTGGCTCATTGTTTTTTTTCATCCTCTTTTTCTTGCCTCTTGTTGCTCAGATTTATTATTACAGTTTTTCTTTCATGTTACCTCCGTTGCATCTTTCAGTTCCCATTTTTTTTCTTGCCCCGGGGAGCATGTCCTGATGCCCCACTATGTGAAATCCCCCAGGTTTGCCTGTAAAAACATACCTTTCCTTGCCCCATGGCGCATGCACAGGCTCTTGTGCAATCAGAACCGTTTGCTTGGCAAGCGGCTCTGTTTGCACGCAGGGCTTGGCAATGGGGGTCTGGAGAGGCAGCATCCCTGGGTGCCCAAGCTATCTAAATGGCAATTTGTGGGAGAGCGCCTCAGCCCAGAGATACTGAGGATGCGGCTGGGGCTATTTACATTGTCATGGGAGCCAGGAAAAAGGTGGGTTTTGTGGAGACCTGGGTGGCCTTCACACAGTGGGGCATCCTGATTCGGGACTCCAGGGTCGTCCATTAATGGTTTTGTTCCACTTTAATACATTTTATATATATATATATATATATATATATATATATATACCTGCACATTCATTCAAAGCAGAATTTCTTTTTAGTCAGTTTAGATTAATTTGTACAGATTGTTGGTCTTATCACAGAAGCAGCAGTTCACACACATGGAGCTGTTACCGCCGTGTACAGCGCCTGCCTGTGAAAAAAAGCTGGAGCAAGTTCACTGCAGCTGAATAGGATGCCAGTGATGCCGACGCCGGCCATACATGCACAATGGGCTCGTCAGAAAGGTAAGAACGGCAGAAGAAGGTTGAATGGGGTAGTTTCACAGAGCAGGGCATCCCAGCTTGGGCTCATGTGCAGACTCTCGAGAGACGCCTGCCATGATGATATCATTTGGCAAACGGCTCTCATTGACTGGAATGGGGAGGGAGTGTGCTTCTGCACCCCCTGCTAGCCCGGCGGTGTGCACGCTCCCGTCCAAGAATATGTACATGGTGTTGCATGGGATGCGGCAACATGCACTCCCCATTGACAACAATAAGAGCCTTTTGCCACATGATTCTTTTTGGATGAGAGCTGGTGCATGCACTGTTGAAGCAAGGGAAAGGGTGCCCCGGGGGGTTTACAGAGGGGGGTATCCCAATTTGGGATGATTTGTGTCCAGCTCACCAGTGCCCATAAAACATAAATGTTAATAAAAATAAATTAAAACCATATGTATCCAGTGAATAGATGTGAAAAGGCCATGTGCCCCTGTACAGGTGACGCATTTTGGGGCTATGAACCCCCTTAGTCTTACCTGAGGTAAAACGTGTTTCGGGGCTATGAACCCCTTTGTCTTACCTGAGTTAAGACGTGTTTCGGGCCTATGAACCCCTTAGTCTTGCCTGAGGTAAGACGCGTTTCGGGGCTATGAACCCCTTAGTCTTACCCGAGGTAAGACGCGTTTCGGGGCTATGAACCCCTTAGTCTTACCCGAGGTAAGACGCTTTTCGGAGCTATAAACCCCTTAGTCCTACAAGACTCGTTTCGGGGCTATGAACCCCTTAGTCTTACCCGAGGTAAAACAACTTTGGGGCTATTAACCCCTTAGTCTTACCCGAGGTAAGACGCGTTTCAGGGCTATGAACCCCTTAGTCTTACCCGAGGTAAGACACGTTTCGGAGCTATGAACCCCTTAGTCTTACCCAAGGTAAGACTCGTTTCGGAGCTATGAACCCATTAGTCTTGCCTGAGGTAAGACTAAGGAAGGGATTCATTTTCTTCCTGAGGTAAGAGTAAGGAAGGGGTTCATAGGCCCGAAATGCGTCACCTGTACAGGGGCACATGGCCTTTTCACATCTATTCACTGGATACATATGGTTTTAATTTACTTAGTAAAAGTTATGTTTTATGGGCACTTGTGAGCTGGACACATCAAAGCAAATGGTTTTGGATCTGCAGATATCCTTCCTTGCTCCCAGGGGTCCTTTTGTTGGGAATTTTAAGAGCTGTTGTTACTTTAGAGTATATGTCCCAATTTGGGATGCCTCAGGGAAAGGCAATCGGATGGCCCTGGAATCTAAAGGATTAGGCTTATCGGTTTTGTTCTGCTTTAAAATGTCTTAAATTGCAGCATCAGGGTGAGAGATAAGTCGGCTTCTTATCAGATATAAGAGCATGGTGGGGGACAGTCGCATGGAGCAGGGTCCTCGGTACCTGCGCGTGGTCCTGAGTCTAGAGGGCCGTCTGGGATGAGCAGCTGGATAATCACTGAATGAGGAGCAGATAATAACCCTCTCCACACATCAGTGACTATTGGTGGAGGCTGTGAGTGTGTTTACGGTCTACGTGTCTGAATACAATCACCTGTAATTATATGGATCAATGGAAAGAGGTGCTTCCACTTCAAGGCTCTACTCACCATTATCTGCTCATCTGAAGAGGAGAGACATCTGATACTGATTCTAAATGAGAAGAACCTCAAATACAGGTACAGTAACCCTGCTAAGGATGTACGACCCTCCTATCTCACCCTCTGGTATCTTTACTGAACATCTCCAATGCTTTGATGTCACCTTCTATTGAACATCTCCTATAGAACCTCCTGGAATCTATATTGAACATGTCCGATCCTTCTATGTCACCTTCTTGTATCTCTATTGAACATCTCCTGTAGAACCTCCTAGAATCTATATTGGACATCTCCAATGCTTTGATGTCACCTTCTATTGAATATCTCCTATAGAACGTGCTGGTATCTCTATTGAACATCTGCAATCCTTTGATGTCACCTTCTTTTGAACATCTCCTATCTCACTCTCTGGTATCTTTCCTGAACATCTCCAATCCTTTGATGTCACCTTCTATTGAATATCTCCTATAGAACCTCCTGGTATCTCTATTGAACATGTCCGATAGAACCTCCTGGTATCTCTATTGAACATGTCCGATAGAACCTCCTGGTATCTCTATTGAACATCTGCAATCCTTTGATGTCACCTTCTATTGAACATCTCCTATCTCACCCTCTGGTATCTGAACATCTGAACATCTCCAATCCTTTGATGTCAAATTCTGGTATCTCTTTTGAAAATCTCCTATCTCACCCTCTGGTATCTTTACTGAACATCTCTGATCCTTCTATGTCACCTTCTTGTATCTCTATTGAACATTTCCTATAGAACCTCCTGGAATCTATATTGAACATCTCTTGTATCTCTATTGAATATCTCCTATAGAACCTCCTAGTATCTCTATTAAACATCTCCGATAGAACCTCCTGGTATCTCTATTGAACATCTCCGATCCTTTGATGTCACCTTCTGTTATCTCTATTGAACATTTCCTATAGAACCTCCTGGAATCTATATTGAACATCTCTGATCCTTCTATGTCACCTTCTGGTATCTCTATTAACCATCTCCAATCCTTTGATGTCACCTTCTTGTATCTCTATTGAATATCTCCTATAGAACCTCCTAGTATCTCTATTAAACATCTCCGATAGAACCTCCTGGTATCTCTATTGAACATCTCCGATCCTTTGATGTCACCTTCTGTTATCTCTATTGAACATTTCCTATAGAACCTCCTGGAATCTATATTGAACATCTCTGATCATTCTATGTCACCTTCTGGTATCTCTATTAACCATCTCCAATCCTTTGATGTCACCTTCTTGTATCTCTATTGAATATCTCCTATAGAACCTCCTAGTATCTCTATTAAACATCTCCGATAGAACCTCCTAGTATCTCTATTAAACATCTCCGATAGAACCTCCTGGTATCTATATTGAACATCTCCGATCCTTCTATGTCACCATCTTGTATCTCTATTGAACATCTCCTATAGAACCTCCTGGTGTTTATATTGAACATCTCCGGTCCTTCTATTTCACCTTCTTGTAACTCTATTGAACATCTCCGATCCTTCTATGTCACCTTCTGGTATCTTTAGATACCTTATTTATTCCACCAAGTAAGGGGGTTATTTAAGAAGGGATAACGGCAGGTAGAGCCTCATAGCGGCAGGCAGCGTCTGGTGAGCGCCGGGCGCTGTACACAAAACCACATTTATGAAAGCTAATCTGGTGAGTGTCTCTAACAGTGCCATGTAGCGTCACATGTATTATTAGAGGCGGCTCACCGTATAACGCCAGCGTTCTAGGCTCAGGAGCGCCAGGTATTACCTGTTGCTCAGTGTCGCTCTCCCATACATTTCAATGGGGTTTCATTAGTTAATGTAGTGTACAAATAGCGTGTTTGCCAATTTAATTTTTTTTTTTGCTCCAATCATTGTGTGACATCTCCTGGCTGCAAACAAACACTTTTAGAAACTTTTTTCTATTTTTATGCAGAATTGTCATTACAGGTCTGGCACTAAAGTGTTATTGTTACAGTGTTAAAAAACAATGTAATTCTATGTGTTTTCGCTTTGTTACTGGTGTATATGTGTTCAAAAACAGACTTTAATCACACAGCGTCTGGCGCTCTATGCTACAGCGCCCAGCTTTAGAGAGCCGACGCTGTGTGTGTAGTGTTTTGTTAAATATTGTGTGGAGCGGCGAGTGCCGGACGCACTGAGCTGGCGCTACCTCTCGCTCGCTGCAGCATTATACTGGCGATACAGCGCCCAACACACATCACATTCATCAATGCCGGCCAGGTTACTAGAGCGACTGAGGCGCTCTGTTACAGCGCCCGATACCCAATTACAGTGTCTACTAGCGGTCACTCTAAGCACCGCTATACAGGCGCTCATCTGGCAATACCTGGCGCTAGTAGTGAATCAGCCTCTATATACAGGATACATACAAGGAATGCTTTTTGGCAAGGAGATACACCAGGAGAGCTATTAACGGTTACATACAACAACATAGTAGCAACAGGAATTAGGTTTAAGGTTTTGTGAAGGTTAAATTACAGAATACCAGAATTAGCAACAATGCATACTCTGGATTAGAGGCTTAACAGCCAAAAGAAAAAAAAACTGTTTTTGTGTCTGGAGGTTTTAGTCGAATCTGGAACCAGAGCATAAGAGCCTTGGTTATTTTCTTGGCCCATGAGTAGATTCTGTTGATGAATTGCTCTTCCAGAGATAGTAAGGGGGATCCAATTATTTCCTCGGCAGTTCTGGTTATCCTCTTCAGCCTATGTTTGTCCCTGACTGTAGCCCCACCGTACCAGACTGTGAATGAAGTGGTCAAGATCAAACCTATGGCAGCGTTGTAGAAGCTTTTTAAGATTCCCTTAGACATATCGTATCTCTGTTGGACTTTCTTTAAGATGACGCTCGCTCGTACCCAGGAATTTTGCGACAATTTTGACTTCCTCCTCACCAATCAAAATGAGATGGTACGTTTTGTGTGATCGTCTTCAGTCAATTATGAGTTCAACCGTTTTCTGTGTATTCAGAATTAGATTGTTTGCCTTGCACCAAGATTCAAGGGACTTGACTCAGGTCCGGTAGGTAGACACATTGTTGTCATTAATGAGGCCTACTAAGGTATCATCCGCGTACGTGATGATCTTGACCGAAGGATTTGAGGAGGTGAAGTCACTGGTATAAAGTGAGAAAAGAAGGGGAGACAGAACACAACCCTGTGGAGCTCCTATGTTTGTGATCCTGGTCAAAGAAAGAAAAGGGCCCAATTTGATCCTCTGAGACCTACCAGTCAGATATAATTAATGGAATTCCCAAAGATAGCAGCTTTCTGTGGAGTATTTGGGATATTGAATGCAGATGAAAATCCACAAATAACATTCTGGCATATGCCCCGGGTTGATCGACATGATCTAATGTGACCTTGATTGCCGGGTTGACCGCATCCTCTGTTTGCTTTGTATGCAAACTGTAGTGGATCCCATTGAGAACCGGTAGCATCCTTGAGGAATGACATTACCAACCGTTCGAAGACCTTCTTGACCACTGGAGTCAAAGCAATGGGTCCGAAGTCATTCAAGTCCCCAGCGGATGATTTTTTAGGACTGGTATAATAATTGAGCTCAAGAGACAGTAAGGGACTATACCAGCCTCTAGTGATCTTCTGAAGATGATAGTTTGGACTGGAGCAATCTGCTCAGCACATACCTTGAGGCATATTGTGGAAATGCCATCAGGACCAGATGCCTTCCTGGTGTTGAGGGACATTAGAAGATTCTTAACACCTGACACTTCAAATACTGGACTGGACGTGGTGAGCTACCTACACGCAGTAGAGGATCAGCAGAGCAGGTACCTCCCACAGACTTTCCTGTATCAAACCGACTATAGAACTTATTAAGTTCCTCTGCAAGCTTTTTTCTCAGAGTAATGGAAGGGGAGGAGCCTTCGAAATTAGTAATCGATTTTAAGCCAGTCCATAGTGCTTTTTAATTGGCAAAGGAAAATCTTTCCTCCAGCCTGGTTGAGTATGTTCTTTTAGTGGCTTTTATCTCCTTTGATAGCCTATTCCGGAGTTTCCTGGATTCTGGAAGATTCAGGAAGCCATTTTTGTGAGCTGCCTCCTTTTTAGCTCTAAGGACCTTGATCGATCTTTTGAACCAATGTTTGTTGTTCTCCTCTTTACTGAACATCTCCTTATAGAACCTTCTGGTATCTCTACTGAACATCTTCCAATCCTAGTAGTCTAAAGCTCTGCATCATCAGACCGTGGACACTGGGAGAGAGGAAGAAAATCCAGGGTGATGAAATGCCTGTTTTACAGACCCCGCCTATTATGCTGATAATTATGTGACATCATAGAGCCAAGGCCCATGCCCAAATATTTCATAAGGTAAAACTGCTGGGATTGTCTCCTCTGTGTATCTCCTCGATTGACTTATGTAACTTTCTGCCGCAGGTGTCTGTTTCCTGATCTGCTCTCATGAAGCCTTCAAAACACACTCAAATGTTTCTGTACTCCCTTATTCTAGGTAAGTGTAATGGGGCGGGTGTTCCTATCTTATGCTTTTTGGGGTGATCTGTAAGGTAGAGAATGATGTTTTAAAAGATGAAGACCAGATGGACTTCACCCAAGAGTACTTAAAGAAAGAGCTCAGTTATGTCGTCAACCCTGTTCTTGATCTTTAAAGACTCACTAACAACTGATATAGTGCCAAGAGATTGGCGCAGGACAAATGTGGTGCCCATTTTTAAAAAGGGCTCTAGGTCTTCTCCGGTCAATTACAGACCTGTAAGCTTAACATCCATTGTGGGGAAATAGCTTGAGGGGCTTTTAAGGGACTATATACACGAATATGTAACTATCCATAATATTATAAGTGACAACCAGCACGGTTTTACTAAGGGCAGAAGCTGCCAGACTAACCTGATTGGCTTCTATGAGGAGGTGAGTAGAAGCCTAGACAGAGGGGTGGCTGTAGATCGGGGGTCTCTGGATGGTGCAGTGTGACACTGTCCCCCATAGATGCTTATTGGGGAAATTGAGATCTTCAGGATTAGAATATACAGTTTGTAACTGGATTGAAAACTGGCTGAAGGATCATGTGCAGAGAGTTGTGGGTAATGATCCCTACTCTGAATCATACCTGCCAACTTTTGAAAGCCGTAAGGAGGGACACGAGAAGACATTTTTAAACATTTAAGCCACGCCTGGCCACACCCCCTGGCAATGCCCCAGCCACACCCTTAAATAGAAACGCCACGTAAAAATTAAATAATAATAATACAGACAAGGCCTCTGCAAATACATCAGCGAAGAGCTGTAGTGAGAGGGGCACCCCTCCATTGCAGCCAGTAAGAGGCATCCCTTATTCCAGCCAGTGAGGGGCATCCCTCCATTCCAGCCAGTGAGAGGCATCCCTCCAATACAACCAGTGAGGGGCATCCATCCAATGCAGCCAGTGAGGGTCATCCCTCATTGCAGCCAGTGAGGGTCATCCCTCATTGCAGCCAGTGACGGTCATCCCTCCTTGCAGCCAGTGAGGGTCATCCCTCCTTGCAGCCAGTGAGGGTCATCCCTCATTGTAGCCCGTGAGGGTCATCCCTCATTGTAGCCCGTGAGAGTCATCCCTCATTGCAGCCCGTGAGGGTCATCCCTCATTGCAGCCAGTGTGAGGCATCCCTCATTGCAGCCAGTGAGGGGCATCCCTCATTGCAGCCAGTGAGGGGCATCCCTCATTGCAGCCAGTTAGAGGCATCCCTCATTATAGCCAGTTAGAGGCATCCCTCATTACAGCCAGTTAGAGGCATCCCTCATTACAGCCAGTTAGAGGCATTCCTCATTACAGCCAGTTAGGGGCATCCCTCATTGCAGCCAGTTAGGGGCATCCCTCATTGCAGCCAGTTAGGGGCATCCCTCATTGCACTATAGACACACACACACAAATACATACACAGACACACACACACAGACACACACATAGACACTCACCAGTGCAGGCGATTTCCCCTTCTGTGCGATCTCCAGCGAGGCTCCTTCCTGGAGCCCCACCCACTGAAAGCTCAGCGGCGGGAACAAACGCCTTCCTGGAGTCCCGCCCCCACCCACTGAACCACCAATGAAATTAAAGAAGAGAGAAAAAAGTGCAGCTGAGCACTCATACTCGGGGGGCGCCGATGGTGGGTGTCTCAGAGGCCGCAGACGGCACGGGACAGAGCGACAGCGGCGCGGGAGAAGTGCATGCGCCACAGGACGCAGGACCAACTGGTCAAAATCAGGATTGTCCCAGGGAAATTGGGACAGATGGGGGGTATGTCTGAATGGTCCCCGGGGGTAAGTGGTGTACCCCAGGGTTCAGTGCTGGGCCCACTTTTATTCAACTTGTTTATAAGCGACATAGAAGATGGGATTAGAAGCACTGTCTGTATTTTTGTGGATGACACAAAGATATGTAGCACAGTGCCTATGTATCTATTGAAGATGGTCACAAGCTTCAGGAGCACAGTGCCTATGTGTCTATTGTAGATGGTCACAAGCTTCAGGAGCACAGTGTCTATGTGTCTATTGTAGATGGTCACAAGCTTCAGGAGCACAGTGCCTATGTGTCTATTGAAGATGGTCACAAGCTTCAGGAGCACAGTGCCTATGTATCTATTGAAGATGGTCACAAGCTTCAGGAGCACAATGCCTATGTATCTATTGAAGATGGTCACAAGCTTCAGGAGCACAGTGTCTATGTGTCTATTGAAGATGGTCACAAGCTTCAGGAGCACAGTGCCTATGTGTCTATTGAAGATGGTCACAAGCTTCAGGAGCACAATGCCTATGTATCTATTGAAGATGGTCACAAGCTTCAGGAGCACAATGCCTATGTATCTATTGAAGATGGTCACAAGCTTCAGGAGCACGGTGCCTATGTGTCTATTGAAGATGGTCACAAGCTTCAGGAGCACAGTGTCTATGTGTCTATTGAAGGTGGTCACAAGCTTCAGGAGCACAGTGCCTATGTGTCTATTGAAGATGGTCACAAGCTTCAGGAGCACAGTATCTATGTGTCTATTGAAGGTGGTCACAAGCTTCAGGAGCACAATGCCTATGTGTCTATTGAAGGTGGTCACAAGCTTCAGGAGCACAGTGCCTATGTGTCTTTTGAAGATGGTCACAAGTTTCAGGAGCACAATGCCTATGTATCTATTGAAGATGGTCACAAGCTTCAGGAGCACAGTGTCTATGTGTCTATTGAAGATGGTCACAAGCTTCAGGAGCACAGTGCCTATGTGTCTATTGAAGATGGTCACAAGCTTCAGGAGCACAATGCCTATGTATCTATTGAAGATGGTCACAAGCTTCAGGAGCACAATGCCTATGTATCTATTGAAGATGGTCACAAGCTTCAGGAGCACGGTGCCTATGTGTCTATTGAAGATGGTCACAAGCTTCAGGAGCACAGTGCCTATGTGTCTATTGAAGGTGGTCACAAGCTTCAGGAGCACAGTGCCTATGTGTCTATTGAAGATGGTCACAAGCTTCAGGAGCACAGTATCTATGTGTCTATTGAAGGTGGTCACAAGCTTCAGGAGCACAATGCCTATGTGTCTATTGAAGGTGGTCACAAGCTTCAGGAGCACAGTGCCTATGTGTCTTTTGAAGATGGTCACAAGTTTCAGGAGCACAGTGCCTATGTGTCTATTGAAGATGGTCACAAGCTTCAGGAGCACGGTGCCTATGTGTCTATTGAAGATGGTCACAAGCTTCAGGAGCACAGTGCCTATGTGTCTATTGAAGATGGTCACAAGCTTCAGGAGCACAGTGCCTATGTGACTATTGAAGATGGTCACAAGCTTCAGGAGCACGGTGCCTATGTGTCTATTGAAGATGGCCACAAGCTTCAGGTTGACTTGGACACTTTGAGTGTCTGGGCTACACTTGGCAAATGAAGGTCAATGTGGAGAAATGTCCTGCACTTGGGGTCCAATAACCTGAAGGCCACATATCTCCTCAGGGGAGTAAAACTGGGAGAATCACTTGTTGAGAAGGACCTGGGGGTACTGGTAGATCACAGGCTAAATTACAGCATGAAATGCCAAGCAGCTGCTTCCAAGGCACCAAGATATTATCATGCATTAATAGAGGCCTGGAATCACGGGATAGGTGAGTAATATCACCTCTTTACAAGGCACTGGTGCGCCTGGAATATGCCGTCCAGTTCTGGGCACACGTTTATAGAAAGGACGCTACCAAACTAATAAGAGGAATGAAAGATCTTAGTTATGAGGAAAGATTATTTCTAGCCAGAAGTAGTAAGCCATCAGCTGTAATGGACCATCATTGCTTTGCTCACAGCAGAAATCTCATAGATACATTTTAGATAGTTTAAAGGAGCACTATCACGAAGAAATGGCCCAATGATAAAAATCCATATAAATATGCTGCATGGCAGGAGCAGAGGTCACTTAGGCATCAGGAAATATCCTGCCAGGTTTGTTCTTTTTTATTTGGCTGGAGTTTTGTCCAGTTCAGGTGTATAAGTGACCCCTCCTCTCATTAACCGATGTGTATATATAGATTTTTAATATTACACAATTTCCCAATAGTGCTCCTTTAGTTACATTGTCTGAATGCTCTACGCCTGCCACATGGTTAATATAACATGAATGAACAATGTAACAGCTTCCCCCTCGCACAGAATTTCTCCAGCAGCTGCTTATTCAGTGTGTTTGTGTGTGTGTGTGTGTGTGTGTGTGTGTGTGTGTGTGTGTGTGTGTGTGTGTGTAGGAACAATGTAACAGCTTCCCCCTTGCACAGAATTTCTCCAGCAGCTGCTTATTCAGTGTGTTTGTGTGTGTGTGTGTGTGTGTGTGTGTGTGTGTGTGTGTGTGTGTAGGAACAATGTAACAGCTTCCCCCTTGCACAGAATTTCTCCAGCAGCTGCTTATTCAGTGTGTTTGTGTGTGTGTGTGTGTGTAGGAACAATGTAACAGCTTCCACCTCGTACAGAATTTCTCCAGCATCTGCTTATTCAGTGTGTGTGTGTGTGTGTGTGTGTGTGTGTGTGTGTGTGTGTGTGTGTGTGTGTAGGAACAATGTAACAGCTTCCCCCTTGTACAGAATTTCTCCAGCAGCTGCTTACTCTGTGTGTGTGTGTGTGTGCGTGTGTGCAGCTGTTCCAGGTGTATGAATACTTCAAGGAGCTGTACAGTAAGGGTTCATTTCCATGAATTAATCTGTGGGTTTGGGTTTGTACCGAAGCCTGGACACGCACTTCAGCCAGAATTCAGCTCGCATTTGGCCCAAACCCAGAAAAGCTGAGCAGCCCATCAACCCAACTTCACCTCAAGTGTGCAACAGCAGGAAGCTGCTGTACAACTTACCTGAGACGTTCTGCTGGCTACACTGACACTAGAAGTGCTGCTAGCTGCTGCCAGTGTTCTCACTCATGGGAACGGCTGCCACCTTTCTGAAGCCCTGGTCGTGGCCTGTTTAACGGCAGAACGCAGACTGCCGATGGGAACGGGATCGCTGGGCTCAGGTAAGTTGTACAGCCACTTCCTGCTGCACACTCTGCTGTTAAAAATTACCACCCCCTACACCTGTCACCACAGTCCCAGTTGAGATTCTGGCTTTAGGGGCCACTTGACAGGTGCCCGGTGGTTGAGGAGTGGGGGGGGGGCGAAGGGAACCCCAGAGGCAGAATTGCCCCACAACTTCCGGTCACCATTGATTTCAAAAGGGACCGATTTCAGGTCAAGTTCGAACTTTTGTTCAAAGTTCGGTCGAACTTGCAGAGCCCGAACCTCTAGGGGTTCCCCCAGCACTAGTGGAAATAGATCTGCAAAAAATACCCACTGTGATTGAGTGATGAACTCATTCGTTGCTCGAGTGTCGCCTTGTTTTGGCTGACGTAAAATTTCTTGTTTCGTCACATGACCTTTGACAAAAACCGGCCACCAATAGTACGTGGTGCAGCATGACCAATCTCACCAGTCACCGCAGTCCTGGTTGAGTTTCTGTCTTCTGTCCGGTGGGTGAGGATTGGGGGTGGGCGGAGGGGCCCCCAGAGGCAGATTTGGCCCCCAACTTTAGGTCTAAGTTTGTGTCACCATTGATTTCAACACCCAAAAGTTCGAACTTTTGTTCAAAGTTTGGCAGAACTTGCCGAACCTCTATGGGTTCACCCAAAACGAATGGGAATGAATCTGCAGAAAATGCAATAAAGTGATCAAGCAACGAACTAGAATCTGTTCATTGTGATTGTGTGTTGCCTCGTTAAGGCCGGTGTATAATTTCTTGTTTCGTCACATGAGCTTTGATAAAAATTGACCACCAATAGTACGTGGTGAGCACAACATGACCAATCTCACCAGTCACCACAGTCCCGGTTGAGATTCTGGCTTCTGCCCGGTGGGTGAGGAGTGGGGGTGGGCAGAGGGACCCGAGGCAGAATCAGCTCACAACTGCCGGTCTAAGTTCGTGTCACCGTTGATTTCAAAAGGGACCGATTTCAGGTCAAGTTTGAACTTTTGTTCAAAGTTCGTCCAAACTTGCCAAACCAGAACCTCTAGGGGCTCACCCAACACTAATGGGAATGGATCTGCGGAAAATGCGGTAAAGTGATCGAGTAATGAACTAGGATTTGTTCGTTGGTCGAGCGTCGCCTTGTTTAGGCTGGTGTAAAATTTCTTGTTTCGTCACATGACCTTTAACAAAAATCGACCACCAATAGTACGTGGTGAGCACAGCATGACCAATCTCGCAAGTCACCACAGTCCCGGTTGAGATTCTGGCTTCTGCCCGGTGGGTGAGAAGTGGGGGCGGGCGGAGGGGCTTTCAGAGGCAGAATCGCCCCACAACTTTTGGTCTAAGTTCGAGTCACCATTGTTTTCAAAACAGAAAAGTTCCAACTTTTGTTTAAAGTTTGGCTGAACTTGCTGAACCTCTAGGGGTACACCCAACACCAATGGGAATAGATCTGCGTAAAATGCGGTGATGAACTAGAATTTGTTCATTGGTCAAGCGTCGCCTTGTTTGAACTGGTGTAAAATTTCTTGTTTCGTCACATGACCTTTGACAAAAATCGACCACCAATAGTACTAGGTGAGCACAGCATAACCAATCTCACCAGTCACCAGAGTCCCAGTTAAGATTTTGGCTTCTGCCTGGTGGGTGAGGAGTGGGGGCGGGCGGAGGTGGGCAGGTGGTTCGGTCTAAGTTCGGGTCACCATTGATTTCCAAAGGGGCTTGATTTCAGGTCAAGTTTGAGCTTTTGTTTGGCCGAACTTGCCGAACCTGAACCTCTAGGGGTTCACCCAACACCAATGGGAATAGATCTGTGAAAAATACCCGCTGTGATTGAGTGATGAACTAGAATTTGCTGGTTGGTCGAGTGTCGCCTAGTTTAGGCTGGTGTAAACTTCTTGTTTCGTCACATGACCTTTGACAAAAATCGAACACCAATAGGACGTGGTGAGCACAGCACAACCAATCTCATCAACGAACAATCAGTTCGAAAAATCTCCTGAACACACGTCACTCGCATACATGTTGTACGTTCGTTTGCTTGCTCTGCGTCTTGTTTCTGCGTCTTTTATTCTAATTGAAAATGAGCGCGTCACAATGGAGCAATAATACAACGCAAACTGGAAACCATCGAGGCCGGGTGTTTTCTGCGGTGGCACAAAGCGCGTCTCGAGTTTCCAGCGTCGCTGCTGATAAGATCATTCAGGAGAGAGGTCGCGTGTAAATACGTTGTAGGGACAAAGCTCTTGAATCTGATCTTTTAATCGCTCGGCTTTGTAAAGAGAGAGCCCAGAGAAAAGAAGGATTGTGCTCCAGGATGTGTCGCTGAGCTCCCGCAATCACTTTGCTTTGTATGATGGCCTAATGGAGGGATTAGGCTGGATAATGAGCCGTAACCACCGCTGGAGGACGAGCCAGAGGAGCTCCGCAACACCTTCTACTTATATGTATCACTGTATAGATTATATTGCTGTCAAACCTACAGCTATTATGAAAAACACAGCAAGGCACAGGCTAATGTATTGACCTAAATTAAAATAAATTGAACCCCTGAGGGTTGTGGATGACCCCTCTAGGTTTTCCAAGTCTATCTATGTGCCAATTTGTGGGCTTCCCAACCAGTTTGGCTTGCACTTTAATTGGCTAAGACATGTTACGGTTGTGGTGGTGTCGGTGTGCGCCCGTAACTCACCAACAGGGCTGGCGTCAGCACCCGGCAAGCCCGGTCAGCTGCCGAGGGCCTCCATCCCCCAGGAGGGCTCAGCGACCGCTGCCACAATGTGGTTAAAGTGCTTCATCCATCCCTATCTCCTCAGTTCTGCCCCAATGGTTGTATGTCACCTCTGCCCCATTCATCTCTATCCCCTGAACCCTGCCCCATCCATCCAGGTTCCCCCAGTTCTGCCCCATCCATCCCTGTCCCCCCAGCTTTGCCCCATACATCCATGTTCCCTCAGTTCTGCCCCATCCATCCCTGTCCCCTCAGCTCCGCCCCATCCATCCATGTCCCCGCAGTTCTGTCCCATCCCTTTACCCTCAGCTCTGCCCCATCCATCCATGTTCCCCCAGTTCTGCCCCGTCCATCCCTGTCCCCTCAGCTCCGCCCCATCCATCCCTGTCCTCCCAGCTCTGTTCCAGTCATCTCTGCCCCATCAATTCTTGTCCCCTCAGCTCTGCCCCATCCATCCCTGTCTGCTCAGCTCTGCCCCATCCCCCCCGTCCCCTCAGCTCTGCCCCATCCATCCCTGTTCCCTCAGCTCCGCCCTATCCATCCCTGTCCCCTCAGCTCCGCCCTATCCATCCCTGTCCCCTCAGCTCCACCCTATCCATCCCTGTTCCCTCAGCTCCGCCCTATCCATCCCTGTCCCCTCAGCTCCGCCCTATGCATCCCTGTTCCCTCAGCTCCACCCTATCCATCCCTGTCCCCACAGCTCCACCCTATCCATCCCTGTCCCCTCAGCTCCGCCCTATCCATCCCTGTCCCCTCAGCTCCGCCTCATCCATCCCTGTCCCTGCAGTTCTGTCCCATCCACCCCTTAGCTCTGTCCCATCCCCTCAGCTCTATGCCTCTCCATCCCTGTCCTCCCAGCTTTGCCCATCTTTGCCTCTTCCTTACAGCTCTGCCAGTCTATCCATCATTCTTCCAGCTCTGCCCATCTACCCACCAGCTCTACCCAGCCATTTCTGTCCTTTTCATTTTGCCCATCCATCCCTCTTCCTCCCAGCTATCTCTCCATCCATCCCTGTCCTTCCTGTTTTGTCCATCCCTATTCCTCCCAGCTATCTCTCCATCCATCCCTTCCTGCCCTTCCTGTTTTATCCATCTCTCTTCCTCCCAGCTATCTCTCCATCCATCCATCCCTGCCCTTCCTGTTTTGTCCATCCCACTTCCTCCCAGCTATCTCTCCATCCATCCATCCCTGCCCTTCCTGTTTTTTCCATCCCTCTTCCTCCCAGCTATCTCTCCATCCATCCCTGTCCTTCCTGTTTTGTCCATCCCTATTCCTCCCAGCTATCTCTCCATCCATCCATTCCTGCCCTTCCTGTTTTATCCATCTCTCTTCCTCCCAGGTATCTCTCCATCCATCCATTCCTGCCCTTTCTGTTTTTTCCATCCCTCTTCCTCCCAGCTATCTCTCCATCCATCCACCCCTGCCCTTCCTGTTTTGTCCATCCCACTTCCTCCCAGCTATCTCTCCATCCATCCATCCCTGCCCTTCCTGTTTTATCCATCCCTCCTCCTCCCAGCTATCTCTCCATCCATCCCTGTCCTTCCTGTTTTGTCCATCCCTATTCCTCCCAGCTATCTCTCCATCCATCCCTTCCTGCCCTTCCTGTTTTATCCATCTCTCTTCCTCCCAGGTATCTCTCCATCCATCCATTCCTGCCCTTTCTGTTTTTTCCATCCCTCTTCCTCCCAGCTATCTCTCCATCCATCCACCCCTGCCCTTCCTGTTTTGTCCATCCCACTTCCTCCCAGCTATCTCTCCATCCATCCATCCCTGCCCTTCCTGTTTTTTCCATCCCTCTTCCTCCCAGCTATCTCTCCATCCATCCATCCCTGCCCTTCCTGTTTTTTCCATCCTTCTTCCTCCCAGCTATCTCTCCATCCATCCATCCCTGCCCTTCCTGTTTTTTCCATCCCACTTCCTCCCAGCTATCTCTCCATCCATCCATCCCTGCCCTTCCTGTTTTTTCCATCCCTCTTCCTCCCAGCTATCTCACCATCCACCCCTGCCCTTCCTGTTTTTTCCATCCCTCTTCCTCCCAGCTATCTCTCCATCCATCCCTGTCCTTATTGTTTTGTCAATCCCTATTCCTCAGTACTCTGACCATTCATGTGGGGCCAAACTAAAAAAACAGCTCCAATAGGGGGTTGGAGGGCAAGCAGCCCTTCCTAGTTTTGGCCATGAAATTTATAGACCCCTGACCCGCGACTCTCCACTGCAAAGGGGCCCACTGAGACCCTGCCGCCCGAGGGCCCACATAAACCTGGAGCCGGCCCTGCTCACCAATGCTGCAATCTGCCACTTACCACATAAACCAAATCTAACAATGAGCCATTTTGGCTTGCCCTTTAATTGGCTAAGACGCGTTACTGTTGTGGTGGTGTCAGCGTGCGCCCGTAGCTCAGCAATACCGCAATCCACCACTCACCACTTAAACCAAATATAACAATAAGGTAGGATTTACTCACCGCCACAGCCCAGGTGTTAGACCGGGCCCACCCTTTGCCACTGCTGCCTCTCTACTTAGCATGTTACCGAAATCATTCAACATGTGCACTTTGCTCACCACCGCAGCGTATGTATGTATACGTAGGCCGCTCTTTATACACTTGACCTTCCTGAGGTTTCCTCCAATGATGCTGCCACACAAGGTGATATACTTCACTGCTTTTAATATTAAAAAAAAAAGGCTTAAAACAGATTTGCCAAACGCGCACTCAATCTCGTCCTCTCGCCTTGGCCGACACGCGTTTCGTCACATTCAGTGACGTCATCTGAGCCTGTGTGGTGCCCCTATCCCTGGCTTTTTAACCCTCCATGGCATGGGGGCAGCCGGCGCAGGGAGACATTTTCCTTGCCACTTCCAATTCTTTCTTCATTTTTCTAAGAAGATAAAATAAAGTCCGGCCTGTCTCTCATCTAACATTTTTCAACCATAGTGCAGAAAACATTCAATACGTATCTATAGGTATTAAATGTGTAAAAAATTATTTTAAAAAATTACTTAAACAAACGATTCCTTAAAAGTCTGATATACGTTATTAAAATTGGGAGGAAGAATTCATACAACTACCATATAGACTCACTTATTATATATATAACTGTCATATTTATGTGATTGTTGGACTTAATGTATTGACCTGTCTCCGGTGGCACCTAGTGAGAATGACTTTACTTGTAGGGTAAGAAACATATCTGGCTTACGGGGGTTTGACCCCCCAGATAATAGTTGATCTGATTAAATTTGACTTTTAGTACCACATTAAAGATCAGAATTTGGGATGCCCCACAGTAGGAGTTGCTGCTTAATCTCCGTCTGAGCTCCTGGTACAGGGTGATCCTTCATAACCCCCAATCTTTCTAAGCTAACTCAACCCAACTCTGACCACCAGTAACCTAATATCAGGCAGTGTGAAGACCCCCAAACAAAAAAACCCTGACAACAGGCAGTTTGCACAATTCCCCCAATCACCCCATAATACATAGAATACCCTCAATCACCCCATAACACATAGTATACCGAACACCCCCCAATCACCCCATAATACATAGAATACAGAATACCCTCAATCACCCCATAATACATAGAATACAGAATACCCTCAATCACCCCATAACACATACTACACCGAACACCCCTCCAATCACCCCATAATACATAGAATACAGAATACCCTCAATCACCCCATAATACATAGAATACAGAATACCCTCAATCACCCCATAACACATACTACACCGAACACCCCTCCAATCACCCCATAATACATAGAATACAGAATACCCTCAATCACCCCATAATACATAGAATACAGAATACCCTCAATCACCCCATAATACATAGTATACCGAACACCCCCCCCAATCACCCCATAATACATAGAATACAGAACACCCTCAATCACCCCATAATACATAGTATACCGAACACCCCCCCCAATCACCCCATAATACATAGAATACAGAATACCCTCAATCACCCCATAATACATAGAATACAGAATACCCTCAATCACCCCATAACACATAGTATACCGAACACCCCCCAATCACCCCATAATACATAGAATACAGAATACCCTCAATCACCCTATAATACATAGAATACAGAATACCCTCAATCACCCCATAACACATAGTATACCGAACACCCCCCCAATCACCCCATAACACATAGAATACAGAATACCCTTAATCACCCCATAATACATAGAATACAGAATACCCTCAATCACCCCATAACACATAGTATACAGAACACCCCCCAATCACCCCATAATACATAGAATGCAGAATACCCTCAATCACCCCATAACACATAGTATACAGAATACCCCCCAATCACCCTATAATACATAGAATACAGAATACCCTCAATCACCCCATAACACATAGTATACCGAACACCCCCCCAATCACCCCATAACACATAGAATACAGAATACCCTTAATCACCCCATAATACATAGAATACAGAATACCCTCAATCACCCCATAACACATAGTATACAGAACACCCCCCAATCACCCCATAATACATAGAATGCAGAATACCCTCAATCACCCCATAACACATAGAATACAGAATACCCTTAATCACCCCATAATACATAGAATGCAGAATACCCTCAATCACCCCATAACACATAGTATACAGAACACCCCCCAATCACCCCATAATACATAGAATGCAGAATACCCTCAATCACCCCATAACACATAAGCCTCGATTCAGAGAGACACAAAAAAACTTCAGTTTTCGTGCCGATCTGTTTTTTTGTGAAATGTTTCCGTTCTCGTATGAGAGTACGAGCGATTCTATGCATGCATTGAAAACCGTGTGTAAAGTTTCCGTCCGTTCGTACGGCAGATTACGAATTACGCGGATGTAATTTTCCATCCAGACTTTTCCGTTTCATTTCCACATGTTACAACGTAGGCTTTCGTTTTTGCCCTTTTCCCATCGTATCCTCCAACGAATCCTTTACGTTTCCCGATAGATTCTGTTTCCATTTTACAAAAAATAATCGTCCAGACAGAAATCCTTACGATCTTGTGCCTGCGCACTACAAACTTAACTCATGAAAGTGCTTGCCTACATATTTGCCACCCTCACTTCTACTACAATGTTTAACTAAATCACTTAGCACTATCCTCCATCTTCCCTTTTGGCCCCTTAAAGCTCACCCAAACCACTTCTTGGTTAGGGTCTTCTTCCATTTTAGCCCCCTAAAACTTACCCAAATCACTTCTCGGTCATGTGAATATTCATCTTTAAATATTTCTGGGCCCATTAATTTTGAGTTAATGTATTTTGTAAATGAAATGACAATGTACAAATTTTTTTATATACCATCATCAAATATTAAATTTTAAAAATTTTTGTAAATTTCAAATTTTTACAACTATAAAAAACAAAATACATAGCAATGGCAGGCCACTGAACATTATTCTTCATCTGTGGCCCCCAACGAGTTGCGCAGCTCCTGCATCGCGCCCACCAACTGAAGGACCCTGACACTCAGTTGTGCCACTCGTGGTCCCTGTTAAAAAACGTAAATTAAAATATTAGTATTACCTTGTTGGGGTCATACTGCAGTGCCCCCCCCCCCCCCCTGTATGGTCCAAACACCTAAATCTGGACTTCAAAAGCCAGAGGGCCCTCGCCACCACGGGCCCGGGTTTTGCATTGTGCCCGATTAGAGAACCCCTGGCCCGAAATCTGCAGGCAAAGAACGGGCATCAGGAGCAAGGGCATGAGTGTCAAATCTTGCAGTTCCTGCAACCAGGAACTGAAATTTACAATGCCCCACCAGGAGGAACAAAAACCACCAGACACAAGAAAGTTTGGGATGCCCTGCTGCATGAAAATCTAGCAGTGACCCCGCTCTTCTTACCTTTCCAATAGGCCCACAGTGCAGGTGTGGCTATCCTCTAATCAGTTTCTCCGGGCGCGCATATTAAAGTGGACCAAAACCCAGGATTTTGACTATCCCCGATCAGGTATCTCCCGCTGTGTGAAACCCCCAGGTCACCCAAACAAACTCACCTCCTCCCGGTCCTACGGCGCATGTGCGGCCTCTCGTCCAATCAGCCCGTGCGTCAGCTTATCTAAGCCTTCGAGTGGATCAGAGCGCACTGGGAGCGTTCCCGTGACGGCCATTCACAAATGCCTGGTGCGGGCACGCTTCCTGCTAGAGGGATAGCGGGGATGCGGCCACTGCTGGACCGGCAAAGAAGGTGAGCTTATCGGTGACCTGAGGGGGTTCACACAGCGGGGCATCCCAATTTTGGATGCCCCAGGGGGGAATCAATAGGCCTGGGCATCTTATAAACTCTGTGTGTTTTGGTCCACTTTAATGTGTGGCCGGAGAAGCTAAATAGAACCCTAGCTGCCATCCATGCACGCGCAATGGGCTCGTTGGTAAGCTTAGCATATCGGGCTACTTGGGGGGTTTTCATTTGAAGCAACATCCCCTTACTGAGGGATGGATGAAGCCACGCCCCTCACTGAGTGATTGATGAAGCCACGCCCCCTCATTGAGGTATGCATGAAGCCACGCCCCCTCGTTGAGGGATGGATGAAGCCACGCCCCCTCATTGAGGGATGGATGAAGCCATGCCCCCTCGTTGAGGGATGGCTGAAGCCACGCCCCCTCATTGAGGGATGGATGAAGTCACACCTCCTCATTGAGGGATGGTTGAAGCCACGCCCCTCCCTGAGGGATGGATGAAGCTACACCCCCTCATTGAGGGATGGATGAAGCCACACCCCCTCATTGAGGGATGGTTGAAGCCACACTCCCTCATTGAGGGATGGATGAAGGCACGCTCTCTCATTGAGGGATGGATGAAGCCACGCCCCCTCATTGAGGGATGGATGAAGCCACGCCCCCTCATTGAGGGATGGATAGGAGATAGGATGTAACAGTTACAGCAATAGAAACACTTTGAATAGGGAAATGAATCATTTATTGCTGCAGATCTGCATGTTACACCTCAAAGAGGGACAAATGAGAACAATGAAGGATAGGGGGGAATGGATTCAAAAGAGGGACAGGTATGGTTTCGGTCCACTTTAAATCATCAATTTTTCACCCTCCCCCTCTCAAAAAAATGAATGGGCAGATAACCAATCCACAGCAGAGGACACAAAACCACTGCAGTGTTGGTCCAGTGATGTGCTGTAGTGTAATAGCGCCGGCCTCCGGAGGGGTCGGGTGGATGGAGGGCACATGTCCCGGGTCAGGTTCCCCGCCGGCCGTCATGTGGCGCTGGCCATCCGCTCTGTGCCGCAGCCATAAGACGGCCGAGCTGCAACACAGAAAAAACCTTAAAGCTGACCAAAACCCACTGAACTTGTAAAACACATTTGGCCAAAGCCCCCGCCTATAGGCCCTTCTTATATTTGTAGATAAATATTTTTGCTTTATGAGTTGTTCCTCTCTGTAAGATGTCAGGTGATCAGCCATGACATCATTGCCAGACACAACAGAGGCAATGAATGGAGGAGGCGGAGCTTTACAGCTAAAACAGGCGCCATTATCTGGGATTACAGTGAAGCAGGGGCAGTGAAAATTGGCGAAAGGTTCTCCTCATGGGGGGAGCAACTCGGGGGATGCTAGCTAAAAATGTGGGCTTTGGTCCGCTTTAAAGTGGACCAAAACCCGGGCCGATCCATTCCCTCCCTGCGGGGCATCCAAAATCGGATGTGTGAAACCCCCCAGCTACACTTACCTTAACGGCGCATGCGCGGGCCGCATATCGCGCTTCTCTCTTGCAGGTGCGCTCCCTGTTAGAAGGAAGCGCGAGATGCGGCCGCCAGCGTGCTCAGAGCTAAGACACCGCTAAGACGTCCGTAGCTCAGAGGCTGCGAGCGCGCTGATTGGACGAGTAGCCGCGCATGCGCCGTAGGACCACAGTGAGGCGAGTCTGGGGGGTTTCACATAGTGGGGCACCCCCGATCGGGCCGGGGAAATGGATCAAAACCCAGGATAGTCAATGTCCTGGGTTTGGCTCCACTTTAAGTTCCGCATTATTCCCCCGCTCGCACGTGAAACCCAGAACCGAGCCCCGGGGTGGCCCAGCATCATACACAGGAACCGGCCCATGTCGGAGTGGCCTACCAAGATTCTGACCGGCACACCCTACGGCCAGTCTGCTCCTGGGTGCAGGGGATACGCCGGCACCAGAAGGTCAGTGGCGACCCCCCATCATTCATGCTCCAACTTTTTATATTAAACGCACTGAGCTGGCGCTACCTCTCGCTCGCTGCAGCGCTGTACTGCTGTTAGATATAGCGTTCTCTTGGGCGCTTTGACCTTAGGAAACCACCTAATGTTCTCCATTGGCTCTGCAGTGAATCAGGGAGAAACTTCTACAGCGCCCCCTACAGACATCACATTTATCAATGCCGGACAGGATACTACAGCGACCGCTAGGCTAGGTCACAGCGCCCGACACCCGCTTGAAGCGTCTAAAATGTGAGTGAGTAGACCCTCATATATCTGGGGATGTATCCCTGATTGGATGAGTAGACCCCCATATATCTGGGGATGTATCCCTGATTGGATGAGTAGACCCCCATATATCTGGGGATGTATCCCTGATTGGATGAGTAGACCCCCATATATCTGGGGATGTATCCCTGATTGGATGAGAAGACCCCCCATATATCTGGGGATGTATCCCTGATTGGATGAGAAGACCCCCCATATATCTGGGGATGTATCCCTGATTGGATGAGAAGACCCCCCATATATCTGGGGATGTATCCCTGATTGGATGAGAAGACCCCCCATATATCTGGGGATGTATCCCTGATTGGATGAGAAGACCCCCCATATATCTGGGGATGTATCCCTGATTGGATGAGTAGACCCCCATATATCTGGGGATGTATCCCTGATTGTATGAGTAGACCCCCATATATCTGGGGATGTATCCCTGATTGGATGAGTAGACCCCCATATATCTGGGGATGTATCCCTGATTGGATGAGTAGACCCCCATATATCTGGGGATGTATCCCTGATTGGATGAGTAGACCCCCATATATCTGGTGATGTATCCCTGATTGGATGAGAAGACCCCCATATATCTGGGGATGTGTCCCTGATTGGATGAGTAGACCCCCATATATCTGGGGATGTATCCCTGATTGGATGAGAAGACCCCCATATATCTGGGGATGTATCCCTGATTGGATGAGAAGACCCCCATATATCTGGGGATGTGTCCCTGATTGGATGAGAAGACCCCCATATATCTGGGGATGTATCCCTGATTGGATGAGTAGACCCCCATATATCTGGGGATGTATCCCTGATTGGATGAGTAGACCCCCATATATCTGGGGATGTATCCCTGATTGGATGAGTAGACCCCCATATATCTGGGGATGTATCCCTGATTGGATGAGTAGACCCCCATATATCTGGGGATGTATCCCTGATTGGATGAGAAGATCCCCATATATCTGGGGATGTATCCCTGATTGTATGAGAAGACCCCCATATATCTGGGGATGTATCCCTGATTGGATGAGTAGACCCCCATATATCTGGGGATGTATCCCTGATTGTATGAGAAGACCCCCATATATCTGGGGATGTATCCCTGATTGTATGAGAAGACCCCCATATATCTGGGGATGTATCCCTGATTGGATGAGTAGACCCCCATATATCTGGGGATGTATCCCTGATTGTATGAGAAGACCCCCATATATCTGGGGATGTATCCCTGATTGTATGAGAAGACCCCCATATATCTGGAGATGTGTCCCTGATTGGATGAGAAGACCCCCCATATATCTGGGGATTTATCCCTGATTGTATGAGAAGACCCCCATATATCTGGGGATGTATCCCTGATTGGATGAGAAGACCCCCCATATATCTGGGGATGTATCCCTGATTGTATGAGTAGACCCCCCATATATCTGGGGATGTATCCCTGATTGTATGAGTAGACCCCCATATATCTGGGGATGTATCCCTGATTGGATGAGAAGACCCCCCATATATCTGGGGATGTATCCCTGATTGGATGAGAAGACCCCCATATATCTGGGGATGTATCCCTGATTGGATGAGAAGACCCCCATATATCTGGGGATGTATCCCTGATTGGATGAGTAGACCCCATATATCTGGGGATGTATCCCTGATTGGATGAGAAGACCCCCCATATATCTGGGGATGTATCCCTGATTGGATGAGAAGACCCCATATATCTGGGGATGTATCCCTGATTGGATGAGAAGACCCCCATATATCTGGGGATGTATCCCTGATTGGATGAGTAGACCCCCATATATCTGGGGATGTATCCCTGATTGTATGAGAAGACCCCCATATATCTGGGGATGTATCCCTGATTGGATGAGTAGACCCCCCATATATCTGGGGATGTATCCCTGATTGGATGAGAAGACCCCCATATATCTGGGGATGTATCCCTGATTGGATGAGAAGACCCCCATATATCTGGGGATGTATCCCTGATTGGATGAGTAGACCCTCATATATCTGGGGATGTATCCCTGATTGGATGAGTAGACCCCATATATCTGGGGATGTATCCCTGATTGGATGAGAAGACCCCCATATATCTGGGGATGTATCCCTGATTGGATGAGTAGACCCCATATATCTGGGGATGTATCCCTGATTGGATGAGAAGACCCCCCATATATCTGGGGATGTATCCCTGATTGGATGAGAAGACACCCATATATCTGGGGATGTATCCCTGATTGGATGAGAAGACCCCCATATATCTGGGGATGTATCCCTGATTGGATGAGTAGACCCCCATATATCTGGGGATGTATCCCTGATTGTATGAGAAGACCCCCATATATCTGGGGATGTATCCCTGATTGGATGAGTAGACCCCCCATATATCTGGGGATGTATCCCTGATTGGATGAGAAGACCCCCATATATCTGGGGATGTATCCCTGATTGGATGAGTAGACCCCATATATCTGGGGATGTATCCCTGATTGGATGAGAAGACCCCCCATATATCTGGGGATGTATCCCTGATTGGATGAGAAGACCCCCATATATCTGGGGATGTATCCCTGATTGGATGAGAAGACCCCCATATATCTGGGGATGTATCCCTGATTGGATGAGTAGACCCCCATATATCTGGGGATGTATCCCTGATTGTATGAGAAGACCCCCATATATCTGGGGATGTATCCCTGATTGGATGAGTAGACCCCCATATATCTGGGGATGTATCCCTGATTGGATGAGTAGACCCCCCATATATCTGGGGTTGTATCCCTGATTGGAGGAGAAGACCCCCCATATATCTGGGGATGTATCCCTGATTGGATGAGTAAACCCCCATATATATGGGGATGTATCCCTGATTGGATGAGAAGACCCCCATATATCTGGGGATGTATCCCTGATTGGATGAGAAGACCCCCCATATATCTGGGGATGTATCCCTGATTGGATGAGTAAACCCCCATATATCTGGGGATGTATCCCTGATTGGATGAAAAGACCCCCCATATATCTGGGGATGTATCCCTGATTGGATGAGTAGACCCCCATATATCTGGGGATGTATCCCTGATTGGATGAGAAGACCCCCCATATATCTGGGGATGTATCCCTGATTGGATGAGAAGACCCCCCATATATCTGGGGATGTATCCCTGATTGGATGAGTAAACCCCCATATATCTGGGGATGTATCCCTGATTGGATGAAAAGACCCGCCTTATATCTGGGGATGTATCCCTGATTGGATGAGAAGACCCGCCATATATCTGGGGATGTATCCCTGATTGGATGAGTAGACCCCCCATATATCTGGGGATGTATCCCTGATTGGATGAGTAAACCCCCATATATCTGGGGATGTATCCCTGATTGGATGAGTAGACCCCCCATATATCTGGGGATGTATCCCTGATTGGATGAGTAGACCCCCATATATCTGGGGATGTATCCCTGATTGGATGAGAAGACCCCCCATATATCTGGGGATGTATCCCTGATTGGATGAGAAGACCCCCCATATATCTGGGGATGTATCCCTGATTGGATGAGAAGACCCCCCATATATCTGGGGATGTATCCCTGATTGGATGAGATTACCCCCATATATCTGGGGATGTATCCCTGATTGGATGAGTAGACCCCCATATATCTGGGGATGTATCCCTGATTGGATGAGTAGACCCCCATATATCTGGGGATGTATCCCTGATTGGATGAGTAGACCCCCATATATCTGGGGATTTATCCCTGATTGGATGAGAAGACCCCCATATATCTGGGGATGTATCCCTGATTGGATGAGTAGACCCTCATATATCTGGGGATGTGTCCCTGATTGGATGAGTAGACCCCCATATATCTGGGGATGTATCCCTGATTGGATGAGTAGACCCTCATATATCTGGGGATGTGTCCCTGATTGGATGAGTAGACCCCCATATATCTGGGGATGTATCCCTGATTGGATGAGTAGACCCTCATATATCTGGGGATGTGTCCCTGATTGGATGAGTAGACCCCCATATATCTGGGGATGTATCCCTGATTGGATGAGAAGACCCTCATATATCTGGGGATGTATCCCTGATTGGATGAGTAGACCCTCATATATCTGGGGATGTGTCCCTGATTGGATGAGTAGACCCCCATATATCTGGGGATGTATCCCTGATTGGATGAGTAGACCCCCATATATCTGGGGATGTATCCCTGATTGGATGAGTAGACCCCCATATATCTGGGGATGTATCCCTGATTGGATGAGAAGACCCCCATATATCTGGGGATGTATCCCTGATTGGATGAGTAGACCCCCATATATCTGGGGATGAATTCCTGATTGGATGAGTAGACCCCCATATATCTGGGGATGTATCCCTGATTGGATGAGAAGACCCCCATATATCTGGGGATGTATCCCTGATTGGATGAGTAGACCCCCATATATCTGGGGATGTATCCCTGATTGGATGAGTAGACTCCCATATATCTGGGGATGTATCCCTGATTGGATGAGTAGACCCCCATATATCTGGGGATGTATCCCTGATTGGATGAGAAGATCCCCATATATCTGGGGATGTATCTCTGATTGGATGAGTAGACCCCCATATATCTGGGGATGTATCCCTGATTGTATGAGAAGACCCCCATATATCTGGGGATGTATCCCTGATTGTATGAGAAGACCCCCATATATCTGGGGATGTATCCCTGATTGTATGAGAAGACCCCCATATATCTGGGGATGTATCCCTGATTGTATGAGAAGACCCCCATATATCTGGGAATGTATCCCTGATTGTATGAGAAGACCCCCATATATCTGGGGATGTATCCCTGATTGGATGAGTAGACCCCCATATATCTGGGGATGTATCCCTGATTGTATGAGAAGACCCCCATATATCTGGGGATGTATCCCTGATTGGATGAGAAGACCCCCCATATATCTGGGGATGTATCCCTGATTGTATAAGTAGACCCCCCCATATATCTGGGGATGTATCCCTGATTGTATGAGTAGACCCCCATATATCTGGGGTTGTATCCCTGATTGGATGAGAAGACCCCCCATATATCTGGGGATGTATCCCTGATTGGATGAGAAGACCCCCATATATCTGGGGATGTATCCCTGATTGTATGAGTAGACCCCCCATATATCTGGGGATGTATCCCTGATTGTATGAGTAGACCCCCCATATATCTGGGGTTCTATCCCTGATTGGATGAGAAGACCCCCCATATATCTGGGGATGTATCCCTGATTGGATGAGAAGACCCCCATATATCTGGGGATGTATCCCTGATTGGATGAGAAGACCCCCCATATATCTGGGGATGTATCCCTGATTGGATGAGTAGACCCCCCATATATCTGGGGATGTATCCCTGATTGGATGAGTAGACCCCCATATATCTGGGGATTTATCCCTGATTGGATGAGACGACCCCCATATATCTGGGGATGTATCCCTGATTGGATGAGTAGACCCCCATATATCTGGGGATGTATCCCTGATTGGATGAGAAGACCCCCCATATATCTGGGGATGTATCCCTGATTGGATGAGTAGACCCCCATATATCTGGGGATGTATCCCTGATTGGATGAGAAGACCCCCATATATCTGGGGATGTATCCCTGATTGGATGAGAAGACCCCCCATATATCTGGGGATGTATCCCTGATTGGATGAGAAGACCCCCATATATCTGGGGATGTATCCCTGATTGTATGAGTAGACCCCCCATATATCTGGGGATGTATCCCTGATTGGATGAGAAGACCCCCATACATCTGGGGATGTATCCCTGATTGGATGAGAAGACCCCCATATATCTGGGGTTGTATCCCTGATTGGATGAGAAGACCCCCCATATATCTGGGGATGTATCCCTGATTGTATGAGTAGACCCCCATATATCTGGGGATGTATCCCTGATTGGATGAGTAGACCCCCATATATCTGGGGATGTATCCCTGATTGGATGAGTAGACCCCCCATATATCTGGGGATGTATACCTGATTGTATGAGTAGACCCTCATATATCTGGGGATGTATCCCTGATTGTATGAGTAGTCCCCCATATATCTGGGGATGTATCCCTGATTAGATGAGTAGACCCCCATATATCTGGGGATGTATCCCTGATTGTATGAGTAGACCCCCATATATCTGGGGATGTATCCCTGATTGGATGAGTAGACCCCCATACATCTGGGGATGTATCCCTGATTGGATGAGAAGACCCCCATATATCTGGGGTTGTATCCCTGATTGGATGAGTAGACCCCCATATATCTGGGGATGTATCCCTGATTGGATGAGAAGACCCCCATATATCTGGGGATGTATCCCTGATTGGATGAGAAGACCCCCATATATCTGGGGATGTATCCCTGATTGGATGAGAAGACCCCCATACATCTGGGGATGTATCCTTGATTGGATGAGTAGACCCCCATATATCTGGGGATGTATCCCTGATTGGATGAGAAGACCCCCCATATATCTGGGGATGTATCCCTGATTGGATGAGAAGACCCCCATATATCTGGGGTTGTATCCCTGATTGGATGAGTAGACCCCCATATATCTGGGGATGTATCCCTGATTGGATGAGAAGACCCCCATATATCTGGGGATGTATCCCTGATTGGATGAGAAGACCCCCATATATCTGGGGATGTATCCCTGATTGGATGAGAAGACCCCCATATATCTGGGGATGTATCCCTGATTGGATGAGAAGACCCCCATATATCTGGGGATGTATCCCTGATTGGATGAGAAGACCCCCATATATCTGGGGATGTATCCCTGATTGGATGAGAAGACCCCCATATATCTGGGGATGTATCCCTGATTGGATGAGAAGACCCCCATACATCTGGGGATGTATCCTTGATTGGATGAGTAGACCCCCATATATCTGGGGATGTATCCCTGATTGGATGAGAAGACCCCCCATATATCTGGGGATGTATCCCTGATAGGATGAGAAGACCCCCATATATCTGGGGATGTATCCCTGATTGGATGAGAAGACCCCCATATATCTGGGGATGTATCCCTGATTGGATGAGTAGACCCCATATATCTGGGGATGTATCCCTGATTGGATGAGAAGACCCCCATACATCTGGGGATGTATCCTTGATTGGATGAGTAGACCCCCATATATCTGGGGATGTATCCCTGATTGGATGAGAAGACCCCCCATATATCTGGGGATGTATCCCTGATTGGATGAGTAGACCCCCATATATCTGGGGATGTATCCCTGATTGGATGAGTAGACCCCCCATATATCTGGGGATTTATCCCTGATTGGGTGAGACGACCCCCATATATCTGGGGATGTATCCCTGATTGGATGAGTAGACCCCCATATATCTGGGGATGTATCCCTGATTGGATGAGAAGGCCCCCATATATCTGGGGATGTATTCCTGATTGGATGAGAAGACCCCCCATATATCTGGGGATGTATCCCTGATTGGATGAGAAGACCCCCATATATCTGGGGATGTATCCCTGATTGTATGAGTAGACCCCCCATATATCTGGGGATGTATCCCTGATTGGATGAGAAGACCCCCATACATCTGGGGATGTATACCTGATTGGATGAGAAGACCCCCATATATCTGGGGTTGTATCCCTGATTGGATGAGAAGACCCCCCATATATCTGGGGATGTATCCCTTATTGTATGAGTAGACCCCCATATATCTGGGGATGTATTCCTGATTGGATGAGAAGACCCCCCATATATCTGGGGATGTATCCCTGATTGGATGAGAAGACCCCCATATATCTGGGGATGTATTCCTGATTGGATGAGAAGACCCCCCATATATCTGGGGATGTATTCCTGATTGGATGAGAAGACCCCCCATATATCTGGGGATGTATCCCTGATTGGATGAGAAGACCCCCATATATCTGGGGATGTATTCCTGATTGGATGAGAAGACCCCCCATATATCTGGGGATGTATCCCTGATTGGATGAGAAGACCCCCATATATCTGGGGATGTATCCCTGATTGTATGAGTAGACCCCCCATATATCTGGGGATGTATCCCTGATTGGATGAGAAGACCCCCATACATCTGGGGATGTATACCTGATTGGATGAGAAGACCCCCATATATCTGGGGTTGTATCCCTGATTGGATGAGTAGACCCCCCATATATCTGGGGATGTATCCCTGATTGTATGAGTAGACCCCCATATATCTGGGGATGTATCCCTGATTGGATGAGTAGACCCCCATATATCTGGGGATGTATCCCTGATTGGATGAGTAGACCCCCCATATATCTGGGGATGTATCCCTGATTGTATGAGTAGACCCCCATACATCTGGGGATGTATCCCTGATTGGATGAGAAGACCCCCATATATCTGGGGTTGTATCCCTGATTGGATGAGTAGACCCCCATATATCTGGGGATGTATCCCTGATTGGATGAGAAGACCCCCATATATCTGGGGATGTATCCCTGATTGGATGAGAAGACCCCCATATATCTGGGGATGTATCCCTGATTGGATGAGAAGACCCCCATACATCTGGGGATGTATCCTTGATTGGATGAGTAGACCCCCATATATCTGGGGATGTATCCCTGATTGGATGAGAAGACCCCCCATATATCTGGGGATGTATCCCTGATTGGATGAGAAGACCCCCATATATCTGGGGATGTATCCCTGATTGGATGAGAAGACCCCCATATATCTGGGGATGTATCCCTGATTGGATGAGTAGACCCCATATATCTGGGGATGTATCCCTGATTGGATGAGAAGACCCCCCATATATCTGGGGATGTATCCCTGATTGGATGAGAAGACCCCATATATCTGGGGATGTATCCCTGATTGGATGAGAAGACCCCCATATATCTGGGGATGTATCCCTGATTGGATGAGTAGACCCCCATATATCTGGGGATGTATCCCTGATTGTATGAGAAGACCCCCATATATCTGGGGATGTATCCCTGATTGGATGAGTAGACCCCCCATATATCTGGGGATGTATCCCTGATTGGATGAGAAGACCCCCATATATCTGGGGATGTATCCCTGATTGGATGAGAAGACCCCCATATATCTGGGGATGTATCCCTGATTGGATGAGTAGACCCTCATATATCTGGGGATGTATCCCTGATTGGATGAGTAGACCCCATATATCTGGGGATGTATCCCTGATTGGATGAGAAGACCCCCATATATCTGGGGATGTATCCCTGATTGGATGAGTAGACCCCATATATCTGGGGATGTATCACTGATTGGATGAGAAGACCCCCCATATATCTGGGGATGTATCCCTGATTGGATGAGAAGACACCCATATATCTGGGGATGTATCCCTGATTGGATGAGAAGACCCCCATATATCTGGGGATGTATCCCTGATTGGATGAGTAGACCCCCATATATCTGGGGATGTATCCCTGATTGTATGAGAAGACCCCCATATATCTGGGGATGTATCCCTGATTGGATGAGTAGACCCCCCATATATCTGGGGATGTATCCCTGATTGGATGAGAAGACCCCCATATATCTGGGGATGTATCCCTGATTGGATGAGTAGACCCCATATATCTGGGGATGTATCCCTGATTGGATGAGAAGACCCCCCATATATCTGGGGATGTATCCCTGATTGGATGAGAAGACCCCCATATATCTGGGGATGTATCCCTGATTGGATGAGAAGACCCCCATATATCTGGGGATGTATCCCTGATTGGATGAGTAGACCCCCATATATCTGGGGATGTATCCCTGATTGTATGAGAAGACCCCCATATATCTGGGGATGTATCCCTGATTGGATGAGTAGACCCCCATATATCTGGGGATGTATCCCTGATTGGATGAGTAGACCCCCCATATATCTGGGGTTGTATCCCTGATTGGAGGAGAAGACCCCCCATATATCTGGGGATGTATCCCTGATTGGATGAGTAAACCCCCATATATATGGGGATGTATCCCTGATTGGATGAGAAGACCCCCATATATCTGGGGATGTATCCCTGATTGGATGAGAAGACCCCCCATATATCTGGGGATGTATCCCTGATTGGATGAGTAAACCCCCATATATCTGGGGATGTATCCCTGATTGGATGAAAAGACCCCCCATATATCTGGGGATGTATCCCTGATTGGATGAGTAGACCCCCATATATCTGGGGATGTATCCCTGATTGGATGAGAAGACCCCCCATATATCTGGGGATGTATCCCTGATTGGATGAGAAGACCCCCCATATATCTGGGGATGTATCCCTGATTGGATGAGTAAACCCCCATATATCTGGGGATGTATCCCTGATTGGATGAAAAGACCCGCCATATATCTGGGGATGTATCCCTGATTGGATGAGAAGACCCGCCATATATCTGGGGATGTATCCCTGATTGGATGAGTAGACCCCCCATATATCTGGGGATGTATCCCTGATTGGATGAGTAAACCCCCATATATCTGGGGATGTATCCCTGATTGGATGAGTAGACCCCCCATATATCTGGGGATGTATCCCTGATTGGATGAGTAGACCCCCATATATCTGGGGATGTATCCCTGATTGGATGAGAAGACCCCCCATATATCTGGGGATGTATCCCTGATTGGATGAGTAGACCCCCATATATCTGGGGATGTATCCCTGATTGGATGAGAAGACCCCACATATATCTGGGGATGTATCCCTGATTGGATGAGAAGACCCCCCATATATCTGGGGATGTATCCCTGATTGGATGAGATTACCCCCATATATCTGGGGATGTATCCCTGATTGGATGAGTAGACCCCCATATATCTGGGGATGTATCCCTGATTGGATGAGTAGACCCCCATATATCTGGGGATGTATCCCTGATTGGATGAGTAGACCCCCATATATCTGGGGATTTATCCCTGATTGGATGAGAAGACCCCCATATATCTGGGGATGTATCCCTGATTGGATGAGTAGACCCTCATATATCTGGGGATGTGTCCCTGATTGGATGAGTAGACCCCCATATATCTGGGGATGTATCCCTGATTGGATGAGTAGACCCTCATATATCTGGGGATGTGTCCCTGATTGGATGAGTAGACCCCCATATATCTGGGGATGTATCCCTGATTGGATGAGTAGACCCTCATATATCTGGGGATGTGTCCCTGATTGGATGAGTAGACCCCCATATATCTGGGGATGTATCCCTGATTGGATGAGAAGACCCTCATATATCTGGGGATGTATCCCTGATTGGATGAGTAGACCCTCATATATCTGGGGATGTGTCCCTGATTGGATGAGTAGACCCCCATATATCTGGGGATGTATCCCTGATTGGATGAGTAGACCCCCATATATCTGGGGATGTATCCCTGATTGGATGAGTAGACCCCCATATATCTGGGGATGTATCCCTGATTGGATGAGAAGACCCCCATATATCTGGGGATGTATCCCTGATTGGATGAGTAGACCCCCATATATCTGGGGATGAATTCCTGATTGGATGAGTAGACCCCCATATATCTGGGGATGTATCCCTGATTGGATGAGAAGACCCCCATATATCTGGGGATGTATCCCTGATTGGATGAGTAGACCCCCATATATCTGGGGATGTATCCCTGATTGGATGAGTAGACTCCCATATATCTGGGGATGTATCCCTGATTGGATGAGTAGACCCCCATATATCTGGGGATGTATCCCTGATTGGATGAGAAGATCCCCATATATCTGGGGATGTATCTCTGATTGGATGAGTAGACCCCCATATATCTGGGGATGTATCCCTGATTGTATGAGAAGACCCCCATATATCTGGGGATGTATCCCTGATTGTATGAGAAGACCCCCATATATCTGGGGATGTATCCCTGATTGTATGAGAAGACCCCCATATATCTGGGGATGTATCCCTGATTGTATGAGAAGACCCCCATATATCTGGGAATGTATCCCTGATTGTATGAGAAGACCCCCATATATCTGGGGATGTATCCCTGATTGGATGAGTAGACCCCCATATATCTGGGGATGTATCCCTGATTGTATGAGAAGACCCCCATATATCTGGGGATGTATCCCTGATTGGATGAGAAGACCCCCCATATATCTGGGGATGTATCCCTGATTGTATAAGTAGACCCCCCCCATATATCTGGGGATGTATCCCTGATTGTATGAGTAGACCCCCATATATCTGGGGTTGTATCCCTGATTGGATGAGAAGACCCCCCATATATCTGGGGATGTATCCCTGATTGGATGAGAAGACCCCCATATATCTGGGGATGTATCCCTGATTGTATGAGTAGACCCCCCATATATCTGGGGATGTATCCCTGATTGTATGAGTAGACCCCCCATATATCTGGGGTTCTATCCCTGATTGGATGAGAAGACCCCCCATATATCTGGGGATGTATCCCTGATTGGATGAGAAGACCCCCATATATCTGGGGATGTATCCCTGATTGGATGAGAAGACCCCCCATATATCTGGGGATGTATCCCTGATTGGATGAGTAGACCCCCCATATATCTGGGGATGTATCCCTGATTGGATGAGTAGACCCCCATATATCTGGGGATTTATCCCTGATTGGATGAGACGACCCCCATATATCTGGGGATGTATCCCTGATTGGATGAGTAGACCCCCATATATCTGGGGATGTATCCCTGATTGGATGAGAAGACCCCCCATATATCTGGGGATGTATCCCTGATTGGATGAGTAGACCCCCATATATCTGGGGATGTATCCCTGATTGGATGAGAAGACCCCCATATATCTGGGGATGTATCCCTGATTGGATGAGAAGACCCCCCATATATCTGGGGATGTATCCCTGATTGGATGAGAAGACCCCCATATATCTGGGGATGTATCCCTGATTGTATGAGTAGACCCCCCATATATCTGGGGATGTATCCCTGATTGGATGAGAAGACCCCCATACATCTGGGGATGTATCCCTGATTGGATGAGAAGACCCCCATATATCTGGGGTTGTATCCCTGATTGGATGAGAAGACCCCCCATATATCTGGGGATGTATCCCTGATTGTATGAGTAGACCCCCATATATCTGGGGATGTATCCCTGATTGGATGAGTAGACCCCCATATATCTGGGGATGTATCCCTGATTGGATGAGTAGACCCCCCATATATCTGGGGATGTATACCTGATTGTATGAGTAGACCCTCATATATCTGGGGATGTATCCCTGATTGTATGAGTAGTCCCCCATATATCTGGGGATGTATCCCTGATTAGATGAGTAGACCCCCATATATCTGGGGATGTATCCCTGATTGTATGAGTAGACCCCCATATATCTGGGGATGTATCCCTGATTGGATGAGTAGACCCCCATACATCTGGGGATGTATCCCTGATTGGATGAGAAGACCCCCATATATCTGGGGTTGTATCCCTGATTGGATGAGTAGACCCCCATATATCTGGGGATGTATCCCTGATTGGATGAGAAGACCCCCATATATCTGGGGATGTATCCCTGATTGGATGAGAAGACCCCCATATATCTGGGGATGTATCCCTGATTGGATGAGAAGACCCCCATACATCTGGGGATGTATCCTTGATTGGATGAGTAGACCCCCATATATCTGGGGATGTATCCCTGATTGGATGAGAAGACCCCCCATATATCTGGGGATGTATCCCTGATTGGATGAGAAGACCCCCATATATCTGGGGTTGTATCCCTGATTGGATGAGTAGACCCCCATATATCTGGGGATGTATCCCTGATTGGATGAGAAGACCCCCATATATCTGGGGATGTATCCCTGATTGGATGAGAAGACCCCCATATATCTGGGGATGTATCCCTGATTGGATGAGAAGACCCCCATATATCTGGGGATGTATCCCTGATTGGATGAGAAGACCCCCATATATCTGGGGATGTATCCCTGATTGGATGAGAAGACCCCCATATATCTGGGGATGTATCCCTGATTGGATGAGAAGACCCCCATATATCTGGGGATGTATCCCTGATTGGATGAGAAGACCCCCATACATCTGGGGATGTATCCTTGATTGGATGAGTAGACCCCCATATATCTGGGGATGTATCCCTGATTGGATGAGAAGACCCCCCATATATCTGGGGATGTATCCCTGATAGGATGAGAAGACCCCCATATATCTGGGGATGTATCCCTGATTGGATGAGAAGACCCCCATATATCTGGGGATGTATCCCTGATTGGATGAGTAGACCCCATATATCTGGGGATGTATCCCTGATTGGATGAGAAGACCCCCCATATATCTGGGGATGTATCCCTGATTGGATGAGAAGACCCCCATATATCTGGGGATGTATCCCTGATTGGATGAGAAGACCCCCATATATCTGGGGATGTATCCCTGATTGGATGAGTAGACCCCCATATATCTGGAGATGTATCCCTGATTGTATGAGAAGACCCCCATATATCTGGGGATGTATCCCTGATTGGATGAGTAGACCCCCCATATATCTGGGGATGTATCCCTGATTGGATGAGAAGACCCCCATATATCTGGGGATGTATCCCTGATTGGATGAGTAGACCCCCATATATCTGGGGATGTATCCCTGATTGGATGAGTAGACCCCCATATATCTGGGGATGTATCCCTGATTGGATGAGTAGACCCAAATATATCTGGGGATGTATCCCTGATTGGATGTGTAGACCCCATATATCTGGGGATGTATCCCTGATTGGATGAGAAGACCCCCATATATCTGGGGATGTATCCCTGATTGGATGAGTAGACCCCATATATCTGGGGATGTATCCCTGATTGGATGAGAAGACCCCCCATATATCTGGGGATGTATCCCTGATTGGATGAGAAGACCCCCATATATCTGGGGATGTATCCCTGATTGGATGAGAAGACCCCCATATATCTGGGGATGTATCCCTGATTGGATGAGTAGACCCCCATATATCTGGGGATGTATCCCTGATTGTATGAGAAGACCCCCATATATCTGGGGATGTATCCCTGATTGGATGAGTAGACCCCCCATATATCTGGGGATGTATCCCTGATTGGATGAGAAGACCCCCATATATCTGGGGATGTATCCCTGATTGGGTGAGTAGACCCCATATATCTGGGGATGTATCCCTGATTGGATGAGAAGACCCCCCATATATCTGGGGATGTATCCCTGATTGGATGAGAAGACCCCCATATATCTGGGGATGTATCCCTGATTGGATGAGAAGACCCCCATATATCTGGGGATGTATCCCTGATTGGATGAGTAGACCCCCATATATCTGGGGATGTATCCCTGATTGGATGAGTAGACCCCCATATATCTGGGGATGTATCCCTGATTGGATGAGAAGACCCCCATATATCTGGGAAGTGTATCCCTGATTGGATGAGTAGACCCCCATATATCTGGGGATGTATCCCTGATTGGATGAGTAGACCCCCATATATCTGGGCATGTATCCCTGATTGGATGAGTAGACCCCCCATATATCTGGGGATGTGTCCCTGATTGGATGAGTAGACCCCCATATATCTGGGGATGTATCCCTGATTGGATGAGTAGACCCTCATATATCTGGGGATGTGTCCCTGATTGGATGAGTAGACCCCCATATATCTGGGGATGTATCCCTGATTGGATGAGTAGACCCTCATATATCTGGGGATGTGTCCCTGATTGGATGAGTAGACCCCCATATATCTGGGGATGTATCCCTGATTGGATGAGAAGACCCTCATATATCTGGGGATGTATCCCTGATTGGATGAGTAGACCCTCATATATCTGGGGATGTGTCCCTGATTGGATGAGTAGACCCCCATATATCTGGGGATGTATCCCTGATTGGATGAGTAGACCCCCATATATCTGGGGATGTATCCCTGATTGGATGAGTAGACCCCCATATATCTGGGGATGTATCCCTGATTGGATGAGAAGACCCCCATATATCTGGGGATGTATCCCTGATTGGATGAGTAGACCCCCATATATCTGGGGATGTATCCCTGATTGGATGAGTAGACCCCCATATATCTGGGGATGTATCCCTGATTGGATGAGTAGACCCCCATATATCTGGGGATGTATCCCTGATTGGATGAGAAGATCCCCATATATCTGGGGATGTATCCCTGATTGTATGAGAAGACCCCCATATATCTGGGGATGTATCCCTGATTGTATGAGAAGACCCCCATATATCTGGGGATGTATCCCTGATTGTATGAGAAGACCCCCATATATCTGGGGATGTATCCCTGATTGTATGAGAAGACCCCCATATATCTGGGGATGTATCCCTGATTGTATGAGAAGACCCCCATATATCTGGGGATGTATCCCTGATTGGATGAGTAGACCCCATATATCTGGGGATGTATCCCTGATTGTATGAGAAGACCCCCATATATCTGGGGATGTATCCCTGATTGTATGAGTAGACCCCCCATATATCTGGGGATGTATCCCTGATTGGATGAGTAGACCCCCATATATCTGGGGTTGTATCCCTGATTGGATGAGAAGACCCCCCATATATCTGGGGATGTATCCCTGATTGGATGAGAAGACCCCCATATATCTGGGGATGTATCCCTGATTGTATGAGTAGACCCCCCATATATCTGGGGATGTATCCCTGATTGGATGAGTAGACCCCCCATATATCTGGGGTTGTATCCCTGATTGAATGAGAAGACCCCCCATATATCTGGGGATGTATCCCTGATTGGATGAGAAGACCCCCATATATCTGGGGATGTATCCCTGATTGGATGAGAAGACCCCCCATATATCTGGGGATGTATCCCTGATTGGATGAGTAGACCCCCCATATATCTGGGGATGTATCCCTGATTGGATGAGTAGACCCCCATATATCTGGGGATGTATCCCTGATTGGATGAGACGACCCCCATATATCTGGGGATGTATCCCTGATTGGATGAGTAGACCCCCATATATCTGGGGATGTATCCCTGATTGGATGAGAAGACCCCCCATATATCTGGGGATGTATCCCTGATTGGATGAGTAGACCCCCATATATCTGGGGATGTATCCCTGATTGGATGAGAAGACCCCCATATATCTGGGGATGTATCCCTGATTGGATGAGAAGACCCCCCATATATCTGGGGATGTATCCCTGATTAGATGAGAAGACCCCCATATATCTGGGGATGTATCCCTGATTGGATGAGAAGACCCCCCATATATCTGGGGATGTATCCCTGATTGTATGAGTAGACCCCCATATATCTGGGGATGTATCCCTGATTGGATGAGTAGACCCCCATATATCTGGGGATGTATCCCTGATTGGATGAGTAGACCCCCATATATCTGGGGATGTATACCTGATTGTATGAGTAGACCCTCATATATCTGGGGATGTATCCCTGATTGTATGAGTAGTCCCCCATATATCTGGGGATGTATCCCTGATTGGATGAGTAGACCCCCATATATCTGGGGATGTTTCCCTGATTGTATGAGTAGACCCCCATATATCTGGGGATGTATCCCTGATTGGATGAGTAGACCCCCATACATCTGGGGATGTATCCCTGATTGGATGAGAAGACCCCCATATATCTGGGGTTGTATCCCTGATTGGATGAGTAGACCCCCATATATCTGGGGATGTATCCCTGATTGGATGAGAAGACCCCCATATATCTGGGGATGTATCCCTGATTGGATGAGAAGACCCCCATATATCTGGGGATGTATCCCTGATTGGATGAGAAGACCCCCATACATCTGGGGATGTATCCTTGATTGGATGAGTAGACCCCCATATATCTGGGGATGTATCCCTGATTGGATGAGAAGACCCCCCATATATCTGGGGATGTATCCCTGATTGGATGAGAAGACCCCCATATATCTGGGGATGTATCCCTGATTGGATGAGTAGACCCCCATATATCTGGGTATGTATCACTGATTGGATGAGAAGACCCCCATACATCTGGGGATGTATCACTGATTGGATGAGAAGACCCCCATACATCTGGGGATGTATCCTTGATTGGATGAGTAGACCCCCATATATCTGGGGATGTATCCCTGATTGGATGAGAAGACCCCCATATATCTGGGGATGTATCCCTGATTGGATGAGTAGACCCCCCATATATCTGGGGATGTATCTCTGATTGGATGAGTAGACCCCCCATATATCTGGGGATGTATCCCTGATTGAATGAGAAGACCCCCATATATCTGGGGATGTATCCCTGATTGGATGAGTAGACCCCATATATCTGGGGATGTATCCCTGATCGGATGAGAAGACCCCCCATATATCTGGGGATGTATCCCTGATTGGATGAGAAGACCCCCATATATCTGGGGATGTATCCCTGATTGGATGAGTAGACCCCCATATATCTGGGGATGTATCCCTGATTGTATGAGAAGACCCCCATATATCTGGGGATGTATCCCTGATTGGATGAGTAGACCCCCATATATCTGGGGATGTATCCCTGATTGTATGAGAAGACCCCCATATATCTGGGGATGTATCCCTGATTGTATGAGAAGACCCCCATATATCTGGGGTTGTATCCCTGATTGGATGAGAAGACCCCCATATATCTGGGGATGTATCCCTGATTGGATGAGTAGACCCCCATATAACTGGGGATGTATCCCTGATTGGATGAGTAGACCCCCCATATATCTGGGGTTGTATCCCTGATTGGATGAGTAGACCCCCATATATCTGGGGATGTATCCCTGATTGGATGAGTAGACCCCCATATATCTGGGGATGTATCCCTGATTGGATGAGTAGACCCCCATATATCTGGGGATGTATCCCTGATTGGATGAGTAGACCCCCATATATCTGGGGATGTATCCCTGATTGGATGAGTAGACCCCCATATATCTGGGGATGTATCCCTGATTGGATGAGAAGACCCCCCATATATCTGGGGATGTATCCCTGATTGGATGAGTAAACCCCCATATATCTGGGGATGTATCCCTGATTGGATGAGAAGACCCGCCATATATCTGGGGATGTATCCCTGATTGGATGAGAAGACCCCCCATATATCTGGGGATGTATCCCTGATTGGATGAGTAAACCCCCATATATCTGGGGATGTATCCCTGATTGGATGAAAAGACCCCCCATATATCTGGGGATGTATCCCTGATTGGATGAGTAGACCCCCATATATCTGGGGATGTATCCCTGATTGGATGAGAAGACCCCCCATATATCTGGGGATGTATCCCTGATTGGATGAGAAGACCCCCCATATATCTGGGGATGTATCCCTGATTGGATGAGTAAACCCCCATATATCTGGGGATGTATCCCTGATTGGATGAAAAGACCCCCCATATATCTGGGGATGTATCCCTGATTGGATGAGAAGACCCGCCATATATCTGGGGATGTATCCCTGATTGGATGAGTAGACCCCCCATATATCTGGGGATGTATCCCTGATTGGATGAGTAAACCCCCATATATCTGGGGATGTATCCCTGATTGGATGAGTAGACCCCCCATATATCTGGGGATGTATCCCTGATTGGATGAGTAGACCCCCATATATCTGGGGTTGTATCCCTGATTGGATGAGAAGACCCCCATATATCTGGGGATGTATCCCTGATTGGATGAGAAGACCCCCCATATATCTGGGGATGTATCCCTGATTGTATGAGTAGACCCCCCATATATCTGGGGGATGTATCCCTGATTGGATGAGTAGACCCCCATATATCTGGGGATGTATCCCTGATTGGATGAGTAGACCCCCATATATCTGGGGATGTATCCCTGATTGGATGAGTAGACCCCCATATATCTGGGGATTTATCCCTGATTGGATGAGAAGACCCCCATATATCTGGGGATGTATCCCTGATTGGATGAGTAGACCCCCATATATCTGGGGATTTATCCCTGATTGGATGAGAAGACCCCCATATATCTGGGGATGTATCCCTGATTGGATGAGTAGACCCCCATATATCTGGGGATGTATCCCTGATTGGATGAGTAGACCCTCATATATCTGGGGATGTGTCCCTGATTGGATGAGTAGACCCCCATATATCTGGGGATGTATCCCTGATTGGATGAGTAGACCCTCATATATCTGGGGATGTGTCCCTGATTGGATGAGTAGACCCCCATATATCTGGGGATGTATCCCTGATTGGATGAGAAGACCCCCATATATCTGGGGATTTATCCCTGATTGGATGAGAAGACCCCCATATATCTGGGGATGTATCCCTGATTGGATGAGTAGACCCCCATATATCTGGGGATTTATCCCTGATTGGATGAGAAGACCCCCATATATCTGGGGATGTATCCCTGATTGGATGAGTAGACCCCCATATATCTGGGGATGTATCCCTGATTGGATGAGTAGACCCTCATATATCTGGGGATGTGTCCCTGATTGGATGAGTAGACCCCCATATATCTGGGGATGTATCCCTGATTGGATGAGAAGACCCTCATATATCTGGGGATGTATCCCTGATTGGATGAGTAGACCCTCATATATCTGGGGATGTGTCCCTGATTGGATGAGTAGACCCCCATATATCTGGGGATGTATCCCTGATTGGATGAGTAGACCCCCATATATCTGGGGATGTATCCCTGATTGGATGAGAAGACCCCCATATATCTGGGGATGTATCCCTGATTGGATGAGTAGACCCCCATATATCTGGGGATGAATTCCTGATTGGATGAGTAGACCCCCATATATCTGGGGATGTATCCCTGATTGGATGAGAAGACCCCCATATATCTGGGGATGTATCCCTGATTGGATGAGTAGACCCCCATATATCTGGGGATGTATCCCTGATTGGATGAGTAGACCCCCATATATCTGGGGATGTATCCCTGATTGGATGAGTAGACCCCCCATATATCTGGGGATGAATTCCTGATTGGATGAGTAGACCCTCATATATCTGGGGATGTATCCCTGATTGGATGAGAAGACCCCCATATATCTGGGGATGTATCCCTGATTGGATGTGTAGACCCCCCATATATCTGGGGATGTATCCCTGAATGGATGAGAAGACCCCCATATATCTGGGGATGTATCCCTGATTGGATGAGTAGACCCTCATATATCTGGGGATGTGTCCCTGATTGGATGAGTAGACCCTCATATATCTGGGGATGTATCCCTGATTGGATGAGTAGACCCTCATATATCTGGGGATGTGTCCCTGATTGGATGAGTAGACCCCCATATATCTGGGGATGTATCCCTGATTGGATGAGAAGACCCTCATATATCTGGGGATGTATCCCTGATTGGATGAGTAGACCCTCATATATCTGGGGATGTGTCCCTGAATGGATGAGTAGACCCCCATATATCTGGGGATGTATCCCTGATTGGATGAGTAGACCCCCATATATCTGGGGATGTATCCCTGATTGGATGAGTAGACCCCCATATATCTGGGGATGTATCCCTGATTGGATGAGAAGACCCCCATATATCTGGGGATGTATCCCTGAATGGATGAGAAGACCCCCATATATCTGGGGATGTATCCCTGAATGGATGAGAAGACCCCCATATATCTGGGGATGTGTCCCTGATTGGATGAGTAGACCCCCATATATCTGGGGATGTATCCCTGATTGGATGAGAAGACCCCCATATATCTGGGGATGTATCCCTGAATGGATGAGAAGACCCCCATATATCTGGGGATGTATCCCTGATTGGATGAGTAGACCCCCATATATCTGGGGATGTATCCCTGATTGGATGAGTAGACCCCCATATATCTGGGGATGTATCCCTGATTGGATGAGAAGACCCCCATATATCTGGGGATGTATCCCTGAATGGATGAGAAGACCCCCATATATCTGGGGATGTATCCCTGATTGGGTGAGAGGGATACTACAGCGACCGCTAGGCTAGGTCACAGCGCCCGACACCCGCTTGCAGCGTCTACTAGCGGTCGCTCTAAGCATCACTATACAGATGCTCACATGGCGATACGTGGTGCTAGTGTTAAATCAGCCTCTTAGAACAAGGAAGCAGCATGTGTCTCTGCTGTGTCAGTATTAAGTTGTGTAGTTGGATCCAATTGAATTAAAGTGGAACAAAATCTGTTAATTTGACTTTCCAGGGTTTTGTTGGAATCGGATGCCCCGCTGTGTTTGCCCATAAAAACTCACATTTTCACACTCCAGCTGCGCATATGTGGGCCGTGGTCCAATGCGACCCGCTTGCTGTGACTACGTCATTCGACAGGCAGCCTTCATTTTTTACAATGCTTCTGCATTCCTTTCAATGCGGGCACTCCCACCCCTCGCCTATCTGAATGGCTGAGAGCGTGGGCACGATGCTGGGGATGGGGCAGAGCGTGGGCACAATGCTGGGGATGGGGCAGAGCGTGGGCACGATGCTGGGGATGGGGCAGCGCATGGGCACAATGCTGGGGATGGGGCAGAGCGTGGGCACAATGCTGGGGATGGGGCAGAGCGTGGGCACAATGCTGGGGATGGGGCAGAGCGTGGGCACGATGCTGGGGATGGGGCAGAGCGTGGGTACGATGCTGGGGATGGGGCAGAGCGTGGGCACAATGCTGGGGATGGGGCAGAGCGTGGGCACGATGCTGGGGATGGGGCAGAGCGTGGGCACAATGCTGGGGATGGGGCAGAGCGTGGGCACGATGCTGGGGATGGGGCAGAGCGTGGGCACAATGCTGGGGATGGGGCAGAGCGTGGGCACAATGCTGGGGATGGGGCAGAGCGTGGGCACAATGCTGGGGAAGAGCATGGGCACAATGCTGGGGAAGAGCATGGGCACAATGCTGGGGATGGGGCAGAGCGTGGGCACGATGCTGGGGATGGGGCAGGGCATGGGCACGATGCTGGGGATGGGGCAGCGCATGGGCACAATGCTGGGGATGGGGCAGAGCGTGGGCACAATGCTGGGGATGGGGCAGAGCGTGGGCACGATGCTGGGGATGGGGCAGAGCGTGGGCACAATGCTGGGGATGGGGCAGAGCGTGGGCACGATGCTGGGGATGGGGCAGAGCGTGGGCACGATGCTGGGGATGGGGCAGAGCGTGGGCACGATGCTGGGGATGGGGCAGAGCGTGGGCACAATGCTGGGGATGGGGCAGAGCATGGGCACAATGCTGGGGATGGGGCAGAGCGTGGGCACAATGCTGGGGATGGGGCAGAGCGTGGGCACAATGCTGGGGATGGGGCAGAGCGTGGGCACAATGCTGGGGAAGGGGCAGAGCGTGGGAACAGTGCTGGGGATGGGGCAGAGCGTGGGCACGATGCTGGGGATGGGGCAGAGCGTGGGCACGATGCTGGGGATGGGGCAGAGCGTGGGCACGATGCTGGGGATGGGGCAGAGCGTGGGCACAATGCTGGGGATGGGGCAGAGCGTGGGCACAATGCTGGGGATGGGGCAGAGCGTGGGCACAATGCTGGGGATGGGGCAGAGCGTGGGCACAATGCTGGGGATGGGGCAGAGCGTGGGCACAATGCTGGGGATGGGGCAGAGCGTGGGCACAATGCTGGGGATGGGGCAGAGCGTGGGCACGATGCTGGGGATGGGGCAGAGCGTGGGCACAATGCTGGGGATGGGGCAGAGCGTGGGCACGATGCTGGGGATGGGGCAGAGCATGGGCACAATGCTGGGGATGGGGCAGAGCGTGGGCACAATGCTGGGGATGGGGCAGAGCGTGGGCACGATGCTGGGGATGGGGCAGAGCGTGGGCACAATGCTGGGGATGGGGCAGAGCGTGGGCACGATGCTGGGGATGGGGCAGAGCATGGGCACAATGCTGGGGATGGGGCAGAGCGTGGGCACAATGCTGGGGATGGGGCAGAGCGTGGGCACGATGCTGGGGATGGGGCAGAGCATGGGCACAATGCTGGGGATGGGGCAGAGCGTGGGCACGATGCTGGGGATGGGGCAGAGCGTGGGCACGATGCTGGGGATGGGACAGAGTGTGGGCACAATGCTGGGGATGGGGCAGAGCGTGGGCACAATGCTGGGGATGGGGCAGAGCGTGGGCACAATGCTGGGGATGGGGCAGAGCGTGGGCACAATGCTGGGGATGGGGCAGAGCGTGGGCACGATGCTGGGGATGGGGCAGAGCATGGGCACAATGCTGGGGATGGGGCAGAGCGTGGGCACAATGCTGGGGATGGGGCAGAGCGTGGGCACGATGCTGGGGATGGGGCAGAGCATGGGCACAATGCTGGGGATGGGGCAGAGCGTGGGCACGATGCTGGGGATGGGGCAGAGCGTGGGCACGATGCTGGGGATGGGACAGAGTGTGGGCACAATGCTGGGGATGGGGCAGAGCGTGGGCACAATGCTGGGGGTGGGGCAGAGCGTGGGCACAATGCTGGGGATGGGGCAGAGCGTGGGCACAATGCTGGGGATGGGGCAGAGCGTGGGCACAATGCTGGGGATGGGGCAGTGCGTGGGCACAATGCTGGGGATGGGGCAGAGCGTGGGCACGATGCTGGGGATGGGGCAGAGCGTGGTCCCCAGCTTCCTGCTGAATGCCATAGAGGCTGATTCATTGCTAACGCCAGGTAGCGACAGATGAGCGTCTGTAGCGAGGATTTGGGAGCGACCGCTAGTAGTCGCTGTGCTCGGCCATGGTTCTTTGATTCAGAGCGCCTCAGTCGCTGGCCGGCATTGATGAATATAATGTGCGAGTCGCAGTATTACGCTAAACCGTAACGCCAGCTCAGTGTGGCACCACATTCATAAAAAAAAAACAGCGCCGGTGCTCAAAATCATTTCATTGTAGCGCAGAGGCTGTGTGATTAAAGTCTGTTTTTGAAAATGTATCCACTAGTAACAAAGCGAAAACACATGGAATGACATGTTATTACATTGTAACATGAACACTTTAATACCAGACATGTGAGGACAATTCTGCATAAAAATATTATTAATCCAAAAAGTTTACAAAAATGTCATTTTCTAGGGCAGGAGACATGTCTGAAGTTTTGAGATTTTTTTTAAGAAAAAAAAAATTGGGATCAGGAAAGGGATTTAGGAATCATCCATAGAAATATATGGGAGAGCGACAGGTAGCGACAGGTAAGACGTGGCGCTCTGCAAGGCTGAACGCCGGCGCTGTAGGCTGAGCCTGAGATAATGATGAATCAGACGCTACATGGCGTTGTTCCAGTCGCTCACCAGAATCGGCTTTATAAATGTGTAATTGCTGCCGTGTCCGGCGTTCACCTGGCGCTACCCACCGCACTACCTTGCGCTAGAGCTTCATGAATAAGGCCCATAGTCACAGCAGGTGGCTGATTTGACGTGAGCCTGCACATGTATCATTGGAGCGTGGAAAGGGGAGTTTTTATCTGCCAACTGGGGGATTTTACACAGTGATTTGGGATACCGCAGAGAAAAGACAGCCGGCCCTGGAATATTTTAGAATCCAGGACAGCCGCTGCTGAGTTTTGTTCAGCTTTAAAGTGGACTGAAACTCATCTGGAATCTTATGGATTCACATGCCAATCCATTCCCTACCCGTGGGGCATCCAAAACAGGGATGCCCCGCTGTGTGTAACCCCGCAGGTCGCCCGCTATCCCTCTAGCAGGGAGCGTGCCTGTGCCGACCATTTGTGAATGGCCGGTGTGCCCCCTTTAGAGGGAAGCGCGAGATGCGGCCGCCAACGTGCTCGGAGCCCCTGAGCTTAGACGTCCATAGCTCAGCGGCTCCGAGCGCACTGATTGGATGGGCGGCCGCGCATGCGCCGTAGGACCGTGGTGAGGTGAGTTGATCCGAGAGATCTGGGGGGTTTCACATAGTGGGGCACACGGGGGAGTGGACCAAAACCCAGGATAGTCAAAATCAAAATCCTGGGTTTTGGTCCACTTTAAAGTGGACCAACATCCAGGATTTTCACTATCCTGGGTGTTGGTCCACTTCCGCGGGGCACCCCGATCAGGGTGTGAAACCCCCCAGAAAGCCCCTAAGATCTTACCTTATCGGCGACGGACAATTGACGGATAAGCCGCCGCCTCTCGTGCGTCCCTCTTACAGGGCGCGCGCCCGCGCCGGCCATTCACAAACGGCCGGCGCGGGTGCGTGCCCTGCTAGAGGGACGCGCGGGAGGCGGCGGCGGCTTATCCGTCGCCGATAAGGTAAGTTTTTAGGGGCTTTCTGGGGGGTTTCACACAGCGGGCATCCCGATTTCAGATCTTATAGATTCCCGGGCCGATCAGGGGTGGGTGTTGGTCCACTTTAAAAGATAGAAGAACTATTACTGTATGTGCCAAATTACTGTAATGGCCTAATGTTTGCACCAGGGCCCCGTCACATTTCGCTACTCCACTGCTTATTATCATAGTGACACTCTTTTCCTAGTACAGCGGTACTCAACTGGCGGACCGGGGTCCGAATGCGGAGCTCGGTGCCAAATTTCTGGACCCCTGACTTGACAGCCCTGCACTTAGAGGCCGATTCATTAATAGCGCCAGGTAGCGACAGATGAGCGCCAGTAGCGTGATTTTCACAGCGCCAGCTAGTATTCGCTGTGCTTGGCCGGGGTTTGCTTGTTGATAGCGACTCAGTCGGTGTGCGGTAATGTTGAATACGGGGTTAGGAGTCGCTGTTTCACAGGTTCAGCGTTGTATGGATGCGCCTGACAACGAATGGCCAGAGCGAACGGCTTGCTGCAGATTCATTAACAAATCACGCTCCGAATTTTTTAGCGCTGTGAATTCCTTGTTTAAACCCCAGAGCGCTGGCGGCGATCGATTTAAAATAGTTTTTAACCCCCAAACAACCATATTTTTGGATTGTAAAATTATACAAGTTTTTATAAACATTTTGTAATATGAATACATTAATATCAGACCTGTAATATCAATTCTGCACAAAATCATTTTTTTTTTTTTTTTACCTTAAAAAAAAATCCTAACATTGCAGAAGTGGTCACAGAATTTTTGACATTAAAAAAAAAAAAAAAAAAAAACATTAATAGCAATTAATTATGATTAATTAAAGATTGCTCCATTGAAATGCATTGGACATCGCCAGGGAGCGACAGGTCATACCTGGCGCTGTGATGGGATTAGCAGCGGCGCTGTTCGTTGCAGTCGGCTACATGATGAATCCTGCGCTAGCTGTCGCTCTCGCCAGCGCTAGCCTCATTTAGCGTGATAAATGCGTCATTGTGGCCGACGCCGGGCGTACTTGAGTCGGTAGCCGCCGTTAGCTGGCGGGACCTGGCGCTCGTCAGACACTACCTGGCGCTATCGCTTGATGAATAAGGGCATAAGTTGCTTCTGTGTTGCCATGCTCAGCGCTGCCCCTTTACAGATTGGCGTTGTAGTTGTTTGTCTCCCTGCCAGTGTCATGACTCCCTGGCACCTAGCATTGCAATATGAAGTACTGCACGGACAGGAAGTGGCATTGCAAGGTATAATCCACCCCCAGCCCACCCCCAATGTGCTGATTTCTAACTATCCATCCCCCCTGACAGCGCCCCATTCGGACCTCCGCCTCTCACCAGATGCCTGTAAATGGACCTTTACAAGAAGTGGTTGAGTACCCCTGTCCTAGTAGATTCACAAACCTTCATATTTTATATGAGCGTATTCGAGCTCCTTTGGACCTAGAGTTCCGCTTTACATCTTATATAACACGTGCCTTTCCATGATTTGCAGCACACGGAGCAAACTATTTGTCAAAAATAACTAGCCTCCAATTAATACCCCCTTTGTCGAGGGATAATTTACTTCCTCCTCTGTTGCCGCGGGGCAGGAGGAGACACAGGGATCCCATTCAGGTCCGATCACGCGGCCCATTATTTGGCTTTGCTGTGCGTCGATTAAGGAGAAACACCTTGACTGACTGAGGCCAAAGAGGAGCAGAGCCCCAGTTACCGGAGACAATGGAGGCTTGGTGATACATTTATTGTGTCTGGCAATGGTCCTGGTACGTAACATTTAGATGATACAACATCATGGGAGGCATTTATGTGTATTGACGTATATACGCTGCAACCAATCCAGACTCGGTCTGAGGACGAACAATACGCAAACTATTAGAATAGAAGAGCGCAGAACTGACCACAAAGTCGTCATTTCTAAAGCCAACTTTTGGGATTCCTGGACGACTCGGATAAGGATGAAACAGGAAACACTTGTGTCCCTGACCTCCGGACGCCCAGGAGGCAAATGTCTCTCCGGCCACGGAATGACCTTTATGCTTTTCTGTCTAATAATTGGTGAGTAGTGATGAGCAGTCTGCAGCTCCCGCCGGTGCTCATTGAGGTTATGGACGGTAACCCTATTGGTTGTGCTCTCTGCTTCCCCGACTAATCAAAAGACGTAGTTGCTGCTATTTATTCCCAGACGGGAACTTTTTCTATTGATAGAAACATAGAAACATAGAAGGTTGATGGCAGAAGGAGACCATACGGTCCATCTAGTCTGCCCTTATGTGTATACTGTATGTTCTCTGTATCTTAGGATAGATGTGTGCTTATCCCAGGCATGTTTAAATACATTGACTGACGATTTTTCAAACACCTCTGCTGGAAGTTTGTTCCCAGCATCTACTACTCTTTCTGTAACATAATATTTTCTAACATTGCTCCTGAACTGATCTTCCCCCCGACCAGCTTCAGGTTGAGCCCCCTTGTTCTATCATTAAGTCTCTTCCCTCCTGAACCTTATTCAATCCTTTCACATATTTAAAGGTCTCCATCATGTCCCCCCTCTCCCTTCTTTCCTCTGTACAGGTTAAGTTCTTTAAGTCTCTCCTGATAAGTTTTAAGTTTAAGTCCTTCCACCATTTGTGTTGCCGGCCTTTGGACCTGTTCTATTTGAATAATGTATTTTTGCAGGGGAGGTCTCCAGAACTGCACACAGTATTCTAGCTGTGGCCTCACCAGGGCTCTATACAGCGGCATCACAACCTCCCTCTTCCTACTGGTGATGCCTCCAGCTATGCAGTGTGTATGTGTGGGGGTGAATGGAGGGTCTCTAGTGAATGCTGGCCAGTGTGTATGTGTGGGGGTGAATGGAGGGTCTCTAGTGAATGCTGGCCAGTGTGTATGTGTGGGAGTGAATGGAGGGTCTCTAGTGAATGCTGGCCAGCGTGTATGTATGGGACTGAATGGAGGGTCTCTAGTGAATGCTGGCCAGCGTGTATGTGTGGGAGTGAATGGAGGGTCTCTAGTGAATGCTGGCCAGTGTGTATGTGTGGGACTGAATGGAGGGTCTCTAGTGAATTCTGGCCAGCGTGTATGTGTGGGAGTGAATGGAGGGTCTCTAGTGAATGCTGGCCAGTGTGTATGTATGGGAGTGAATGGAGGGTCTCTAGTGAATGCTGGCCAGTGTGTATGTATGGGAGTGAATGGAGGGTCTCTAGTGAATGCTGGCCAGTGTGTATGTATGGGAGTGAATGGAGGGTCTCTAGTGAATGCTGGCCAGTGTGTATGTATGGGACTGAATGGAGGGTCTCTAGTGAATTCTGGCCAGCGTGTATGTGTGGGAGTGAATGGAGGGTCTCTAGTGAATGCTGGCCAGTGTGTATGTATGGGAGTGAATGGAGGGTCTCTAGTAAATGCTGGCCAGTGTGTATGTGTGGGACTGAATGGAGGGTCTCTAGTGAATTCTGGCCAGCGTGTATGTGTGGGAGTGAATGGAGGGTCTCTAGTGAATGCTGGCCAGTGTGTATGTATGGGAGTGAATGGAGGGTCTCTAGTGAATGCTGGCCAGTGTGTATGTATGGGAGTGAATGGAGGGTCTCTAGTGAATGCTGGCAAGCGTGTATGTATGGGAGTGAATGGAGGGTCTCTAGTGAATGCTGGCCAGTGTGTATGTATGGGACTGAATGGAGGGTCTCTAGTGAATTCTGGCCAGCGTGTATGTGTGGGAGTGAATGGAGGGTCTCTAGTGAATGCTGGCCAGTGTGTATGTATGGGAGTGAATGGAGGGTCTCTAGTGAATGCTGGCCAGTGTGTATGTATGGGAGTGAATGGAGGGTCTCTAGTGAATGCTGGCCAGCGTGTATGTGTGGGAGTGAATGGAGGGTCTCTAGTGAATGCTGGCCAGTGTGTATGTATGGGAGTGAATGGAGGGTCTCTAGTGAATGCTGGCCAGTGTGTATGTATGGGACTGAATGGAGGGTCTCTAGTGAATGCTGGCCAGTGTGTATGTATGGGAGTGAATGGAGGGTCTCTAGTGAATGCTGGCCAGCGTGTATGTGTGGGAGTGAATGGAGGGTCTCTAGTGAATGCTGGCCAGTGTGTATGTATGGGAGTGAATGGAGGGTCTCTAGTGAATGCTGGCCAGTGTGTATGTGTGGGAGTGAATGGAGGGTCTCTAGTGAATTCTGGCCAGCGTGTATGTGTGGGAGTGAATGGAGGGTCTCTAGTGAATGCTGGCCAGTGTGTATGTGTGGGAGTTAATGGAGGGTCTCTAGTGAATGCCGGCCAGTGTGTATGTGTGGGAGTGAATGGAGGGTCTTTAGTGAATGCTGGCCAGTGTGTATGTGTGGGACTGAATGGAGGGTCTCTAGTGAATGCTGGCCAGCGTGTATGTGTGGGAGTGAATGGAGGGTCTCTAGTGAATGCTGGCCAGCGTGTATGTGTGGGAGTGAATGGAGGGTCTCTAGTGAATTCTGGCCAGCGTGTATGTGTGGGAGTGAATGGAGGGTCTCTAGTGAATGCTGGCCAGTGTGTATGTGTGGGAGTGAATGGAGGGTCTCTAGTGAATTCTGGCCAGCGTGTATGTGTGGGAGTGAATGGAGGGTCTCTAGTGAATGCTGGCCAGTGTGTATGTGTGGGAGTTAATGGAGGGTCTCTAGTGAATGCCGGCCAGTGTGTATGTGTGGGAGTGAATGGAGGGTCTCTAGTGAATGCTGGCCAGTGTGTATGTGTGGGACTGAATGGAGGGTCTCTAGTGAATGCTGGCCAGTGTGTATGTGTGGGAGTGAATGGAGGGTCTCTAGTGAATGCTGGCAAGCGTGTATGTATGGGACTGAATGGAGGGTCTCTAGTGAATGCTGGCCAGTGTGTATGTGTGGGAGTGAATGGAGGGGAGCGTCTGGGGGTCTCTAGTGAATGCTGGCCAGCGTGTATGTGTGGGAGTTAATGGAGGGTCTCTAGTGAATGCTGGCCAGTGTGTAGGTGTGGGAGTGAATGGAGGGTCTCTAGTGAATGCTGGCCAGCGTGTATGTATGGGAGTGAATGGAGGGTCTCTAGTGAATGCTGGCCAGTGTGTATGTATGGGAGTGAATGGAGGGTCTCTAGTGAATGCTGGCCAGTGTGTATGTATGGGAGTGAATGGAGGGTCTCTAGTGAATGCTGGCCAGCATGTATGTGTGGGAGTGAATGGAGGGTCTCTAGTGAATGCTGGCCAGTGTGTATGTATGGGAGTGAATGGAGGGTCTCTAGTGAATGCTGCCCAGTGTGTATGTATGGGAGTGAATGGAGGGTCTCTAGTGAATGCTGGCCAGTGTGTATGTATGGGAGTGAATGGAGGGTCTCTAGTGAATGCTGGCCAGTGTGTATGTATGGGAGTGAATGGAGGGTCTCTAGTGAATGCTGGCAAGCGTGTATGTATGGGAGTGAATGGAGGGTCTCTAGTGAATGCTGGCCAGCGTGTATGTGTGGGAGTAAATGGAGGGTCTCTAGTGAATGCTGGCAAGCGTGTATGTATGGGAGTGAATGGAGGGTCTCTAGTGAATGCCGACCAGCGTGTATGTATGGGAGTGAATGGAGGGTCTCTAGTGAATGCTGGCCAGCGTGTATGTATGGGAGTGAATGGAGGGTCTCTAGTGAATGCTGGCCAGTATGTATGTGTGGGAGTGAATGGAGGGTCTCTAGTGAATGCTGGCCAGTGTAATTGCCTTTTTATCATACTGTCCACATGGTGTGTGGGGTCTAGGCTGTACTGCGAGGTCTTCAACCCTTCCACCCCATGGGCTGCACTTGAGGTTTAGGGCAACCTCAGGTAAGCCTGCTCCCAATGTATCTATTGCATTATATGTTCCAAATGAGGCTCTCAGAGATTAGAGACAGGACTGCACCCCACAGAGGCACCTTGGCGCTGGTGATGCAGCTTCAGCTACTTCTGCAGATGTGTGTGACCGAGCCTCTGTTTTTAACCAGATTTAGAGACAGATTTTAGGTTGGTTGACTGCTGTGGCTCCTTTAAGACTTTTGTATCCAGGTATTTGTGCGACTTTCATATTTGTGCCATATCATATATTTTTCTAATAAATAGTGTTTGTTGGCAACATTTGTCGTCATTGTCCATTGTGCCAGTCTCACACTTAACCTTTGCGTTTTGTGTGCATGATTGTTAATGATCTGTTAGTGGTTAGTGAGGCGCCCAGACATTTGCGGATTGTGCAGGGCAGTGCACGGGACTAGGAGTAGTTGGGAACTCTCGGGACCTTTTAAATTTGTTTATATGAGCCGAATCTGCCTCTATTTTAGTATGATCTTGAATATTCTGTGTCTACATCCCAGGTCTATTGGGGGCATTATGTGGTTTACAACTACCTTGTCTCCCTGACAATAAGACCTATTGAGAATGCTAGGGATAGCGGTGATGTGGCCACTGTTTGTGCATGCACCATTGGACCAGGAAAGAAGGTGAGTTTCCCGGTGACCTTGTGGGTTTTACAAATTGGGTAATCCCGAATCCGGATGCCCCGGGGATAGAGAGTATGCCTGCCCTGGAGTCTCATAGACTTTAAAAGAAACATCCCCTAATAACTATTTTTAGCTTGGGAATGATTGACCTTTTGCAGCCTTCACCTTATTGAAAGCGATCCATAACTCTAAATGGGATTACTAGCACTGGCCATCAAGAATTAAATTGATCGCAGCTCCTGCGCTCCGGCAATTGCGATCTAAGGGTCTCTTTTGACTTTTGGATAATTTTATCCATCACATTTCCAGTAGAGGTGGTTGAAAAAACAATAGTGGGTTAAAACATGTCGGAGATAAGTACTATACATCTATAAGCTATAGAGAACATACACACATAAGGGCAGATTAGATGGACCACATGGTCTCCTTCTACCACCACCATTCTATGTTCCTATGTAAAGGTGTTTTCAGCTCTTCGTTGATACAATTCTAACACTTGATGATTGTGTGTAACATTTACAGATACGTTTGTTTCTTAGGCTTTTTAATTGATAGCATTGATTTAGAGGTTTCCTCAACAGTAGCTTCTTTCCAATAAGGTGTCACAGGTCCAAACAGAGGGGGCATCAGATGTCCCAACTAGGGATAGTAAATTCTTCTACTGTACCTTTAAATGCATTGGTTCTTGTATGATTCTTCGTAAAGGCTTGTTTTTTCTCTTTGTTGATACAATTCTAATATTTGATGATTCAATGTAACACTGACAGATACATGTGTATCATTAGCTGCACAAATTGAGAGATTTTGCCTTGCTTTCCACCCAACTAGGTGTCAAATATCCAAACAGATGGGGCATCAGGAGTCCCTAGTACTAGTTGCATCTTCAACTTTTAAATACATTTGTTGGTCAAGTTACTGATGCCAAAGGTTCTTCTTAGGGCATCTTCATCTCCTCATTGATATAATTCCTAAACTTGATGTAACACTTACAGTTACATTTGTATCCTAATGTGCAAATTGTGGGGGGGGGGGGGGGGGGCGTCAGATGCCCCAACTAGACATAGTATCTTTTTTTACTGTACTTACGTTGACTAAAGGTGACCTCTGCCATTGTCTACAGACACATTACTAGAGTTATGTTTCTGCGTAAAGGCGTCTTCATCTCTTTGCTGATACAATTCTAAAACTTGATGATTCAATGTTACACCAATCTTACACTTATGGAAACATTTGTATCATTAGTAGTTTGAATTAATAGCATTCATTCAGAGCTTTCTATTACAGTAGTTTCTTCCCAGTTAGGTATCAAATGTCCAAATGGAGGGGACATCAGACGTCCCAACTAGGGATAGTAGATTCTTCTGCTGTACCTTTAAATGCATTGGTTCTTGTATGATTCTTTGTAAAGACTTGTTCATCTTTTTACTGATACAATTCTAATATTTGATGATTAAATGTAACACTTACAGATATATTTGTATCCTTAGTTGCACAAATTGAGAGATGTTGCCTTGCTTTCTCCCAACTAGGTGTCAAATGTCCAAACATTTGGGGGCATCAGGAGTAGTAGTTGTTTCTTCTACTTTTAAATACATTTGTTTGCCAAATGTGACCTCTGCAATTGGCCACAGACAAATTACTGATGTTAAAGGTTCTTGTTAGGGCTTCTTCATCCTCATTAATACAATTCCTAAACTTGATGATTCAATGTAACACTTACAGATACATTTGTATCCTAATGTGCAAATAGAGGGCGTCAGACTCCCCAACTAGGCATAGTACTGTATTATTTGCCCTATAAGGTGCACTTATTTTCCCTCAAAAGCTGGGAAAAATGTTCATGTGTCTTATAGGGTGAAGGTGATTCCGGATCGCAATGCAGGTGTTTTTTTTTTTTTTACCAACTCGATGCAGCGGTGGTCGGGAATTGTTATGGGGCTATTTGGCACTCTGTATATTATATGGGGAGGGGGAGTCGCCCTGCTACTTGTTTTTGGGGATGGGGGGATTTGCCACAGTACCCTGTATAGGGTTATTCTGCATTCTGTCTGTTATATGGGGAGGGGGTAATCTACACGCTGCTTGTTTTTGGGGATGGGGGCATCTGCCACACTGCCTTGTTGTGGAGTATTTTGCATGCTGTATATTATATGGGGAGGGGGGAATCTACACGCTGCTTGTTTTTGGGGATGGGGGCATCTGCCACACTACCTTGTTGTGGAGTATTTTGCATGCTGTATATTATATGGGGAGGGGGGAATCTACACGCTGCTTGTTTTTGGGGATGGGGGCATCTGCCACACTGCCTTGTTGTGGAGTATTTTGCATGCTGTATATTATATGGGGAGGGGGGAATCTACACGCTGCTTGTTTTTGGGGATGGGGGCATCTGCCACACTGCCTTGTTGGGGAGTATTTTGCATGCTGTATATTATATGGGGAGGGGGGAATCTACACGCTGCTTGTTTTTGGGGATGGGGGCATCTGCCACACTGCCTTGTTGGGGAGTATTTTGCATGCTGTATATTATATGGGGAGGGGGGAATCTACACGCTGCTTGTTTTTGGGGATGGGGGCATCTGCCACACTGCCTTGTTGGGGAGTATTTTGCATGCTGTCTATTATCTGCACGCTGCTTGTTTTTGGGGATGGGGGGATCTGCCGCACTACCTTGTTAGGGGGTATTTTGCACTCTGTATATTATATGGGGGGGGGGGGGGGGTCGGCCTGCTGCTTGTTTTTGGGAGTGGAGGAATTTGCTACACTACCCTGTTATAGGGGTATTCTGCAAGCTGGCTGTTGTATGGGGAGGGGGATTCTGTATGCTGCTTGGTTTTTGAGGATGAGGGATCTGTCATACTATATAAGTGGTGATTGCGGGAATTCTGCCATGTCCTGTTTGGTTCAGAATATTTTTTTTTCTTATTTTCTTCCTCCAAATCCAAGGTGCGTCCTTTAGGGCAAATAATACAGCATCTTCTTTTACTGTACTTTTAAATACATGCTTTGGCTAAAGGTGACCTCTGCCATTGTCTGCAGAAGGTTCTTGTATGTTTCTGTGTAAAGGCGTCTTCATCTCTTTGTTGATACAATTCTAAAACTAAATGATTCAGTGTTACACTATGGAAACATTTGTATTATTAGTTGTTTAAATTGATAGCATTTATTTCAGAGGTTTCTTCTCAATTAGGTGTCAAATGTCCAAACAGGGGGTTGTTAGTATATTCTCTATTGAAATACATTGGTTGGATAAGGGTGACCTCTGCTGTTATATACAAATACATGAAGTTAAAGCTTGTATGTTGTGTGTTATGTATGTTTCTATGCAAAGGCTTCTTCAGCTATTCACTGATACAATTCTAACACTTGAGGATTCAATGTAGCACTGACAAATACATTTGTATCCTCCAGTGGCTGAATTGACAGCATGAATACAAGGGTTTCTTCCAGCTTCTTTCCAGTTAAGTGTCAAATGTCCTTTTTACAATATTGATAATGGCTGTAATGTTGCCCAACTTTTTCCTAAGATAAAAAGAACATATACACAAAAGGGAAAACGATATGGTCTCCTTCTGCCATCAACCTTCTTTATTCCGGTGTTCCTATGTAAAAGCGTTTTCATCTCTTCGTTGATACAATTACAATTTGATGATTTAATGTAACACTTATGGATACTTTCGTCTCCTTAGTCACTCAAATTGATAGCATTAATTCAGAGGTTTCTTCTAAATTGAGGTTTGTATGTCCGAACGGGGCATTAGGAGTCCCAAGCAGGCTTCAACCTGTATAAAATTGTCTGTAGATAATCGCAGGGGTCACCTTAATCCAACCAACGTACTGTATTTAAATGAATAAGGTGACACTACACCTAGTTGGGCCATCTGACGCCCTGTTCTTCCAGTTGACGCCTAATTGGGAAAAAGCTAGAAGAAACCGCTTCACTCTAATCCAAGATGATGGCGCCTGTTTTAGCTGTAAAGCTCCGCCTCCTCCATTCATCGCCTCTGTTGTGTGTGGCAATGATGTAATTGCCTTACCTATGCAATGACTGATCACCTGTCATCTTTCAGAGAGGAGCAGTTGAAAAATCAGTGTTCTGGGATTATTAAAAAAGTGGAAATACCCATTTATAGTTCTACACCCTAAGAAGAGAATATCAGCAGGGGCTTTGGCCTAATGTATTTCACAAGTTCTGTGGGTTTTGGTCCACCTTAATTGATAGCATTGATTCAGAGGTGTCTTCTAGGAGCTTCAGAAATGGGTCTCAAATGTTTAAAGAGGTCCAAAACCCACCCTGGAGTCTATGAGACTCCGGGACAGGCATACTCGCTTCCCCCTGGGACATCCAGATTCAGGATGCTCTGCTGTGTAAAACCCTCAAGGTTACCAGGAAACTCATCTTCTTTCCCGGTCCAATGGCGCATGTGCGAACAGCGGCCGCATCCCTGATATCCCTTTAGCAGGCTGCGTGCCCACACCATGCATTAGTGAATAGCAGGTGAGGGCCCTTTATACCTGGTGGGACTCCAGGGCTAGCCCACCTATAGGTCCACAAAACTAGTTGCACACTCCTATATTCATTAATACAATTTTATTAGAAAAAGTACATACACATAATCCTACATACAAACAATACTACATACAAACAGTTAAAAAAACATATAATAAAACCCAAAAAGTGGGGAGGAGCTTGGGGCTGTAAATTTAGCCAATAGATAATTCAATCAAGTATACGTCCAATTATTAATCCAATATATACATCAAAATGTGCAATGGCGCTTATAAGAAGTGCAAAGTGCATAAAGTGCCTAGTTTATAAATGTGTCCTATCCAAAGTGCAAGGATACTGCTAAGAGCTTGCAGTTATCAATATAATTAAAAATCGTGCATATCATGCAAACCATAAACTCTAAAGTAAAGTGCAATGTGCAAGACAGAAATTGTGCATCTACTCTAATACTAACCTATATAGTGCCTTAATCAGGTCAAATAAGCGCCATCCACACACAATGTATTAAAAATTATGCAGTGAATCCATATGAGATCAATATTTTCAAATCCCCGGCCAAGCCCACTGTCCTCCCCACTTACCTCACCGACGCGCTGCGTGGTCCTCCACCACTTCGCTAGGGTGTCTCCCTATAGCAAGTGAGGGCCCGCTCCCTGTTAGAGTGTAGCGAGGGATGCGGCCGCCAGCGTGCTCGGACCGACTGGACGAGAGGCCGCGCATGCACCATAGGGCCGAGGAAGGGTGAGTGAGATTGGGTGATATGGGGGGTTTTCACACAGTGGGGCATCCCCGATCGTGGTGCCTGGGGGCAAGAACCAAAACCCAGGATAGTCAAAACCCAGGATTTTGACTATCCTGGGTTTTGGTCCTTTCCCCTTGGGCACCCTGCTGTGTGAAACCCCCCCAGATCGCCCGAAGAAACTCACCTCTTCCTGGTCCTATGGTGCATGTGGGGCCGCTCATCCAATCAGCGCCCTTGAAGCTGCTGATGTCACGCCATCTAAGACGGTGTCTAAAACCAGCGGCTCCGAGCGTGCTGGCGGCCGCATCCCCCGCTTCCCACTAGCAGGGTGTGTGCCTGCGTGGGCTATTCACGAATGCCTGGCGTGGGCACGGGTCCTGCTAGAGGGATAATGGGGATGTGGCTCGCGCATGCGCCGTTGGACCGGGAAGCAAGGTAAGTGAATGGGGTGAGCTGGGGGGTTTCACACAGCGGGGCATCCCGATCAGGGTGTCCCTGGGGGGGATAGAATCGATCGGCCCAGGAATCTTTTAGATTTCCAGGCTGATTAGGGCTGGGTTTTGGTCCACTTTAAACAGGGACCTCAAAGGTCCCACCTAGGCTTAGTATAATCCACTTTTAAATACATTGGTTGGCTAAAGGTGACACCTGTCATTGTCTTCAGACATATATGTTTTTGGATGTTTTTTTGTCACATGACTATTCTGGAATTTGTCCCAATTTGTGACCCCCCCCCCCCCCCCCGATTGCCCAATAAAATTCACCCCTTCCCGGCCCTATGACGCATGCACGGGCTCTCGTCCAATCAGAGCTGTTTGTTGTACATATTACATGTTAGGCAAATGGCCCTGTTAATGGCACTCAGAATGTCAAGGGGCTGCATTCCCAGCAGGGGGGTGCGCTCCCACCTACCATCTGATTGGCTGGGGGGAGAAGCACTCCCAACCCTAACATGCTGAAGTTAACATGGGCAAGGTGAGCAAGGAAGTGGGTGAGTTTTGCGGCTCCCAGAGGGGTACACACAGCTGCCTTTTTGCCAAGTAGGTTTTACAACAACCTAACAGGTAGATAGCGCTGATGGAGAATGTGCTTTATAGATAGCACTGGTGGAGGATGTGCTTTATAGATAGCACTGGTGGAGGATGTGCTTTATAGATAGCACTGGTGGAGGATGTGCTTTATAGATAGCACTGGTGGAGGATGTGCTTTATAGATAGCACTGGTGGAGGATGTGCTTTATAGATAGCACTGGTGGAGGATGTGCTTTATAGATAGCACTGGTGGAGGATGTGCTTTATAGATAGCGCTGATGGAGAATATGCTTTATAGATAGCACTGGTGGAGAATGTGCTTTATAGATAGCACTGGTGAAAGGTGTGCTTTATAGATAGCACGAGGGGAAGGTGTGCTTTATAGATAGCACTGGTGGAGGATGTGCTTTATAGATAGCACTGGTGGAGGATGTGCTTTATAGATAGCACTGGTGGAGGATGTGCTTTATAGATAGCGCTGATGGAGAATATGCTTTATAGATAGCACTGGTGGAGAATGTGCTTTATAGATAGCACTGGTGAAAGGTGTGCTTTATAGATAGCACGAGGGGAAGGTGTGCTGTATAGATAGCGCTGATGGAGGATGTGCTTTATAGATAGCACGAGAGAAAGGTGTGCTGGTTATATAGCACTGGTGGAAGGTGTACTTTATAGATAGCATTGGTGGAAGGTGTGCTTTATAGATAGCACGAGTGGAAGGTGTGCTTTATAGATAGCGCTGATGGAGAATATGCTTTATAGATAGCACTGGTGGAGGATGTGCTTTATAGATAGCGCTGATGGAGAATATGCTTTATAGATAGCACTGGTGGAGAATGTGCTTTATAGATAGCACTGGTGAAAGGTGTGCTTTATAGATAGCACGAGGGGAAGGTGTGCTGTATAGATAGCGCTGATGGAGGATGTGCTTTATAGATAGCACGAGAGAAAGGTGTGCTGGTTATATAGCACTGGTGGAAGGTGTACTTTATAGATAGCATTGGTGGAAGGTGTGCTTTATAGATAGCACGAGTGGAAGGTGTGCTTTATAGATAGCGCTGATGGAGAATATGCTTTATAGATAGCACTGGTGGAGGATGTGCTTTATAGATAGCGCTGATGGAGAATATGCTTTATAGATAGCACTGGTGGAGAATGTGCTTTATAGATAGCACTGGTGAAAGGTGTGCTTTATAGATAGCACGAGGGGAAGGTGTGCTTTATAGATAGCACTGGTGGAGGATGTGCTTTATAGATAGCACTGGTGGAGAATATGCTTTATAGATAGCACTGGTGGAGAATGTGCTTTATAGATAGCACTGGTGGAGGATGTGCTTTATAGATAGCACTGGTGGAGGATGTGCTTTATAGATAGCGCTGATGGAGAATGTGCTTTATAGATAGCACTGGTGGAGAATGTGCTTTATAGATAGCACTGGTGAAAGGTGTGCTTTATAGATAGCACGAGGGGAAGGTGTGCTTTATAGATAGCACTGGTGGAGGATGTGCTTTATAGATAGCACTGGTGGAGGATGTGCTTTATAGATAGCACTGGTGGAGGATGTGCTTTATAGATAGCGCTGATGGAGAATATGCTTTATAGATAGCACTGGTGGAGAATGTGCTTTATAGATAGCACTGGTGAAAGGTGTGCTTTATAGATAGCACGAGGGGAAGGTGTGCTGTATAGATAGCGCTGATGGAGGATGTGCTTTATAGATAGCACGAGAGAAAGGTGTGCTGGTTATATAGCACTGGTGGAAGGTGTACTTTATAGATAGCATTGGTGGAAGGTGTGCTTTATAGATAGCACGAGTGGAAGGTGTGCTTTATAGATAGCGCTGATGGAGAATATGCTTTATAGATAGCACTGGTGGAGGATGTGCTTTATAGATAGCGCTGATGGAGAATATGCTTTATAGATAGCACTGGTGGAGAATGTGCTTTATAGATAGCACTGGTGAAAGGTGTGCTTTATAGATAGCACGAGGGGAAGGTGTGCTGTATAGATAGCGCTGATGGAGGATGTGCTTTATAGATAGCACGAGAGAAAGGTGTGCTGGTTATATAGCACTGGTGGAAGGTGTACTTTATAGATAGCATTGGTGGAAGGTGTGCTTTATAGATAGCACGAGTGGAAGGTGTGCTTTATAGATAGCGCTGATGGAGAATATGCTTTATAGATAGCACTGGTGGAGGATGTGCTTTATAGATAGCGCTGATGGAGAATATGCTTTATAGATAGCACTGGTGGAGAATGTGCTTTATAGATAGCACTGGTGAAAGGTGTGCTTTATAGATAGCACGAGGGGAAGGTGTGCTTTATAGATAGCACTGGTGGAGGATGTGCTTTATAGATAGCACTGGTGGAGAATATGCTTTATAGATAGCACTGGTGGAGAATGTGCTTTATAGATAGCACTGGTGGAGGATGTGCTTTATAGATAGCACTGGTGGAGGATGTGCTTTATAGATAGCGCTGATGGAGAATGTGCTTTATAGATAGCACTGGTGGAGGATGTGCTTTATAGATAGCACTGGTGGAGGATGTGCTTTATAGATAGCACTGGTGGAGGATGTGCTTTATAGATAGCACTGGTGGAGGATGTGCTTTATAGATAGCGCTGATGGAGAATATGCTTTATAGATAGCACTGGTGGAGAATGTGCTTTATAGATAGCACTGGTGGAGGATGTGCTTTATAGATAGCACTGGTGGAGGATGTGCTTTATAGATAGCACTGGTGGAAGGTGTGCTTTATAGATAGCACTGGTGGAGGATGTGCTTTATAGATAGCGCTGATGGAAAATGTGCTTTATAGATAGCACTGATGGAGAATGTGCTTTATAGATAGCACTGATGGAGAATGTGCTTTATAGATAGCACTGGTGGAGGATGTGCTTTATAGATAGCACTGGTGGAGGATGTGCTTTATAGATAGCACTGGTGGAGGATGTGCTTTATAGATAGCACTGGTGGAAGGTGTGCTTTATAGATAGCGCTGATGGAGAATGTGCTTTATAGATAGCGCTGATGGAGAATGTGCTTTATAGATAGCACTGATGGAGAATGTGCTTTATAGATAGCACTGGTGGAAGGTGTGCTTTATAGATAGCACTGGTGGAGGATGTGCTTTATAGATAGCACTGGTGGAGGATGTGCTTTATAGATAGCGCTGATGGAGAATGTGCTTTATAGATAGCACTGGTGGAGGATGTGCTTTATAGATAGCACTGGTGGAGGATGTGCTTTATAGATAGCACTGGTGGAAGGTGTGCTTTATAGATAGCGCTGATGGAGAATGTGCTTTATAGATAGCGCTGATGGAGAATGTGCTTTATAGATAGCACTGGTGGAGGATGTGCTTTATAGATAGCACTGGTGAAGGATGTGCTTTATAGATAGCACTGGTGAAGGATGTGCTTTATAGATAGCACTGGTGAAGGATGTGCTTTATAGATAGCACTGGTGGAGGATGTGCTTTATAGATAGCACTGGTGGAGGATGTGCTTTATAGATAGCACTGGTGAAGGATGTGCTTTATAGATAGCACTGGTGGAAGGTGTGCTTTATAGATAGCACTAGTGGAAGGTGTGCTATATAGATAGCACTAGTAGAAGGTGTGCTGTATAGATACCAATGGTGGAGAAAGTGCTGTATAGATACCAATGGTGGAGAAAGTGCTGTATAGATAGCATTGATGGAAGGTGTGCTCTATAGATAGCACTAGTGGAAGGTGTGCTGTATAGATAGCGCTGATGGAGGATGTGCTTTACAGATAGCACTAGTGGAGGGTGTGCTGTATAGATAGCGCTGATGGAGGATGTGCTGTATAGATAGCACTGGTGGAGGATGTGCTTTATAGATAGCACTAGTGGAAGGTGTGGTGTATAGATAGCGCTGATGGAGGATGTGCTTTACAGATAGCACTAGTGGAGGGTGTGCTGTATAGATAGCATTGAAGGAAGGTGTGCTTTATAGATAGCACTAGTGGAAGGTGTGGTGTATAGATAGCGCTAATGGAGGATGTGCTTTATAGATAGCACTGGTGGAGGATGTGCTTTATAGATAGCACTGGTGGAAGGTGTGCTTTATAGATAGCACTAGTGGAAGGTGTGCTGTATAGATAGCGCTGATGGAGGATGTGCTTTATAGATAGCACTGGTGGAGGATGTGCTTTATAGATAGCACTGGTGGAAGGTGTGCTTTATAGATAGCACTAGTGGAAGGTGTGCTGTATAGATAGCGCTGATGGAGGATGTGCTTTATAGATAGCACGAGAGAAAGGTGTGCTGGTTATATAGCACTGGTGGAAGGTGTACTTTATAGATAGCATTGGTGGAAGGTGTGCTTTATAGATAGCACGAGTGGAAGGTGTGCTTTATAGATAGCACTAGTGGAAGGTGGGCTTTATAGATTGTACTAGTGGAAGGTGTGCTATATAGATAGCACGGGTGGAAGGTGTGCTATATAGATAGCACTAGTAGAAGGAGTGCTGTATAGATACCAATGGTGGAGAAAGTGCTGTATAGATAGCATTGATGGAAGGTGTGCTGTATAAATAGCACTAATAGAAGCTGTGCTGTATAGATAGCACTAGTGGAAGGTGTGCTGTATAGATAGCGCCGATGGAGCATGTGCTTTATAGATAGCACTGGTGGAGAATGTGCTTTATAGATAGCACTGGTGGAAGCTGTGCTTTATAGATAGCACTGGTGGAAGGTGTGCTTTATAGATAGCACTAGTAGAAGGTGTGTTGTATAGATACCAATGGTGGAGAAAGTGCTGTATAGATAGCATTGATGGAAGGTGTGCTGTATAGATAGCATTGATGGAAGGTGGGCTGTATAGATAGCACTAGTGGAAGGTGTGCTGTATAGATAGCGCTGATGGAGGATGTGCTTTATAGATAGCACTGGTGGAGGATGTGCTTTATAGATAGCACTGGTGGAAGCTGTGCTTTATAGATAGCACTGGTGGAAGCTGTGCTTTATAGATAGCACTAGTGGAAGGTGTATAGATAGCACTAGTAGAAGTGTGCTGTATAGATAGTGCTGATGGAGGATGTGCTTTATAGATAGCACGAGAGAAAGGTGTGCTGGATATATAGCACTGGTGGAAGGTGTACTTTATAGATAGCACTGGTGGAAGGTGTGCTTTATAGATAGCACGAGTGGAAGGTGTGCTATATAGATAGCACTAGTAGAAGGTGCGCTGTATAGATACCAATGGTGGAGAAAGTGCTGTATAGATAGCATTGATGGAAGGTGTGCTGTATAAATAGCACTAATAGAAGCTGTGCTGTATAGATAGCACTAGTGGAAGGTGTGCTGTATAGATAGCGCCGATGGAGCATGTGCTTTATAGATAGCACTGGTGGAGAATGTGCTTTATAGATAGCACTGGTGGAAGGTGTGCTTTATAGATAGTACTAGTGGAAGGTGTGCTGGTTATATAGCACTGGTGGAAGGTGTACTTTATAGATAGCATTGGTGGAAGGTGTGCTTTATAGATAGCACGAGTGGAAGGTGTGCTTTATAGATAGCACTAGTGGAAGGTGTGCTGTATAGATAGCACTAGTTGAAGGTGTGCTGTAAAGATAGCACTAGTTGAAGGTGTGCTTTATAGATAGCACTGGTGGAAGGTGTGCTTTATAGATAGCACGAGTGGAAGGTGTGCTATATAGATAGCACTAGTAGAAGGTGCGCTGTATAGATACCAATGGTGGAGAAAGTGCTGTATAGATAGCATTGATGGAAGGTGTGCTGTATAGATAGCACTAGTGGAAGGTGTGCTGTATAGATAGCGCCGATGGAGCATGTGCTTTATAGATAGCACTGGTGGAGAATGTGCTTTATAGATAGCACTGGTGGAAGCTGTGCTTTATAGATAGCACTAGTGGAAGGTGTATAGATAGCACTAGTGGAAGGTGTGCTGTATAGATAGCGCTGATGGAGGATGTGCTTTATAGATAGCACGAGAGAAAGGTGTGCTGGATATATAGCACTGGTGGAAGGTGTGCTTTATAGATAGCACTGGTGCAAGGGAATCTTCGGGGCTCCTCTTTGACCCTGTGCCTTCTGTTTTGGCCATTGGCAGGCATCAATGGTGACAGCAGTTGCCACTCAATTGAGAAGGAGGGGGGGGCAAAAGGTCCGCCTGTCCATTAATCCATTCTCCCAGCGAGGTACTGAGTTTGGGGTCCTTATGCCTGGTGCCTGGGCTAGGTGGGTTTTGGGCGGGGGCATGCCTTAAAAAACGTATGCTTCTAACACAGACGGGATGATCTTGCATGTATCCCTGAATCATGCGAGTGGGCGAGAATTCCTACTTGCAAGTTGCCTCTCTCACAGAACTGAGTTTCTTCCGAACAGCATTGAATCAAGCCTTATATTAATTATTAATACCTAATAATAATACATGTATTCAGTGTCATGTGCTAACCCTTTCTTTGTTTTCTGCAGGACTGGTTCTGGGAACAGCGTCTTCTATAGGTAATGACCACTGACTAGGTTTACTTCAACACACTCAATTCACTACAATCTATAATGGTATAATGGGGGATACAGGAGGAGAAGAGCTTACACTCTATTAGGGTATAATGGGGGATACAGGAGGAGAAGAGCTTACACTCTATTAGGGTATAAGGGAGGATACAGGAGGAGAAGAGCTTACACTCTATTAGGGTATAATGGGGGATACAGGAGGAGAAGAGCTTACACTCTATTAGGGTATAAGGGAGGATACAGGAGGAGAAGAGCTTACACTCTATTAGGGTATAATGGGGGATACAGGAGGAGAAGAGCTTACACTCTATTAGGGTATAAGGGAGGATACAGGAGGAGAAGAGCTTACACTCTATTAGGGTATAATGGGGGATACAGGAGGAGAAGAGCTTACACTCTATTAGGGTATAAGGGAGGATACAGGAGGAGAAGAGCTTACACTCTATTAGGGTATAAGGGAGGATACAGGAGGAGATGAGCTTACACTCTATTAGGGTATAAGGGAGGATACAGGAGGAGAAGAGCTTACACTCTATTAGGGTATAAGGGAGGATACAGGAGGAGAAGAGCTTACACTCTATTAGGGTATAAGGGAGGATACAGGAGAAGAGCTTACACTCTATTAGGGTATAAGGGAGGATACAGAAGGAGAAGAGCTTACACTCTATTAGGGTATAAGGGAGGATACAGGAGGAGAAGAGCTTACACTCTATTCGGGTATAAGGGAGGATACAGGAGGAGAAGAGCTTACACTCTATTCGGGTATAAGGGAGGATACAGAAGGAGAAGAGCTTACACTCTATTAGGTTATAAGGGAGGATACAGGAGAAGAAGAGCTTACACTCTATTAGCTTATAAGGGAGGATACAGGAGGAGAAGAGCTTACACTCTATTGGGGTATAAGGGAGGATACAGAAGGAGAAGAGCTTACACTCTATTAGGTTATAAGGGAGGATACAGAAGGAGAAGAGCTTACACTCTATTAGGGTATAAGGGAGGATACAGGAGGAGAAGAGCTTACACTCTATTAGGGTATAATGGAGGATACAGGAGGAGAAGAGCTTACACTCTATTAGGGTATAAGGGAGGATACAGGAGGAGAAGAGCTTACACTCTATTAGGGTATAAGGGAGGATACAGGAGGAGAAGAGCTTACACTCTATTAGGGTATAAGGGAGGATACAGAAGGAGAAGAGCTTACACTCTATTAGGGTATAAGGGAGGTTACAGGAGGAGAAGAGCTTACACTCTATTAGGGTATAGGGGAGGATACAGAAGGAGAAGAGCTTACACTCTATTAAGGTATAAGGGAGGATACAGGAGGAGAAGAGCTTACACTCTATTAGGGTATAAGGGAGGATACAGGAGGAGAAGAGCTTACACTCTATTAGTGTATAAGGGAGGATACAGGAGGAGAAGAGCTTACACTCTATTAGGGTATAAGGGAGGATACAGGAGGAGAAGAGCTTACACTCTATTAGGGTATAAGGGAGGATACAGAAGGAGAAGAGCTTACACTCTATTAGGGTATAAGGGAGGATACAGGAGGAGAAGAGCTTACACTCTATTAGGGTATAAGGGAGGATACAGGAGGAGAAGAGCTTACAATCTATTAGGGTATAAGGGAGGATACAGGAGGAGAAGAGCTTACACTCTATTAGTGTATAAGGGAGGATACAGGAGGAGAAGAGCTTACAATCTATTAGGGTATAAGGGAGGATACAGGAGGAGAAGAGCTTACACTCTATTAGGGTATAAGGGAGGATACAGGAGGAGAAGAGCTTACACTCTATTAGGGCAGAAGGGAGGAGAAGGAAGAGGTGATCACAATTCAAACCTGAAAACAGCATTTTGTCTGGAATCTTTCTTTAAGAAGAACTCCACCTTTAAACTAATTCTCACCTCCGTTGCAGGATGCGGTCACCAGATGCTGTCTCAGCGTATTATAGGGGGAACTAATTCTTCTCTGGGCAGGTGGCCGTGGATGTGCAGCCTGGTTTATGAAAACAGACACATTTGTGGGGCGTCTCTCATATCCAGAAACTACGTCATCACTGCAGCCCATTGTGTCATGTGAGTCTTCATCATCCCCCCCCCCGCAGCTGAGATGACATCCAGACCCTCCACCCACCTATGTACCAGCCCTGTACTCAGAACCCCCTGCTCTCTGGCCCATTCTGGCAGCATTCCCTCCATTGTACCAACAGGGACGCTATAACCCTAAACTTCGCTGTGTAGCTATAAGAGGGAAAACACTCTAACATGGGCTATCTATCCCTAATATGAGCCTCACACACTGCCAGCGACTTTCAAAACCTAATAGGAAATATTTTGCCCTAAACTTAACTCTGTAGCTCTAAAATTAACTCTCGAACCTCAATAGGGAACCTTAATGGCAGCTCTCTAACACCCAATAGGGACTATGACATACATCTTACTTATAAATGTAATACAGCTTTCCACATTCTAATAGGAGCTTTAAAGCCCCAATAGGGACTCGTTAATCATAATTGTAACTTTATCACACTGATAGGGGGACTTATACAAATCTAGCCCTAATTGGAGTCACTGACTCTGTAACCCTATTGGACCCTTTCTATTCCTAATTTGGACTCCCATTATCAGTAAGAATCTCTAACCACAATAAAGACTTTCTAACACTAATTGAAACACTTGGGCCCTAATAGGGACTATTACCCGTGCAACAGCAACTTTCTAACCCTCAAACAGACTTTCTCATCCTAATAAGTCTCTGGCACTCACAGGGACATTCTAACTCTAATTGGACTCACAATCTCTCTAACCATAAGAGAGAGTTTCCAAAACCAGTAAGAACTTTCTAACCACAAGAAGGACTTTCTAACCCTAATCGAAACACTCAAACCTGAATCGAGACTATTACTTGTGCAACAACCGGCTTTCTAAACCTAAAAAGAATTTTCAAATGACGATAAAAGATGGTAATTGATAGGGTCATTATAAATCTAATAGAGACTCTAATAGAAACTATCTAACCCTAATTGGACTCTTTGACTCTAATAGTGACATTCAAACTTTAATAGAAACTATCTAACCCTAATTGGACTCTTTGACTCTAATAGTGACATTCAAACTTTAATAGAAACTATCTAACCCTAATTGGACTCTCTGACTCTAATAGTGACATTCGAACTCTAATAGATACCTTAATAGAGACATTCGAACTCTGATACTTTAATAGAAACTATCTAACCCTAATTGGACTCTCTGACTCTAATAGTGACATTCAAACATTAATAGAAACGATCTAACCCTAATTAAACTCTCTGACGCTAATAGAGATTTGCAAACTCTAATAGAAACCTTTTACCCCTTATTGGACTCTCTGACTCTAATAGAGACGTTCGAACTCTAATAGATACCTTAATAGAGACATTCGAACTCTGATACTTTAATAGAAACTATCTAACCCTAATTGGACGCTCTGACTCTATTAGAGACATTCAAACTCTAATATAAACTATCTAACCCTAATTGGACACTCTGGTTCTAATATAGACTTTCAAACTCTAATAGAAACTATCTAAGCCTAGATGGACTCTCTGACGCTAATAGAGATTTGCAAACTCTAATAGAAACCTTTTTCCCCTTATTGGACTCTCTACTTTAATAGAGACATTCGAACTCTGATAGATACTTTCATTCGAACTCTAATGGATACTTTAATAGAAACTATCTAACGCTAATTGGACTCTCTGACTCTATAGACTTTCAAACTCTAATAGAAACTATCTAACCCTAATTGGACTCTCTAATGCTAATAGAGATTTCCAAACTCTAATAGAAACCTTTTACCCCTTATTGGACTCTCTACTTTAATTGAGACATTCGAATTCTAATAGATACTTAATTAGAAACAATCTAACCCTAATTGGACTCTCTGACTATAATAGAGACTTTCAAACTCTAATAGAAGCTATCTAACCCTAATTGGACTCTCTGACTCTAATAGAGACATTCAAACTCTAATATATACTTTAATAAAGACATTTAAACTCTAATAGATACTTTAATAGAAACTATCTAACCCTAATTGGACTCTCTGACTCTAATAGCGACTTTCAAACTCTAATAGAAACTATCTAACCCTAATTGGACTCTCTGACTCTAATAGAGAATTTCAAACTCTAATAGAAACTATCGTGACATTCAAACCCTAATAAAAACTTTTTACTCAGTTTTGGAATCTATGACTGTAATCGAGACTTTCAAACTTTAGTAGAAACTATCTAACCCTAATTGGACTCTGACTATAATAAAGACTTTCAAACTGTAATAGAAACAATCTAACCCTAAATGGACTCTCTGACTGTAACAGAGATCTATCCCTAATAAGAACTCCTAAAGCCCAGAACCAGAACTCTATAACTGTAATTTGCTCTAAAGTGAACCTAAACTCTCCCAGACAGCCGATATGCCAGGAGCTACCAGGGCCCTGAGCCCTAAATGTAGGAGAGAGCAACTTCTTCTCATAGAGTTTCATAGGACTCCACACTGCATTAAAATTGCCTCCTGTTGGTGCTGGTGGAGTTGGTGGCCTTTAATTGCCAAGCTTCTGATGGAAGGAGGAAGGTGTTTGGGGGGGGGAGGGGGCTGCTGACTGGGGGCATCACATCCATAGTATAGCCCGGGGGACCTTGGGAGATTTTAGTCTTTAGGCAGGAGGACGTGTGGTTGGTATTGTGTCACGATTCCACTGAATTCTCTCTTTCCACCTTTAGGAACGTGGACCAAGCCCAGCTCTATGTGATGATGGGCATGGTGGACCTCGTCAACCCGGGGCCCACCAGGGCTGTATACACTGTTACGTCTGTGCTCATCAACCCCATCTTCCAAGGCCATGGCACCAGCGCGGACGTGGCATTGTTAAGGCTGCACATGCAGGTCATCTTCAACAACTACATCCAACCAGTGTGCCTGCCCGCTACCAATCAGATCTTCCCCCAGGGCCAGTTATGCACCCTGGCTGGCTGGGGACGCACCGTGGACAGTGGTGAGGAACCATCCAGCATTAAACCAGTAAAGAAAAAAAGAGCTCATAATGGCAGTGCTCCCTCTAGTGGGCAGTGAGCAGCGTGACAACAGATGTAATACAGCACACTGACCACTAGAGGGGTCACGTTCCTACATCACACTAAGCAGAAGGAGCTCATAATGGCAGTGCTCCCTCTAGTGGGCAGTGTGCAGCATGACAACAGATGTAATAACACACACTGACCACTAGAGGGGTCACGTTCCTACATCACACTAAGCAGAAGGAGCTCATGATGGCAGTGCTCCCTCTAGTGGGCAGTGTGCAGCGTGACAACAGATGTAATAACACACACTGACCACTAGAGGGAGCACGTTCCTACATCACACTACGCAGAAGGAGCTCATGATGGCAGTGCTCCCTCTAGTGGTCAGTGTGCAGCGTGACAACAGATGTAATAACACACACTGACCACTAGAGGGAGCACGTTCCTACATCACACTAAGCAGAAGGAGCTCATGATGGCAGTGCTCCCTCTAGTGGTCAGTGTGCACTTTTATAAAAGTGTATATATGTAGTGAAGGATAACGTCACATAACAAGTCCCCAAACACTTGTCTTTCTCTCTTTTCAGCTAGTGAGCCGCCGCCCACCAGGCTTCAGGAGGTGGGGCTTCCTGTGATTAATTCCGCCACTTGTGATCAAATGTTTTCTGAGAAGTACAAGACCACGTATAACCATGAGGTGCACACCGACATGATCTGCGCCGGCTACGCCGATCAAAGGAAAGATGGCTGCCAGGTGAGTAGAGCAGCAGACCTCGCATACATCTATCATATCAATAATAAGTTCAAGTTATTGTTATTATTATTAAAAATACTACTACTGCGAATTATTATTATTATATATATATATATATCATCATAATAATAATTTATTATCATTAAAAATATTACTACTACTACGGGTATTATTATAAGTATTATATAATAATAATAATAATAATATTAATCAATTATATTAATATGATTAAAAATCATGGCGATCCCAATTTGAAAAGGAAAGAGCAGCTCAGATTTTAATACTGACCTAGTACATCCTCCTGCGTTGCTCTTGTGACCTGCCCGACCACTATCAGCAAATGGGCTTCAATGGGCAGGTGTGCGCATGGCACGTGCACAACCACCCGCTGATCCCTATTGGCCGCCCGGTGGTGTGGGGTAGAGGAAGGGTGACCCAATTGCTCTTTTGGAAGAGAGGTATCCCAAATGTGAATTCCCTAGAGGTGGGGTTGTAATGTTTTTTTTTTTTTTTTTTTACCTGAGGTCATAAAGACAACTGTCATGGTCTCTGAGGAAGTTTTTTTATGCGAAACATGAAGCAGAGTGTCCCCTTTTCATTTCACTGCACAGAATCACTGATGTAGACCCCTGGATGCCGTTTAGTGTGATGGGTTGGTTTGGCAGTGGACAGTTAAGTGTCCATTAGGAATTTTTAGAGACTGTTAGTTAAAATTTGGGGCCTGACTTATAAACCTAGGGTGGGATTTGGCAGAAGTGCGAGGGGCTAAATGTAGACAGTGTGTGTGGAGGGGGAAATAGGATGCAAGTGGTTATAGTGGACCAATCACCGTACTAAACGACTCCGGGGCCACCCACAGAGGTGCCCATGGGGGGGCGTCCAGATACAAGATGCCCCACTGTGTGAACCCTCCCAGATCGCCCACAAACCCCTTACTATTTCACTGGTCCTTTCCCGTGATGGCCTCTGGCGAATCCCCGGCATCCCTGCAGACGTGTGTGTTCAAGCAACCAGCCATTATAATAGGCCAAGTGCGGGGGAGTGCAAACTCTGCAGGGAAGCTGGGGATGCACCCAATCAAGCCAAGCAATGTATAACAGCCACCTTATCGGCTATTATAATACAGCAATACTTTAAAAGGCAATGTCTCTAATCAAGCGTGCAGATTGGTCTACCCTTATCTGGTCAGCGCATTCCACACAGGCGCAATAAGTAACTAGTCACGTCACGTCCGGGCCTCCTCAGGGTGTGGTGTTCTCCTATGACGCTATCTTGTCTTTGAAATGTGAACTTAGATTTTATTTCATATATAATTGTAGTAGGGAGATTTCACACTTATATCACAGTCCTAGGGTCCCTGTCCACCACAATACTGGGGACGCGGTCGCTTGTGCTTCCCATTGCAAACAACCAAGAACATTGGCGAAATAGGCATGGCAAATGGCTCTGATTGGACGAGAGCCTGCACATGCACCCTTGGACCGAGGAAACTTAAACTGTTAAGGACGATCAGAGGAGTTTCACTGAGTGGGGTATTCAAAATTGGGATTTCCCCAGGACACAGAAAAAAAAATATGAGAACACAGTCAAAATACAGGGTTTTATTACGCTTCAATAGTAATAGAGAATATAGAAACAGGAAGAAGTGGGGTTAATTACAGTCGTGATTTCAAGAGTTGTGTCTGCAGTTCAAGCTGGTTTAGCCTGGTTCTGTACCGCACATTTCTGGAACTGAAAACACACCTGAAGAACCTGGTTCTGTAGAAATTCATAAATGGTTCTATCACATGTGAGCCATGTGACAGAATGATTACAACGTTTATTGTGGGAGGAACCAGAGTTTATGTAAGTTAGATATAGAAAAAAAGAGTTTCTTTGTAGAGTGGAGAAGCAGCAAAAAACGAAACAAAAAAAACTATGAGCAGGAGGCTAAGCCTTCAGACTTCATTCAGTCAGTTGTCCTTTATTTTTTTTTTACAATTGCAATAAGGGACTCTGCAACAGCCCCCCCATAGATGACTGCCCTAGGCATAGCTCTAATGTTGCCTAATGAGAATTACAGCTCTGGCAACTACAGAAAGGCTGTGGAAAGAGGCATATAAAAATATAAACAGTAGAATAACCGCGCACAAACAATATATAATAATAAAAAGCTCAACGTGTGCAAAGTCCCCTAAAGCATATGCAAAGTCCAAATATCAATAATAACACAGAGCTATCTTTAAAAATCGGTGAGTCCAATACGTCCCACAGTGCGTGCTCCTAGTACAATCCTGGAGTGAAACTGCCACCGGGCACCCAAAACTCTTACCAGATGTATCGTGGGCAAACTGCACCACAATAACGCATATAAGATCCTGATGTGGAGTATATCTTCTCTCATATATAGAATATTTAGTACTCCAAAGAAGTAGCGGTGGCTTATCATCAGACTCAGCAGAGGGTTCCCCTTTCTTATCTTTCATTGAGGTGATTTACTTATATTCTCTTTAATCGTTTACATTGTTAGCACTTTATTATTGGCACATAGGCACTTTAACACAGGTTGAGATGTATGTATCTGTAGGGTGTTATATTGTTATAATTTTGCACAGGGAACGGAGTAATTAGGGTTCCTTCTGCTGGGGTGGGGTTTTTTTAGGTATATGTGTTTTTAAATGTCTTGTGATTATTAGTATATTGTATGTAATTTTTAATGTGATTTATTGATGAATTAAAAATCTTTTGATATGAATTAATAAGATTTTGATGGTTTATTAGGTGAGGAGGAGTGGTGCTTCTGAAATAATTCCCCCTTTTTGTGGCATACTGGGCCACAAAATTATCTTTTGGTATATATTACATAGTTGTTTTTGCCACACCCTTACTCATTAACATTATTAATTGCACACGTGCAGTTTTTTTCTGCAGTACTCCAAAGAAGGCGATTCCCAGAGACAGGAGTAAATATGCATAAGAATTATATACTATTTGTTTCCTTCCAGGTTCAGCTTCCTGAATCTACAGCTTTTTCCGAGCCTTTAAACATCCAGGAGCTCGGTACTGTGGCCACCGCACGGCGCTGCGCACATTCGGGTGATCCCGAATGTGCGCAGCGCCGTGCGGTGGCCACAGTACCGAGCTCCTGACAGCGCGCAACCTGACGTGAGCAACCCGCTCTTACCGGCTCTAATATCTCTCCCTCATTCCGTGTGACACCACCGGCGCCTCATCCCCCGCTCTGTCACTGACACCGGCAACCGCACCAGATTACAGTTTCTCCTCATCCTGTGAAAGCCGTTGTCCAAGTTGAACTTGTGAAGGCAGCCTGAGACTCCATGTGACGCCATCTTGGATGTTTAAAGGCTCGGAAAAAGCTGTAGATTCAGGAAGTTAAACCTGGAAGGAAACAAATAGTATATAATTCTTATGCATATTTACTCCTGTCTCTGGGAATCGCCTTCTTTGGAGTACTGAATATTCTATATATGAGAGAAGATATACTCCACATCAGGATCTTATATGCGTTTTTGTGGTGCAGTTTGCCCACGATACATCTGGTAAGAGTTTTGGGTGCCCGGTGGCGGTTTCACTCCAGGATTGTACTAGGAGCATGCACTGTGGGACGTATTGGACTCACCGATTTATAAAGATAGCTCTGTGTTACGATTGATATGTGGAAAGAGGCAGCTGCCGGAAAACCAAGCCCTTATTGTAGAAAGATGGGAAGATAGTTGTTTATCATCCATAGTGGCAGTTATATTTTAGACTCTAGGTGGCAGTACATAGATTCACAGTAAAATTATAATAGAGAATACACCTGGTTCTGTTTGTAATCATTAGTAATCAGTAGTCACAAATAAAACCAAAGTATATTGTGGGAGGAACCAGAGCTTATATAAGTTAAAGGTTCAGTCCAGCCTGGCTGCCTATTTTTTCAAGTAACCTCCTCATCCTGCCACCCTCCACTAGCGCTGCTTCGGGCGCTGCAGCCACTGGGAGCGCCCCGCACTGTGCGTACTCCCTTCGGGCAAGTTTGGTTTGTGGTATGGAGCAGCTACAAAAAAATCTAAGAGCAGAGGGAGGCTAAGCAAGCCCTAGACGGTGCCTTTAAGTGTGAGACCTCAGCTAGTCAACTGGGTTTTTTGTTGTTATTATAGCGATAATAGCGCAGTCTACAACACCCCCTGCAGGTAACCAAAGCACAGCCCTACAGTTACCCGATGAGAAATAAAGGCGATCACGCCCAATCATTTAGCCCAAAACAGTGAAAAGTGTCGGCTGACGTAAATCAGATACTTACTGTAGAAAGATGGAAAAATGGTTATTTAGGGATGAGTGAACCGGTTCGGACGAGCCGGAATTCGCTCTGAATTTCAGGGAAAATTCGATTCGGCACGAACCCGAATTTTTTTGGGTTCATGCCGATCGAATTTTCCCTGAAATAAAAAAAAAAAAATGCCGGCATGGTGGGAGCGGGCAGGCCGGCTACGCTGTCAGCGGGCCGGCGGCGGCGGCCCGCTGACAGGCGTAGCCGGCCTGCCCGCTCCCACCATGCCGGCATTTTTTTTTTCAGATGAGCGATTCGTGAAAGTTTGATTCGGGCGAACCCGAATTTCTTGGGGAAATTCGGTGAATCGCCCGAATCGAACTTTCAAGAAGTTCGCTCATCTCTAATTGGTATCAATGGATGAAGATTGGGTTTTGTACACTCGATGGCAGTAGGTAGGTTAATAATATACCGGTAGTTATATCAGAAAATACAGGGATAATTGACGTTACCATAGAGTTTTTAAGCTGCTTTAGCCTGTCTCTGTTTGACTGAGTGAAAGGTTCTATTGCATGAGATGCATATAACAGAATGTTTACAACGTATGTTGCGGGAGGAACCAGAGCTTATATAAGTTAAGGAACTCGTTACAATAAGATTGTAGAGTAGAGCAACTACTAAGTGGCGTTATTTACAGTAGAGAGTTTAAGCTGCTTTAGCCTATCTCTGTTTGACTGGGAGGCCGATTCATTAATAGCGCCAGGTAGCGACAGATGAGCGCCAGTAGCGTGATTTTCACAGCGCCCGCTAGTATTCGCTGTGCTTGGCCGTTGTTCGCTTGTTGACAGCGACTCAGTCGGTGTGCGTTAATATTGAATACGGGGTTAGGAGTCGCTGTTTGACAGGTTCCGCGCTGTATGGGAGCGCATGACAGCGAATGGCCAGAGCAAACGGCTCCCAGCATATTCATTAACAAATCACGCTCAAAAAATTCTCGCGCTGTGAAATGCTTGTTTAAACCCCAGAGCGCTGGCGGCGATGGGTTAAAAGTAGTTTTTAACCCCCAAACAACCATGTTTTTTGATTAAAAAATTAAACAAGTTTTTATAAACGTTTTGTAATATGAATACATTAATATCAGACCTGTAATATCAATTCTGCACAAATTTTTTTTTTTTTTTTTGTTATCTTAAAAATAATATCTAACATTGCCGAAGTGGTCACAGAATGCGTCATTGTGTCCGCCGCCTGGCGTTCTGGAGTCGGTAGCCGCCGATAGCTGGCGCTACCTGGCGCTAGTGAGACACTACCTGGAGCTATCCCTTGATAAATAAGGCCCTAAGTGAAAGTTTCTATTGCATGTGATGCATATGAAAGAATGTTTACAATGTATGTTGCGGGAGGAACCAGAGCTTATATAAATTAAGGAATTAGTTACAATAAGATTGTAGAGTAGAGCAACTACTAAGTGGCGTTATTTACTGTAGAGAGTTTAAGCTGCTTTAGTCTGGCTCTGTTTGACTGAGTAAAAAGTTCTATCGCATGTGGTGTATATGACAGAATGTTTACAACGTATGTTGCGGGAGGAACCAGAGCTTATATAAATTAAGGAATTAGTTACAATACGATTGTAGAGTAGAGCAACTACTAAGTGATGTTATTTACTGTAGAGAGTTTAAGCTGCTTTAGCCTGTCTTTGTTTGACTGAGCGAAAGGTTCTATCGCATGTGATGCATATAACAGAAATGTTTACAACTTATGTTACAGGAGGAACCAGAGCTTATATAAGTTAAGGAACTCGTTACAATAAGATTGTAGAGTAGAGAAACTACTAAGTGATGTTATTTACTGTAGAGAGTTTAAGCTTCTTTAGCCTGGCTCTGTTTGACTGAGTGAAAGGTTTTATCGCATGTGATGCATATGACAGAATGTTTACAACGTATGTTGGGGGAGGAACCAGAGCTTATATAAGTTAAGGAACTAGTCACAATAAGAATGTAGAGTAGAGCAACTATTAAGTGACGTTATTTACCGTAAAGATTTTAAGCTGCTTTAGCCTGTTTCTGTTTGACTGAGTGAAAGGTTTTATCGCATGTGATGCATATGACAAAATGTTTAAAACGTAAATTGGGAGAGGAACCAGAGCTTATATAAGTTAAGGAACCCGTTACAATAAGATTGTAGAGTAGAGAAACTACTAAGTGACACTATTTACTGTAGAGAGTTTAAGCTGCTTTAGTCTGGCTCTGTTTGACTGAGTAAAAAGTTCTATCGCATGTGGTGTATATGACAGTATGTTTACAATGTATGTTGGGGGAGGAACCAGAGCTTATATAAGTTAAGGAACCCGTTACAATAAGATTGTAGAGTAGAGCAACTAGTAAGTGATGTTATTTACTGTAGAGAGTTTAAGCTGCTTTAGCCTGTTTCTGTTTGACTGAGTGAAAGGTTTTATCGCATGTGATGCATATGACAGAATGTTTACAACGTATGTTGGGGGAGGAACCAGAGCTTATATAAGTTAAGGAACTCGTTACAATAAGATCGTAGAGTAGAGCAACTTCAAAAAGAGCGTAGAGCAAGGTGGAGGTTAAGCAAACACTGGACAAATACCCCTAAGTGTGAGATGTGTCAGTCACCCCCAGGCCCATAGGGAAGTAAAGGCCTAGGGGCCTACATCAGAGGAAGCTCCAACAGCACCAGTTGTTCTTCAGGTTGAGGAGATGGAGCTATGAGTGCACAGAAGTGCTCGGCAAAGGTGGATTTCTTTTGTAAAGTAGGTGCGCTTGGAGTTGAAGGAGCGATAAGTACAGAAGATCCGGCTGCAGAGGGATTTGCAGGATGGGGAGGAAAGGTGAGTATGGGAGTTTTTGCGCTTTTATGTTCTAGATGTCTCCAAAATCGTCGCACTAAATATTTCTTCTCTTAACGTTCTCCAGGGAGATTCTGGAGGCCCGCTGATGTGCCAGGTCGATGGCAATTGGTATCTGGCGGGGTTGATGAGCTGGGGGGTCGGTTGTGCCACGCCGGGCGTCCCCGGGGTCTACACACAAACCGCCAATTTCACAAAATGGATCATAGCAAACACCGACCTGGCCTTTACCAACACCAGAATCACCTCCAACACCACCGGCACCACCAGCCCCCTCGCAGGAACCAACGACACCATTACCGGCACCAACACAACAGCCGAGATTGAAACCCTCACCACCGCGAAGCCAAACAACGTGACCCAGGGCCTTACTTCCGCCCCCGAATCGGCCACGGCAGGAGGCCGCAGCCCTCGCGCCTCCATGACCGGTCTTGTGGTTGTGGCTTTGCTGCTGGCCAAAATAATAAAAACTTGGTAAATTTTTATTACATCACTGATGACATCATAATATCATTTTTTATGACTTTATAGGGGACGGCGGGTTCTTGTTATGAACATGATTGAAAAAACAAAAACAGGGGAATTAAAAAATAGCACAACCTGACCATTGAAATTAAGGCTGCCAGAGGTGCTGCTCCATGGGCGAGGGCGGTGTACCTGTGTCTGTGGCGTGCATCACTTCCCTGCTTCCTGTCCCAGCAGCCATTACGCTGTATGGAATTGTACTGAGATATAATTACCCCATATTTGAATGCATCATTAACTATTGATTGATTAATTATTGAAGTGCACATAAGTGGACTGACAAGACGAAATCAGAGCATCGCTGTCTTGTTGTTGTTTTTTTTAATTTATTCAGTTAATGAGCCTCAATGATGTAATGGATTAAAAAAAGCAACGTGGCAGCGTGAACCAATCATACATGATACATAGGTAGTTGACTATTAAATAAGGTGGGAGGGGCTTACTATAGCTCACCTCAGGCAGCAGTCAGGATGGGGCCACCCCTGGACACAACATGGGCTGGAGGGAGGATGAAGAGACAAACATGGGCTGGAGAGGGGATGAAGAGACAAATATGGGCTGGAGAGGGGATGAAGAGACAAACATAGGCTGGAGAGGGGATGAAGAGACAAACATGGGCTGGAGAGGGGATGAAGAGACAAATATGAGCTGGAGGGAGGATGCAGAGACACAACATGGGCTGGAGAGGGGATGAAGAGACAAACATGGGCTGGAGAGGGGATGAAGAGACAAACATGGGCTGGAGAGGGGATGAAGAGACACAACATGGGCTGGAGAGGGGATGAAGAGACAAACATGGGCTGGAGAGGGGATGAAGAGACAAACATGGGCTGGAGAGGGGATGAAGAGACACAACATGGGCTGGAGAGGGGATGAAGAGACACAACATAGGCTGGAGAAGGGATGAAGAGACACAACATGGGCTGGAGAGGGGATGAAGAGACACAGCATGGGCTGGAGGGAGGATGAAGAGACAAACATGGGCTGGAGAGGGGATGAAGAGACACAGCATGGGCTGGAGAGGGGATGAAGAGACACAACATGGGCTGGAGAGGGGATGAAGAGACACAACATGGGCTGGAGAGGGGATGAAGAGACACAACATGGGCTGGAGAGGGGATGAAGAGACACAACATGGGCTGGAGAGGGGATGAAGAGACACAACATAGGCTGGAGAAGGGATGAAGAGACACAACATGGGCTGGAGAGGGGATGAAGAGACAAACATGGGCTGGAGAGGGGATGAAGAGACACAGCATGGGCTGGAGAGGGGATGAAGAGACACAACATGGGCTGGAGAGGGGATGAAGAGACACAACATAGGCTGGAGAGGGGATGAAGAGACACAACATGGGCTGGAGAGGGGATGAAGAGACAAATATGAGCTGGAGAGGGGATGAAGAGACACAACATAGGCTGGAGAGGGGATGAAGAGACACAACATAGGCTGGAGAGGGGATGAAGAGACACAACATAGGCTGGAGGGAGGATGAAGAGACAAACATGGGCTGGAGAGGGGATGAAGAGACACAACATAGGCTGGAGAGGGGATGAAGAGACACAACATAGGCTGGAGAGGGGATGAAGAGACACAACATGGGCTGGAGAGGGGATGAAGAGACACAACATGGGCTGGAGAGGGGATGAAGAGACACAACATGGGCTGGAAAGGGGATGAAGAGACACAACATGGGCTGGAGAGGGGATGAAGAGACACAACATGGGCTGGAGAGGGGATGAAGAGACACAACATGGGCTGGAGAGGGGATGAAGAGACACAACATGGGCTGGAGAGGGGATGAAGAGACACAACATGGGCTGGAGAGGGGATGAAGAGACAAACATGGGCTGGAGAGGGGATGAAGAGACAAACATGGGCTGGAGAGGGGATGAAGGGACACAACATGGGCTGGAGAGGGGATGAAGAGACACAACATGGGCTGGAGAGGGGATGAAGAGACACAACATGGGCTGGAGAGGGGATGAAGAGACACAACATGGGCTGGAGAGGGGATGAAGAGACACAACATGGGCTGGAGAGGGGATGAAGAGACAAATATGAGCTGGAGAGGGGATGAAGAGACACAACATGGGCTGGAGAGGGGATGAAGAGACACAACATGGGCTGGAGAGGGGATGAAGAGACACAACATGGGCTGGAGAGGGGATGAAGAGACAAATATGAGCTGGAGAGGGGATGAAGAGACACAACATGGGCTGGAGAGGGGATGAAGAGACACAACATGGGCTGGAGAGGGGATGAAGAGACAAACATGGGCTGGAGAGGGGATGAAGAGACAAACATGGGCTGGAGAGGGGATGAAGAGACAAACATGGGCTGGAGAGGGGATGAAGAGACAAATATGAGCTGGAGAGGGGGTAGGAACCAGAGCTTATATAAGTTTAGGAACTCGTTACAATAAGATTGTAGAGTAGAGCAACTACAAAGTGACGTTATTTACTGTAGAGAGTTTAAGCTGCTTTAGCCTGTCTCTGTTTGACTGAGTGAAAGGTTCTATCACATGTGATGCATATAACAGAATGTTTACAACATATGTTGCAGGAGGAACCAGAGCTTATATAAGTTATGGAATTAGTTACAATAAGATCGTAGAGTAGAGCAACTACAAAAAGAGCGTAGAGCAAAGTGGAGGTTAAGCAAGCACTAGGCAAATACCCCTAAGTGTGAGATGTGTCAGTCACCCCCTGGGCCCATAAGGAAGCAAAGGCCTAAGGGCCTACATCAGAGGAAGCTCCATCAGCACTAGTTGTTCTTCAGGTTGAAGTCATGGAGCTATGAGTGCACGGTAAAGGTAGATTTATTTTGTGAAGTAAGTGCACTTGCAGTTGAAGGAGCGATACGATGAGTAAGTACTGAAGATCCAGGCGCAGAGGGAGCTGCAGGATGGGGAGGAAAGGTGAGTATAGGAGTTTTTGCGCTTTTATGTTATAGATGTCTCCAAAGTCGGCCCACTAAAAAACTCTGGGGACGCCAAAATGCCAACATTATGTGATAGACTGTCCCAGCGAATGCAACATCCTTTATGAACCACACATAGCCAAGTTGTGCCTTAAATCAGACCCAAACCCTCTTCCCCTGTATACCCCCCCCCCCCCCCCCCCGAGTACCTAGGATGGTTGGCTGATCTCAAATTTGCCAGGTGACATAACAAGCCCACTGACTGCATCCCCAGTCTCCCTCTAGTCTAGTCTAGTCTATACAAAGGCCTGGGTGTGGGAGCGTGCTTCCCCCCAGTGATACCAGTGAGGTGGCTGTGGGCCTCAAGCTGGCCAGGGGAACCCGAGAAAAGTAAGTTTTGTAGGTGATCCCGGGGGGTTTCTCACAGTGGGGCATTCCAAATCAGTCCAGATTAAGTGTGGATGAGGCTTCTGGGCAGATAATCTGGTGGGTTCCCCATACTGTAATTATTCTTTTTAAGTGGATGCCCAGACAAAACATAACCCCTGCTTTCTGTCTCTATACCCTGGCAACAACCAAAAACTCCTTACCTCGTTCACGACACAGTACTGGCAATGGCATGGGTGGTGGCCGCAAAGAGCTGCATTGTAGACCACTCTGGTCCTTGTGACTTTCTCCACTCTCACTGACTGTACTCTGGTTCTTGTGACTTTCTCAAGTGGCAGTGGAGAAGGACCTGAGGACAATTAGCAGTAGTGGAGATGGTGACAGGGATCAGAAGACTACTAGAGACAATGGAGAAGGTGACAAGGACCTGAGGACAGTTAGCAAATAGTGGAGATGGTGACGAGGATGAGAAGACGGCTAGAGACAGTGGAGAAGGTGACAAGGATCAGAAGACTACTAGAGACAGTGGAGAAGGTGACAAGGACCTAAGGACAATTAGCAGTATGGAGATGGTGACTAGGATCAGAAGACTACTAGAACAGTGGAGAAGGTGACAAGGATCAGAAGACTACTAGAGACAGTGGAGAAGGTGACAAGGACCTGAGGACAATTAACAGTAGTGGAGATGGTGACAAGGATCAGAAGACTACTAGAGACAGTGGAGAAGGTGACAAGGATCAGAAGACTACTAGAGACAGTGGAGAAGGTGACAAGGACCTGAGGACAACTAACAGTAGTGGAGATGGTGACTAGGATCAGAAGACTACTAGAGACAGTGGAGAAGGTGACAAGGACCTGAGGACAATTAGCAATAGTGGAGATGGTGACTAGGATCAGAAGACTACTAGAGACAGTGGAGAAGGTGACAAGGACCTGAGGACAATTAGCAGTAGTGGAGATGGTGACTAGGATCAGAAGACTACTAGAGACAGTGGAGAAGGTGACAAGGACCTGAGGACAATTAGCAGTAGTGGAGATGGTGACTAGGATCAGAAGACTACTAGAGACAGTGGAGAAGGTGACATGGACCTGAGGACAATTAGCGGTAGTGGAGACGGTGACTAGGATCAGAAGACTACTCGAGACAGTGGAGACGGTGACAATGACCTGAGGACAATTAGCAGTAGTGGAGATGGTAACAAGGATCAGAAGACTACTAGAGACAGTGGAGAATGTGACAAGGACCTGAGGACAACTAACAGTAGTGGAGATGGTGACTAGGATCAGAAGACTACTAGAGACAGTGGAGAAGGTGACAAGGACCTGAGGACAATTAGCAGTAGTGGAGATGGTGACTAGGATCAGAAGACTACTAGAGACAGTGGAGAAGGTGACAAGGACCTGAGGACAATTAGCAGTAGTGGAGATGGTAACAAGGATCAGAAGACTACTGGAGACAGTGGAGAAGGTGACAAGGACCTGAGGACAATTAGCAGTAGTGCAGATGGTGACTAGGATCAGAAGACTACTAGAGGCAGTGGAGAAGGTGACAATGACCTGAGGACAATTAGCAGTAGAGGAGATGGTGACAAGCATCAGAAGACTACCTGAGACAGTGGAGAGTGGGTAGTAAAAAAATCCAATTAATGAGAAAAAAGCCTAAGAATGTCACTGTTACTGAATCATCAGATAGGAAAACAATAAAAGTCAATGACGCTTTAAACTGAAGAGTAAGAAGGAGTAAAAACGTTAATACTTTTCTCAGAAGTAAAAAAAAGTACCATTGACTTTCATTGTCTGGTGATTCACTATAAGTGAAATTCTTTTCTCATGAATTGATTTTTTTTGCTCCTAATGAAAAAGGCCATTGTGTATCTTGGGGCTGATTCAATACCAGGTGAAAAATGAATTCCGGTTTTTGAATTAGCCCCAAGGTAGACAGTGAAAGTGAATCTCCCAAAAAGGAGTGAGAATTCTCACCCGGCTCAGAATCGAAGATCTCAAATTTCAACATTCCATCTACTTCCTTTTGTAATCTACATATTTTCAGGGTCAATAAACAGACTGACGCTGGGACTATGCAATATATTGGGACTATCCAGTTTCGCATGCTCTGGTTAGACTATTACATCCTTATCTAATAAATGCCATTGTGTATAGAATGAGAAATACCGATGAGTAGTGACGAGCCAAACAGCTTCCATTTTAGTTTAGAGGATGTTTGGCCAAATGTTTTGGGCTATTCATTTTTTTTTTTATATAAATGTGATCTGGGGGTGGTCGGTGGGGTGAGTATAAAGGGTGAGAGTTTGGAAGGAGCACTCACCCAGCAGAAGTGGCACGGGGCAGCCACGTGCGCAGGTGGCGAGTCTGACTTCCTCCTTCCCCTCCTTGGACATTGTTAGCTGGCACTTACTGGTAGTATCACATTGTATTATATTGTGTCTCCCACAGAGCTGTATGATTCTTTGTTTTCATGGTTTGCACGATTTATTGTCACTATTTAATCATTTACTGGTTACATTGAACACAGTGTGTTATTCATTCATTTAAACATTGGACAGCGGATTTTGAATTGTTATTGTTATTTGTTATTATATGGTATATGGTACTTAATTATTGATGCACTATCACTTTAGGGGTGGATGGGGGTCCCTGTCGATATTAATTTTTCTACATCATGTTGCATTATAATATTTGAGGTTTATGGGGGTGGGGATACTCTGGTTTTAAGGGGTGCTTTGTGTTATATGTTGTTTTTAAATGTATCAAGTGTATTTATTGATTTTCATTAATAAAATTTATTCTAACATTGTACACGTGGTGCTCCTTGTCTGGGGTAGGTAAAAAGTAACCATTTTCAACACCTCTTTTTCTTCCATGGGAAGCACACTTCAAGGATTTACAGTAGGTGGTGCATTTCTCTGGAAAGCTATTAAAAATAAATCATTAATAAAATTGTTCCCTTTATGTATTGTCCAGAAAAAAGCATGCCCCTCTCTCCTCAGGCATCTTGTATCAGGCAATGGGCTGGTATCCCAGGGCCCAGAGGCTGTGTGGCTGGTACACCAGCTCCTTCATATCCTACAATAGCTGTAAAATGGTTGTTGTTTGGGCTAGGAAGCCGCTGTGGGTCACTTAAAGCGGAACAAAATCCACTGAAATGGTAAAATACATTTGACCAAAGCACCCGCTGATACTCTCTTCTTAGGGTGTAGAACCTTAAGAATGGATGCACAGGTGACCAAGACAAGAGATGCATAGGTGACCTAAGTACAGGATGCCCAGGTGACCTAGACAATGGATGCCCAGGTGACCTAGACAATGGATGCACAGGCGACCTAGACAATGGATGCCCAGGTGACCTAGACAATGGATGCAAAGGTGACCTAGACAATGGATGCACAGGTGACCTAGACAATGGATGCACAGGTGACCTAGACAATGGATGCAAAGGTGACCTAGACAATGGATGCACAGGTGACCTAGACAAAGAATGCACAGGTGACCTAGACAAAGAATGCACAGGTGACCTAGACAAGGGATGCACAGGCGACCTAGACAATGGATGCAAAGGTGACCTAGAATATTAGAGATTTAGGTTATAGTCGCACACCATATATATTTAATGATAACAGTAACATTGAATCAGGTTTGGGGTTCAATTAATAGCAGGGTGTGCCCACTCACTGCGCACCTGTTAGACTACTGTGAAATTCTGATAGCTATAAATGATACTTGCATAGTCTGTACAGTAGCTGCCTTGCATAGTTGCATAGCTGCCTTGCATACTTGCATAGTCTGTACAGTAGCTGCCTGTCCAGACATCTATCACTTGATGGATTTAAGCAGGGTTAGAGCACCATGGAACAATAGAGTCACAATGAGAGTAAATTAAGGTCTATGCAAATGGTTAAGATACCAAAAATACATATAGTTAGTTCCATATAGTGCTTATATCACCCCTTTTACAATTATGCATAGCATCAGTATAACGCAGCTTTATAAGTAAGATAAACAAGCAGATTTAGACAAAAAGATCAGGCAGTACCTAGTGGATATTTGACACCATGAACCCCAACGTTTCGGTAGTTATACCTTCATCAGGAGGATATGCTGTACCCTTTCATTGTGAAAACCGGTTTTTATAGTATTTGCACCCTGCTTAAATCCATCAAGTGATAGATGTCTGGACAGGCAGCTACTGTACAGACTATGCAAGTATCATGAATATTATTTATTGCTGTGGATACAACCTATTGCATGTATATCTGTTGTGCAATATTTTATCACGCGGATTAAATTTACACATTTTTGCATAGCTTTGTTACATGGGTGTTCATTTATAGCTATCAGAATTTCACTGCAAAGGTGACCTAGACAATGGATGCACAGGTGACCTAGACAATGGATGCACAGGCGACCTAGACAATGGATGCCCAGGTGACCTAGACAAGGGATGCACAGGCGACCTAGACAATGGATGCAAAGGTGACCTAGACAAGGGATGCACAGGCGACCTAGACAATGGATGCAAAGGTGACCTAGACAAGGGATGCACAGGCGACCTAGACAAGGGATACACAGGTGACCTAGACAAGGGATGCACAGGTGACCTAGACAAGGGATGCACAGGTGACCTAGACAAGAGATGCACAGGTGACCTAGACAAGGGATGCACAGGTGACCTAGACAAGGGATACACAGGTGACCTAGACAAGGGATGCACAGGTGACCTAGACAAGGGATGCACAGGTGACCTAGACAAGAGATGCACAGGTGACCTAGACAAGGGATGCACAGGTGACCTAGACAAGAGATGCACAGGCGACCTAGACAATGGATGCCCAGGCGACCTAGACAATGGATGCCCAGGCGACCTAGACAATGGATGCCCAGGTGACCTAGACAAGGGATGCCCAGGTGACCTAGACAAGGGATGCACAGGTGACCTAGACAAGAGATGCACAGGTGACCTAGACAATGGATGCACAGGTGACCTAGACAAGGGATGCACAGGTGACCTAGACCAGTGGTTCCCAACCCTGTCCTCAAGGCACACCAACAGGCCAGGTTTTGCAGATCTCCACAAAGATGCACAGGTAGAGTAATTAGTGCAGCTGCAGAGCAATAGAGCTGGCTATTTGGAGATCCAAAAAACATGACATGTTGGTGTGCCTTGAGGACAGGGTTGGGAACCACTGACCTAGACAATGGATGCACAGGCGACCTAGACAAGAGATGCACAGGTGACCTAGACAATGGATGCACAGGTGACCTAGACAAGGGATGCACAGGTGACCTAGACAATGGATGCACAGGCGACCTAGACAAGGGATGCACAGGTGACCTAGACAATGGATGCACAGGCGACCTAGACAATGGATGCACAGGCGACCTAGACAATGGATGCCCAGGCGACCTAGACAAGGGAAACACAGGTGACCTAGACAAGGGATGCACAGGTGACCTAGACAAGGGATGCACAGGTGACCTAGACAAGAGATGCACAGGCGACCTAGACAATGGATGCCCAGGTGACCTAGACAAGGGATGCACAGGTGACCTAGACAAGAGATGCACAGGTGACCTAGACAATGGATGCACAGGTGACCTAGACAATGGATGCACAGGCGACCTAGACAATGGATGCCCAGGCGACCTAGACAATGGATGCCCAGGTGACCTAGACAAGGGATGCACAGGTGACCTAGACAAGGGATGCACAGGTGACCTAGACAAGAGATGCACAGGTGACCTAGACAATGGATGCACAGGTGACCTAGACAAGGGATGCACAGGTGACCTAGACAATGGATGCACAGGTGACCTAGACAAGGGATGCACAGGTGACCTAGACAAGAGATGCACAGGTGACCTAGACAATGGATGCACAGGTGACCTAGACAATGGATGCACAGGTGACCTAGACAAGGGACGCACAGGTGACCTAGACAAGAGATGCACAGGTGACCTAGACAAGAGATGCACAGGTGACCTAGACAAGGGATGCACAGGTGACCTAGACAAGGGATGCACAGGTGACCTAGACAATGGATGCACAGGTGACCTAGACAATGGATGCACAGGTGACCTAGACAAGGGATGCACAGGTGACCTAGACAAGAGATGCACAGGTGACCTAGACAAGGGATGCACAGGTGACCTAGACAAGGGATGCACAGGTGACCTAGACAATGGATGCACAGGTGACCTAGACAAGGGATGCACAGGTGAGCAAGACAAGGGATGCACAGGCGACCTAGACAAGGGATGCAAAAGCGACCTAGACAATGGGTGCACAGGTGACCTAATCAAGGGATGCACAGGTGACCTAGACAATGGATGCACAGGTGACCTAGACAATGGATGCACAGGTGACCTAGACAATGGATGCACAGGTGACCTAGACAAGGGATGCACAGGCGACCTAGACAAGGGATGCACAGGTGACCTAGACAAGGGATGCAAAAGCGACCTAGACAATGGGTGCACAGGTGACCTAATCAAGGGATGCACAGGTGACCTAGACAATGGATGCACAGGTGACCTAGACAATGGATGCACAGGTGACCTAGACAATGGATGCACAGGTGACCTAGACAAGGGATGCACAGGCGACCTAGACAAGGGATGCACAGGTGACCTAGACAAGGGATGCACAGGTGACCTAGACAAGGGATGCACAGGTGACCTAGACAAGGGATGCACAGGTGAGCAAGACAAGGGATGCACAGGCGACCTAGACAAGGGATGCACAGGTGAGCAAGACAAGGGATGCACAGGCGACCTAGACAAGGGATGCACAGGTGACCTAGACAAGGGATGCACAGGCGACCTAGACAAGGGATGCACAGGTGACCTAGACAAGAGATGCACAGGTGACCTAGACAATGGATGCACAGGTGACCTAGACAAGGGATGCACAGGTGACCTAGACAATGGATGCACAGGTGACCTAGACAAGAGATGCACAGGTGACCTAGACAATGGATGCACAGGTGACCTAGACAATGGATGCACAGGTGACCTAGACAAGGGACGCACAGGTGACCTAGACAAGAGATGCACAGGTGACCTAGACAAGAGATGCACAGGTGACCTAGACAAGGGATGCACAGGTGACCTAGACAAGGGATGCACAGGTGACCTAGACAATGGATGCACAGGTGACCTAGACAAGAGATGCACAGGTGACCTAATCAAGGGATGCACAGGTGACCTAGACAATGGATGCACAGGTGACCTAGACAATGGATGCACAGGTGACCTAGACAATGGATGCACAGGTGACCTAGACAAGGGATGCACAGGCGACCTAGACAAGGGATGCACAGGTGACCTAGACAAGGGATGCACAGGTGACCTAGACAAGGGATGCACAGGTGAGCAAGACAAGGGATGCACAGGCGACCTAGACAAGGGATGCACAGGTGAGCAAGACAAGGGATGCACAGGCGACCTAGACAAGGGATGCACAGGTGACCTAGACAAGGGATGCACAGGCGACCTAGACAAGGGATGCACAGGTGACCTAGACAATGGATGCCCAGGTGACCTAGACAATGGATGCCCAGGCGACCTAGACAAGGGATACACAGGTGACCTAGACAAGGGATGCACAGGTGACCTAGACAAGGGATGCACAGGTGACCTAGACAAGAGATGCACAGGCGACCTAGACAATGGATGCCCAGGCGACCTAGACAATGGATGCCCAGGTGACCTAGACAAGGGATGCACAGGTGACCTAGACAAGAGATGCACAGGTGACCTAGACAATGGATGCACAGGTGACCTAGACAATGGATGCACAGGTGACCTAGACAAGGGATGCACAGGTGACCTAGACAAGAGATGCACAGGTGACCTAGACAATGGATGCACAGGCGACCTAGACAAGGGATGCACAGGTGACCTAGACAAGAGATGCACAGGTGACCTAGACAATGGATGCACAGGTGACCTAGACAAGGGATGCACAGGTGACCTAGACAATGGATGCACAGGTGACCTAGACAAGAGATGCACAGGTGACCTAGACAATGGATGCACAGGTGACCTAGACAATGGATGCACAGGTGACCTAGACAAGAGATGCACAGGTGACCTAGACAAGGGATGCACAGGCGACCTAGACAAGGGATGCACAGGTGACCTAGACAAGGGACGCACAGGTGACCTAGACAAGAGATGCACAGGTGACCTAGACAAGGGATGCACAGGCGACCTAGACAAGGGACGCACAGGTGACCTAGACAAGAGATGCACAGGTGACCTAGACAAGAGATGCACAGGTGACCTAGACAAGGGATGCACAGGTGACCTAGACAATGGATGCACAGGTGACCTAGACAAGGGATGCACAGGCGACCTAGACAAGGGATGCACAGGTGACCTATATAATGGATGCACAGGTGAGCAAGACAAGGGATGCACAGGTGACCTAGACAAGGGATGCAAAAGCGACCTAGACAATGGGTGCACAGGTGACCTAATCAAGGGATGCACAGGTGACCTAGACAATGGATGCACAGGTGACCTAGACAATGCATGCACAGGTGACCTAGACAATGGATGCACAGGTGACCTAGACAAGGGATGCACAGGTGACCTAGACAAGGGATGCACAGGTGACCTAGACAAGGGATGCACAGGTGACCTAGACAAGGGATGCACAGGCGAGCAAGACAAGGGATGCACAGGCGACCTAGACAAGGGATGCACAGGTGACCTAGACAAGGGATGCACAGGTGACCTAGACAAGGGATGCACAGGTGACCTAGACAAGGGATGCCCAGGCGACCTAGACAAGGGATACACAGGTGACCTAGACAAGGGATGCACAGGTGACCTAGACAATGGATGCACAGGTGACCTAGACAAGGGATGCACAGGTGACCTAGACAAGGGATGCACAGGTGACCTAGACAAGGGATGCACAGGTGACCTAGACAAGGGATGCACAGGTGACCTAGACAAGGGATGCACAGGTGACCTAGACAAGGGATGCACAGGTGACCTAGGTACGGGATTCACAGGTGACCTAGACAATGGATGCACGGGTGACCTAGACAAGGGATGAACAGATGACCTAGACAAGTGATGCACAGGTGACCTAGACAATGGATGTACAGGTGACCTAGACAATGGATGCACAGGTGACCTAGACAATGGATGCCCAGGTGACCTAGACAATGGATGCAAAGGTGACCTAGACAATGGATGCACAGGTGACCTAGACAAAGAATGCACAGGTGACCTAGACAAAGAATGCACAGGTGACCTAGACAAGGGATGCACAGGCGACCTAGACAATGGATGCCCAGGTGACCTAGACAAGGGATGCACAGGCGACCTAGACAATGGATGCCCAGGTGACCTAGACAAGGGATGCACAGGCGACCTAGACAATGGATGCACAGGCGACCTAGACAATGGATGCACAGGCGACCTAGACAATGGATGCACAGGCGACCTAGACAATGGATGCCCAGGCGACCTAGACAAGGGATACACAGGTGACCTAGACAAGGGATGCACAGGTGACCTAGACAAGGGATGCACAGGTGACCTAGACAAGAGATGCACAGGCGACCTAGACAAGAGATGCACAGGCGACCTAGACAATGGATGCCCAGGCGACCTAGACAATGGATGCCCAGGTGACCTAGACAAGGGATGCACAGGCGACCTAGACAAGGGATGCACAGGTGACCTAGACAATGGATGCACAGGTGACCTAGACAAGGGATGCACAGGTGACCTAGACAATGGATGCACAGGTGACCTAGACAAGAGATGCACAGGTGACCTAGACAATGGATGCACAGGTGACCTAGACAATGGATGCACAGGTGACCTAGACAAGGGACGCACAGGTGACCTAGACAAGAGATGCACAGGTGACCTAGACAAGAGATGCACAGGTGACCTAGACAAGGGATGCACAGGTGACCTAGACAAGGGATGCACAGGCGACCTAGACAAGGGATGCACAGGTGAGCAAGACAAGGGATGCACAGGCGACCTAGACAAGGGATGCACAGGCGACCTAGACAAGGGATGCACAGGTGACCTAGACAATGGATGCCCAGGTGACCTAGACAATGGATGCACAGGTGACCTAGACAATGGATGCAAAGGTGACCTAGACAAGGGATGCACAGGTGACCTAGACAATGGATGCACAGGTGACCTAGACAAGGGATGCACAGGCGACCTAGACAATGGATGCACAGGCGACCTAAACAATGGATGCACAGGTGACCTAGGCAATGGATGCAAAGGTGACCTAGACAATGGATGCACAGGTGACCTAGACAATGGATGCCCAGGCGACCTAGACAATGGATGCCCAGGCGACCTAGACAAGGGATGCACAGGCGACCTAGACAATGGGTGCACAGGTGACCTAGACAAGGGATGCACAGGAGACCTAGACAAGGGATGCACAGGTGACCTAGACAAGGGATGCACAGGCGACCTAGACAAGGGATGCACAGGCGACCTAGACAAGGGATGCACAAGCGACCTAGACAATGGATGCCCAGGTGACCTAATCAAGGGATGCACAGGTGACCTAGACAAGGGATGAGCAGATGACCTAGACAAGTGATGCACAGGTGACCTAGACAAGAGATGCACAGGTGACCTAGACAATGGATGCACAGGTGACCTAGACAATGGATGCACAGGTGACCTAGACAAGGGACGCACAGGTGACCAAGACAATGGACGCCCAGGTGACCTACACAATGGACGGACAGGTGACCTAGACAATGGATGCACAGGTGACCTAGACAAGGGATGAACAGATGACCTAGACAAGTGATGCACAGGTGACCTAGACAAGGGATGCACAGGTGACCTAGACAAGAGATGCACAGGTGACCTAGACAATGGATGCACAGGTGACCTAGACAATGGATGCACAGGTGACCTAGACAAGGGGTGCACAGGCGACCTAGACAAGGGATGCACAGGTGACCTAGACAATGGATGCACAGGTGACCTAGACAATGGATGCACAGGCGACCTAGACAATGGATGCACAGATGACCTAGACAAGGGACGCACAGGTGACCTAGACAAGGGACGCACAGGTGACCAAGACAATGGACGCCCAGGTGACCTACACAATGGACGGACAGGTGACCTAGACAATGGATGCACAGGTGACCTAGACAATGGATGCACAGGTGACCAAGACAAGGGATGCACAGATGACCAAGACAAGGGATGCACAGGTGACCAAGACAAGGGATGCACAGGTGACCTAGACAATGGAGGCACAGGTGACCTAAACAATGGATGCACAGGTGACCTAGACAATGGATGCACAGGTGACCTAGACAATGGATGCACAGGTGACCTAGACAATGGATGCACAGGTGACCTAGACAAGGGATGCACAGGTGACCTAGACAAAGAATGCACAGGTGACCTAGACAATGGATGCACAGGTGACCTGGACAAGGGATGCACATGTGACCTAGACAAGCGGTGCACAGGTGACCTAGACAATGGATGCACAGGTGAAATAGACAATGGATGCACAGGTGACCTAGACAATGGATGCACAGGTGAAATAGACAAGGGATTCACAGGTGACCTAGACAAGGGATGCACAGGTGACCTAGACAAGGGATGCACAGGTGACCTAGACAAGGGATGCACAGGTGACCTAGACAAGGGATACACAGGTGACCTAGACAAGGGATACACAGGTGACCTAGACAAGGGATGCACAGGTGACCTAGACAAGGGATGCACAGGTGACCTAGGTACGGGATTCACAGGTGGACCTAGACAATGGATGCACGGGTGACCTAGACAAGGGATGAACAGGTGACCTAGACAAGTGATGCACAGGTGACCTAGACAATGGATGCCCAGGTGACCTAGACAATGGATGCACAGGTGACCTAGACAAGGGATGCACAGGTGACCTAGACAATGGATGCCCAGGTGACCTAGACAATGGATGCCCAGGTGACCTAGACAATGGATGCCCAGGTGACCTAGACAAGGGATGCACAGGTGACCTAGACAAGGGATGCACAGGTGGCCTAGACAATGGAGATAAGGGATGCACAGGTGACCTAGGTACGAGATGCTCAGGAGACCTCCACCCAGAGCTCGTCATCCATACCTGAAGCTGTCACCTGTGATGGTTGATGAATATTTGATGGTCTCCATTCACAGCAATGTGTTTGAGTTGTTAGGATCCGTGTTGCTGGAGGTGTCATGGTGGAGCCTCTCCCATGGGTCAGGTTACTTCTCAGGTGAGTGATCACTGGTCCTGGAAGGTAAGGCCACCATACGAGGACCAGAAGGTGCCCGGCCCAGCATGGCCATGAGGAGCCTGCCCACCATCCTGGTCACCATCCTACCCGCCACCCTGCTGCTTCATATTGGTAGGTACCCCCCACCCAGATATTCCTAGAGTCTTTACCTGATTTACCATTCACCTCCTCACTGACTGAGGAGCTATAGTGCAGGAGATATAGGAGTGTGAGCTCTGAGGGACAGGAGGTCATGTGACTGTTTCTATGTACAGCGCTGTGATATATGTCAGCGCTATATAATGTATAATAACAGTGTGTGAGTGCGGGAGAGATATTAGAGTGTGAGCTCTGAGGATCAGGGGGTCATGTGACTGCTTCTATGTACAGCGCTGTGGTATATGTCAGCGCTATATAAATGTATAATAACAGTGTGTGAGTGTGGGGGAGACATTAGAGTGTGAGCTCTGAGGGACAGGAGGTCATGTGACTGCTTCTATGTACAGCGCTGTGGTATATGTCAGCGCTATATAAATGTATAATAACAGTGTGTGAGTGTGGAGGAGACATTAGAGTGTGAGCTCTGAGGGACAGGAGGTCATGTGACTGCTTCTATGTACAGCGCTGTGGTATAGGTCAGCGCTATATAATGTATAATAACAGTGTGTGAGTGTGGGGGAGACACTAGAGTGTGAGTTCTGAGGGACAGGAGGTCATGTGACTGCTTCTATGTACAGCGCTGTGGTATATGTCAGCGCTATATAATGTATAATAACAGTGTGTGAGTGTGGGGGAGACATTAGAGTGTGAGCTCTGAGGGACAGGAGGTCATGTGACTGCTTCTATGTACAGCGCTGTGGTATATGTCAGCGCTATATAATGTATAATAACAGTGTGTGAGTGTGGGGGAGACATTAGAGTGTGAGCTCTGAGGGTCAGGGGATGACAGGTGTAGGTCGGTCCCTCCTTAGTGACACATACATTTTATATATATATAGTTTAGAGCCTGACCCCTTCCTCTCTTGCAGCGTCCTCCTCGGGGCCCCCAGTGTGTGGCTCTCCGGGCCCCTCTAGTCGGATAGTTGGTGGTTCTGACGCGGTGGAGGGTGAGTGGCCCTGGCAGGTCAGCGTGGTCTATCTTGGCTCCCATATATGTGGAGGGTCCCTGATATCCAGCCAATGGGTGCTGAGTGCCGCCCACTGCTTCCAGAGGTTAGTTCAGCATGAGATCATTCTGCATAGTGTGATGTAGGAGCGCGCTCCCTCTAGTGGTCAGTGTGCAGTGTGATGGAGGGTGTAATACACACACTGACCACTAGAGGGAGCTCTTACATCGAATTGTGCAGAAGGAGCTCATGATGGCAGTGTGCTCCCTCTAGTGGTCAGTGTGTAGCATGATTTTTGTAGTTTAATACGACACACTGACCACTAGAGGGAGTGCACTCTCATCATGATCTCTTTCTCCATAGTGTGATGTAGTTGTGTGCTCCCTCTAGTGGTCAGTGTGTTGTATTACATCTGCTGTCATGCTACACACTGACCACTAGAGGGAGCACTGCCACCATGATCTCCTTCTACATAGTGTGATGTAAGAGCGCTCCATCTAGTGGTCAGTGTATAGTATTACACCTACTGTCACACTGCACACTGACCACCAGAGGGAGCACACTGCCACCATGATCTCCTTCTGCATAGTGTGATGTAGGTGTGTGCTCCCTCTAGTGGTCAGTGTGAGATATTATACCAGCTGTCATGCTACACACTGACCACTAGAGGGAGCACACTGCCATCGTGAGATCATTCTGCTTAGTGTGATGCACCCCTCTAGTGTTTAGTGTGTGTTATTACATCCATTGTCATGCTGAATACCAACCACTAGAGGGAGCACTGCCATCTTGAGCTCTTTCTGCTAGGTGTGGTGTTGAAGTGTACTCCCTCTAGTGATCAATGTGTGATATTACACCTGCTTTTATTGCTACACACTGACCACATCATGAGCTCCTTCTGCTTAGTGTGATGTAGGGGTGCGCTCCCTCTAGTGGTCAGTGTGTGTATTACACCCTCCATCACACTGCACACTGACCACTAGAGGGAGCACTGCCATCATGAGCTCCTTCTGCTTAGTGTGATGTAGGAGCGTAGTGGTCAGTGTGTGTATTACACCCTCCGTCACACTGCACACTGACCACTAGAGGGAGCACTGCCATCATGAGCTCCTTCTGCTTAGTGTGTAATAGGAACGTGCTCCCTCTAGTGGTCACTGTGAACTATTACACATGCTGTCATGCTGCACACTGACCACTAGAGGGAGCACTGCCATCATGATCTCCTTCTGCTTAGTGTGATGTAGGGGCGCGCTCCCTCTAGTGGTCAGTGTGTGTATTACACCCTCCATCACACTGCACACTGACCACTAGAGGGAGCACTGCCATCATGAGCTCCTTCTGCTTAGTATGATGTAAGAATGTGCTTCCTCTAGTGGTCAGTGTTTAGCATTACACATGCTGTCGTGCTGCATACTGACCACTAGAGGGAGCAGTGTCGCCATGAGCTCCTGAAAAAAACCTCATCCCTAAAATCATATAGCGCTTAGAGACTTGTGGTCACCAATGCATTAACCGGACGTCTCCTTCTCATTGGACAGGACATTCAGGCGCCAGGACTACCAGGTGACCCTCGGGCAGTACCAGCTGTCAGTGTCGAGTCCCCACCAAGTGCTCTGTGGAGTGCAGACAATAATAACTCACCCCAAATACTCTTATGTGGGGAGCCCGGGGGACATCGCCCTCCTGAAGCTCAACAGCCCAATCAATTACACCAGCTTCATCCTGCCGGTGTGTCTGCCATCGTCCTCCACCTCCTTCCCCTGTGGCATGGAATGCTGGGTAACCGGCTGGGGTAAGGTATCTCTTGGAGGTAAGTGGTGACTTCTCCCGGGACACATGCACGTTGTACCAGGCCGTGGTGCCCCCGGAGCTGCTTACATCCACTTTAACTAAGCCTGTCATACATACAATTAGTGGCGCTATTTATCACAATGCTTGACAATGTCGCTTCCTATATTAGGATATGATATTCCATTCCATGACGCGTTTCGTCCAATGTGTACTTCATCAGAGGATGCACTGTTACATTACATTGTATGGCTGGGCCTCAGGTGGGGGCGTGTGAACAGGTAGGGGAGCTTATTCACCAACCATGGCTACATGTAAAATTATGAAAAGGATTTATTCAGGGAGAAAGCCACTCCCACCTCCTAAGTGGGCCATGAACTATAGCCTAGCAGTGAACTAGGTGAGTAGCAGTCAACAGCAGTAAAAGCCCCTATGGCCGCTATGTGTGATGTTCTTGCTACAGCCCTTCAAGTGACACGCCTTCCTTTGCACCCACAGCCGCCCTTCAGTACCCAGGGACCCTGCAGAAGGTGATGACTCCGCTTATTGACCATGTGACCTGCGATCAGATGTACCATGTTGGCTCCGACGAGAGCGCCGACTCGGTGATCGTCCACGACTACGAGGTCTGCTCCGGCTACCCGCAGGGTCAGAGGGACTCCTGCCAGGTGAGGACTCATTACAGCCAGTTCGGGGCATCCCTCATTACAGCCAGTGAAGAGCATCCCTCCATTCCAGCAGTGAGGGGCATCCCTCATTACAGCCAGTTAGGGGCATCCCTCATTACAGCCAGTGAGGGGCATCCCTCCATTACAGCCAGTGAAGGGCATCCCTGATTACAGCCAGTAAGGGACAATCCTTCATTACAGCCAGTGAGGGGCATTCCTCCAATACAACCAGTGAGGGGCATCCCTGATTACAGCCAGTAAGGGACAATCCTCCATTACAGCCAGTGAGGGGCATCCCTCCAATACAACCAGTTTAGGGCATCCTTCATTACAGCCAGCTCAGGGCATCCCTCATTACATCCAGTTCAGGGCATTTCTCATTACAGACAGTGAGGGGCATTTCTCATTACAGACAGTGAGGGGCATTTCTCATTACAGACAGTGAGGGGCATCCCTCATTACAGCCAGTGAGGGACATCCCTCATTACAGCCAGTGAAGAGCATCCCTCCATTCCAGCAGTGAGGGGCATCCCTCTTTACAGCCAGTTAGGGGCATCCCTCATTACAGCCAGTGAGGGGCATCCCTCCATTACAGCCAGTGAAGGGCATCCCTGATTACAGCCAGTAAGGGACAATCCTCCATTACAGCCAGTGAGGGGCATCCCTCCAATACAACCAGTTTAGGGCATCCCTGATTACAGCCAGTAAGGGACAATCCTCCATTACAGCCAGTGAGGGGAATCCCTCCAATACAACCAGTTTAGGGCATCCTTCATTACAGCCAGCTCAGGGCATCCCTCATTACAGCCAGTTCAGGGCATCTCTCATTACATCCAGTTCAGGGCATCTCTCTTTACAGCCAGTTCAAGGCATTTCTCATTACAAACAGTGAGGGGCATCCCTCATTACAGCCAGTTAGGGGCATTCCTCATTACAGCCAGTGAGGGAAATATCTCATTACAGTCAGTGAGGGACATATCTCATTACAGCCAGTGAGGGGCATCCCTCATTACAGACAGTTCAGGGCATCCCTCATTACAGCCAATTAGGGAAATCTCTCATCACAGCCAGTTCAGGGCATCCATCATTACAGCCAGCTATGGGCATCTCTCACTACAGCCAGTTAGGGAATCTCTCATTACAGCCAGTGAGGGGCATCCCTCATTACAGTCAGTGAGGGACATCCCTCATTACAGCCATTTAGGGGCATCTCTCATTACAGCCAGTGAGGGGCATCCCTCATTACAGCCAATTAGGGGCATCCCTCATTACAGCCAATTAGGGGCATTCCTCATTACAGCCAGTGAAGAACATCCCTCCATTCCAGCCAGTGAGGGGCATCCCTCATTACAGCCAGTTAGGGGCATCTCTGATTACAGCCAGTGAGAGGCATCCATCCAATACAACCAGTGAGGGGCATCCCTCATTACAGCCAGTAAGGGGCATCCCTCATTAAAGCCAGTGAGGGGCATTCCTTCATCACAACCAGTGAGGGGCATCCCTTCAATAAAACCAGTAAGGGACATTCCTCATTACAGTCAGAGAGGGGCATCCCTCATTACAGTCAGTGAGGGGCCTCTCTCATTACAGTCAGTGAGGGGCATCCCTCATTACAGTCAGTGAGGGGCATCCCTCATTACAGCCAGTGAGGGACATCTCTCATTACAGCCAGTGAGGGGCATCCCTCATTACTGCACACTGACCACTGACCAATTAGGGACATTCCTCATTACAGCCAGTGAAGAGCATCCCTTTATTCCAGCCAGTGAGGGGCATCCCTCATTACAGCCAGTTAGGGAATCTCTCATTACTGCCAGTGAGGGGAATCCCTCATTACAGTCAGTGAGGGACATCCCTCATTACAGCCAGTTAGGGGCATCTCTTATTACAGCCAGTGAGGGGCATCCCTCACTACAGCCAGTTAGGGGCATCTCTCATTACAGCCAGTGAGGGGCATCTCTCATTACAGCCAGTGAGGGACATCCCTCATTACAGCCAGTGAGGGGCATCTCTCATTACAGCCAGTGAGGGGCATCTCTCATTACAGCCAGTGAGAGGCATCAATCCAATACAACCAGTGAGGGGCATCTCTCATTACAGCCAGTAAGGGGCATCCCTCATTACAGCCAGTGAGGGGCATTCCTTCATTACAACCAGTGAGGGGCATCCCTTCAATAAAACCAGTAAGGGACATTACTTTATTACAGTCAGTGAGGGGCATCCCTCATTACAGTCAGTGAGGGGCATCCCTCATTACAGTCAGTGAGGGGCATCCAGTTAGAGGCAATAAACAGACAGGCAGACACACACAGACACACACTCACCTCAATGCAGGCGATCTCCCCCTCCGGGGAGGCCCACCCACCCACTGAAACTCCAATGAGCTTATAGAGAAAAAAAAAACAGCCAGCCGAGTGTGAGCGCTCGGCGACAGTCCGCGGCGGCCTTCCAGTAAAGGGCGATGGAGAGCGGCAGCAGGGGGACGACAGAAAGGGACATGTGCAAGCACTGCAGGACGCCGGGACAAACGTCCAAAAGCGAGATTCTTCCACGGAAACTGGGGCGTTGAGGGGTATGCATTACCTTTTGGCCCGTGCAGCTAATCCAGGGGCACTAGTCCATGGATCTGTAACTTCCCTGCATCCCCGCCCCAGAGCCTGAACTCCATTCATTGGAGCATGTGGGCCAAGAACCCTAACTGCCATCAATCCCTTCTCCATGTTCTGGCCATGGATGGCGCAGGATGCAGTGGCTGAGGTACGGGCTTGGATCTAGTGATCAGGTGAGTTACACATGCATGTTGTCCCAGGCCGTGGTGCCACATGAGCTGCTTACAACCGCTTCTACTAAGCCTGTCATACATACAATTAGTGGTGCTATTTATTACCATGCTTGACAATGTCACTTCCTATATTAGGATACTATATTCTTATTCTGACACGTTTCGCCCAATCTGTGCTTCATCAGAGGATGCAAAAACATTGTATGGCTGAGCAGTGAGGAGCGTCAGTCAGGAGACTGTAAAGTTTAGGGTTCTCAGTCTGGGATGTTTTCAGACTGTCCATCGGGATTGGGAGTAAGGATAGTGGTATTTTTCTTGTAATTTATCATAATGCCATAGACATCTGATGAACTCTGTTCTTTCTGTTCCAGGGAGACTCAGGGGGCCCTCTGGTGTGTAAAGTTGGGGGCCTCTGGTACCAGGTGGGCATTGTCAGCTGGGGAGAGGAGTGCGCTCTTCAGAATCGCCCCGGAGTGTACACGCTGGTGGCCGCTTACCAGTCATGGATCGAGGAAAACCTCGAAGATGTCGGGTTCATCAACGTAACGGGTATACCGGAGCCAAGCGGAGCTTGCGGAGGAGATATCATTGTCACCACCGACTTCTCCACTACCACTTCCACCATGACCACCCCGGATGCCACCACCACCATGAGTTCAGGTGAGGAGGAAATATACAGTGTGGTCTTTTGATGTGAGTAATGGGGTTCGGCCATCGTTGTTGCTCTTGTTGAATATGTGGAGGTTATCTCAGGGTTAAATTCCAAGGCCATCAATAAAAATAATTCCTACCATTCTTCCACTTTTCTACCTGTCTTATCTTTTTCTTCACTGTCCATTTGATGAATCTGATGCTTGGGGACCCGGAGGGATTGCGAAGCTCCTGAGGAACCTGCCATGATGAGGTTGGAAGGAGACCACTGTATAGACCAGTGTTTTTCAACCAACAAAACATGACCTGTTGGTGGCTCTCGAGGAAAGGGCTTAGAAACACTGGTCTAGGCTGAGGGTCCTTGGCTTTTCTTACTGAAAGCCTCCAGATAAAATCGGCATCTAAGAAAGCTTCCACAATGAGATAGGAAGGTAGCTACTATCTAGGCCAGAGTTTCTCAACCTTCTCCTTGTGTTTTGCAGATCTCCACATAGACAGACAGGTGAAGTAATAATGCTCAGACAGAGCTATGGAGACAGCAATTTGGAGATCCCACAAACTGTGACCTATTGGTGGCTCTCGAGGAGAGGGCTGGAAAACACTGGTCTAAGCTGAGGGTCCTAAGCCATTCAACTTCTAAGAAAGCTTCCACGATGAGATAGGAAGGTGACTACCATCTAGGCCAGTGTTCCCCAACCCTTTCCTTGTGAGCCAGCAACAGGTCATGTTTTGCAGATCTACACATAGACAGACAGGTGAAGTAATTGATGCTCAGACAGAGCTATAGAGACAGCAATTTGGAGATCCACAAACCATGACCTATTGGTGGCTCTCGAAGAGATAAAAAAGTCTTCTAAGGAAGCTTCTATGATGAGATAGGAAGGTGACTACTGTCTAGGGCTCCCTAACCTCCTCATGAGCCATCAACAGGTCATGTTCTACAGACCTCCACCTAGATCCTCAGGTGCAATAATTAGTGCTCAGACATAGCTATAGAGACAGCAATTTGGAGATCCCACAAACTGTGACCTATTGGTAGCTCTCGAGGAGAGGGCTGGGATACACTGGTCTAGGCTGAGGGTCCTCAGCTTTTCTTACCCCGAGAGCCTCCAGATAAAATCGGCTTCTAAGGAAGCTTCCACAATGAGATAGGAAGGTGACTACTGTCTAGACCAGAGCTCCCCAACCTTCACCTCATGAGCCACCAACAGGTCATGTTCTGCAGATCTCCACCCAGATCCTCAGTTGAAGATATTAATGCTCAGACAGACCTATGGAGACAGCAATTTGGAAATGCCACTAAACAGGGCCTATTGGTGGCTCTCGAGGAGAGGCCTGGGAAAAACTGGTCTCGGCTGAGGGTCTTCAGCTTTTCTTACCCTGAGAGTCTCCTGATAAAATCGGCTTCTAATGATGATGAGATAGGAAGGTGACTAGTGTCTAGGTCATCCTGATACAGGATGCCCTGGGGAAAAAGCCAGCGGTCGGCCCTGGACCACTGGGGGGGGGGGGGGGGGGGTTCACACAGAGAGGTATCCTAATACAGAATGCCCTGGGAAAAAGCCAACGGTTGGCCCTAGACTGCTGGGGGGGGTTCACACAGAGGGGTATCCTGATTCAAGATGTCCTGGGGAAAAGCCAGCGGTTGGCCCCGGACCACTGGGGGGGTTTCACACGGAGGGGGCATCCTGATTCAGGCCCACGTGCAGGTTGACGAGCAATCACGGGACTTCTTTCCCGGCGCTCGCTCATAGTGAGGGTGAGCATTTTTGCCCTTCTGGGGGCTCCAGCATGATACCCCCCGAGCTTGTGTGTTGGTCCGGCTTACACTTTGGGTCTGCTTTAATGTCTGTGATCTCTGGTGGGCACTCTCAGGGTGGAAGGCTGACACTCTGCATATTTCATTTGATATCTAGAGACATCTGCTCTAACTACACCAATGATTTGTTGGGGCAGAGGAAGGGCAGGTTCTCCCGCACAGCTGGGAGCCCAAGATCAAGCACAGATACTTACCTACGTCCTCATTCCCTTGTCTTATTCTACTGCCCCTTGTAACCACCAGTGATCAGCAATGGAAGCACAGCACTGTGGTAGTCTGCCCTGAAAACCGTAATAGCTGTAAGTAAAGGCAAAGGTAAGTGCCTTTACCAATTATTGGGCTTCCAGCTGCAGCGTGGGGCAACCCCCCACTGATAAAGGGTCACTTTAAAGTGGCCCTCCACTCAGAAATAAATGGGGCTCCACCAACTGGGCATGAAAAAGGTAAAATGAACCCCAATAATAGCGAAACGGCAACCTTAAAATGGACCAAAACCCAGGATTTTGACTACACTGGGTTTTGGTCCCCCGATCGGGGATGCCCCGCTGTGAGAAACCCCCCAGATTGCCTATGCCAACTCACCTATTCCCGCTCCTACGGCACATGTGCCTCCGCTTGTCCAGTCAGCGCGTTTGGAGCCGTTGCCTTAGATGAAGGCTTAGACGACGTGACGTCAGCGGCTCCAAGTGCGCTGGCGGCCACATCCCCTGCTTTCCATGCAGGCACGCATCCTGCTAGAGGGATAGCGGGGATATGGCCGTGGCTCGCGCATGCGCCGTTGGACTGTAAAACAAGGTAAGTGTATGGGGCTACCTGGGGGGTGTCACACAGCGGGGCATCTCGATTTTGGATGCCCCAGGGGGAAGGAATCTTATAGCTTCCTGGGCCAATCAGCGTGGATTTTGGTCCACTTTAAGTGGCTTTTCTTTTTAGTTTGCTTGTGCCAGTTAATGTAATAATGACGAGTATGGGCAGAATTAGTATATGAGCATTATGGATTTTATACCCTTACACACCTTCCAAGTGTCCCTGATTGGCAGGGACCGTCCCTCTTTTGAGTCCATGCCCCCCTGTCCCTCGTTGTTCTCATTTGTCCCTCTTTGAGGTGTAACATGCAGATCTGCAGCAATAAATGATTCATTTGCCTATTCAAAGTGTTTCTATTGTAACTGTTACATCCTATCTCCTATCCATGCCTCAATGAGGGGGCGTGGTTTAATCCATCCCTCAACGAGGGGCGTGGCTTAATCCATCCCTCAATGAGGGGGAGTGACTTAATCCATTCCTCGATGGGGGCGTGGCTTAATCCATCCCTCGATGAGGGGGCATGGCTTCATTTACATACTGTACCACTTTGAGGTGTAACATGCATGTCTGCAGCAATAAATGATTCATTTACCTATTTAAAGTGTTTCTATTCTAACTGTTACATCCTATCTCCTATCCATCCCTCAATGAGGGGGCATGGCTTAATCCATCCCTCAATGAGGGGCGTGGCTTAATACATCCCTCAGTGAGGGGGCGTGGCTTCATTTACATACTGTCCCTCTTTGAGGTGTAACATGCAGATCTGCAGCAATAAATGATTCATTTACTTATTTAAAGTGTTTCTATTCTAACTGTTACATCCCTCAATGAGGGGGCGTGACTTAATCCATCCCCCAATTAGGGGGGCGTGGCTTAATTTAACAATTGTCCCTGTTTCCCACCCTGAAAAGTTGGGAGGTATGCCCTTATATACCTGTTTATGGAACCCAAAAAATGGACACTCCAACCAAGTTTACAACCGTATAAAAAGTTTATTAATAAAGTTTTTATTGTTTACTGGCCGCAATGGAACCTTAAAAACACTACACATAAATACACAAGACAAGGAATGTTCAAAACAACCACTCCCTTCCCTGGAGATTATAAATACATACAGTAGTCAAAATGAAAAATATGATATGATAAATTGTACAGTTGATCAATTAATAAAATAGGCGGTACGCTGACAACTGCCTAATCTAATGTGTGCAAAAAAGCAAAAGATGTCAAGAACTATTCAATATATCAAGAAATCAATACATGCAAAAATATATGTGATGTCCCTTTAAATCCTCAAAGGGATTCTAACACCTATTGTCACAGCAACTAAAAATCTTCACTAATCTAATAAAGTGCAATCGATATAAAGTGTAACAGTGCGAACAAACCAACTCCACGCAATTATAAAGTGCTTATGTGCAAAATCAATAAAAAATCCTGATCTCTAAACCATCAATACTATCCAAAATGAAGTGTCCTAAACCCCCACTTGCAAACCAATCATCAATCACCAATCACACCAGCATTACCGCCATTTACAATGCAATTACTCCAGGTCGGTGAGCCCCGCGCGTTCCGCTGTGCGCCCACAGCTATATACCTGCAAATCGCCATTTGTTCCTCAAAAGCCAGCGAAGAAGCCACACCCCTAACCCCCCCCCCCCACACCCATCACCCCGTAAATGGGTCTCCAAGGTGGGCATCTCTGGTGGTGTGGGAGCGCCAGCACAGTGAGTGCTATTGGGGCTTCATTTTACTAGTTTAAAGGGTAACAAAAGTAGAAAAAGAATAAGGCCCTTATTTAAGAAGGGATAGCTTCAGGTAGCGCCTTGTTAATGAGAGGTAGCGACTGGTGAACGCCGGACACGACACACAATTACACATTTATCAAGCAGAATCTGTTTAGTGACTGGGATAGCGCCATGTAGCGTCCAATTCATCATTTTCACAGCCTCAGCGTACAGCGCCGGCGTGCAGCCTTGCACAGCGCCAGGTATGACCTCTCGCTACCTGTCGCTCTCCCATACATTTCAATGGACAATCCTTTTCTTCTCTTTAAATGGGGTTTTTGTATATTTTTTTTCCCAAAAATCACAAATAATTCTGTGACCTCTCCTGGCATTGAATAAGCAGTTTTTTTTATTTTTTTTTTATTTTTTATATATTTCTTCAGAAATGACATTGCAGGTCTGCCATTAAAGTGTCATGTTACAATGTTGTTACAATGTAATTCCATATGTTTTCGCTTTGTTACTGGTGGATAGATGCTGGAAAACAGACTTTAATCACACCGCCTCCTGCGCTCTGGGCTTCAGAGAAGCATTTTTCAGCGCCACAGATTTGTGAGGCTGTTTTATTACTAAATATGTTTGTGAGGCTGTTTTTTTGCTGAATATGGTGTGAGTCGGTCGCTATGAGCAGTCGCTAACATGCGTTCCCATACAGCGCTGTACTGGTCAAATAGCGACTCCTCACAATGTATTCAACATTACTGAACAGCGACTGAGGCGCTATAAACTAAACTCACGGCCGAGCAAAGTGACTACTAGCGGGCGCTCTGAAAATGCCTGCTACAGACGCTCATCTGTCGCTACATGCCGTTAGTGATGAATCAGCCTGCCCGTTGGCCTTGTTTACAAGATTTCCCTAGGGGCATCCCGACTTAGACTCCCTGATTTACACCAAAACTCAGCACAATCCTCAGCTGGTGCTAAGCATCCACCACATCCCCATTTCCCTGGTGGGGCCCCACCATTGAGGCGCTTTCATGTCGGCTATTATACTAGCTACACAATGATCTTCAACAACTGTCAGCGTGTGTGTGTGTGTGTGTGTGTGTGTGTGTGTGTGTGTGCAGGTGATGTGTATATAGTACACGAGCATTGCTGAGGGTTTATTACCCACATGATGTCCTATAGAATAATGGCGGCCTACGTGCTGAACAGGGGGAGCAGAGAAAAGTAAACATGGGGATGGCTCAATAAATGACACCAGAACAAAGACATAGAATGACACGAAGAAAGAAGAGACTGGGAAACTCCACATGTAAAATACACTATAGACCAAATAGTTATACCTTATGAACACACAACACAATGTACTTAATACTTTATTTAAAGTGGACCAACACCCAGGATTTTCACTATCCTGGGTTTTGGTCCACTTCCGCGGGGCACCCCGATTGTCCAATCAGCGCGCTCAAAGCCGCTGTGGTATGCACGTACAAGGGACGGACAACCGCAGCGGCTCCGAGCACGCTGACGGGCGCATCTCGCGCTTCCCTCTAACAGGGAGCGCGCCCGCGCCGGCCATTCACAAGCGCGCGATGCGGCCGCGGCCCACGCATGCGCCGTTGGAACGGGGGTAAGGTAAGGTGAATGGGGCGTCCTGGGGCCTTTCACACAGTGGGGCATTCCGATTTCGGATGCCCCGCGGGGAGGGATCTGATCGGCCCGGGAATCTTATAGATTGTTGGTCCACTTTAATCCACAAGGTAAGTACAGTATATATACAAGGAATACTTTTTGGCAAGGAGATACACCAATACACCGATACAAACAATAACAGTAGTAACTGGTATTAGGTACAGTGCAGGTTAATCTTTAAAGACTATCATAAATTAGCCCCGATGCAAAGTGGAGTTGAGTTCAAGAACCTCTCACACTGGATTTGTTGAGAGCCATAACGGCCAAAGGAAAATAACTGTTTTTGTGCCCAGAGGTTTTAGTCGAGTGAGTCGTGAATCTGCACCCAGAGCGTAAGAGCCTGAAGAAGGAATGCCCTGTGTGAGTCTAGTCCTCAATTATTTTCTTAGCCTTTGAGGTGATTCTGCTCATGAATTGCTGAACCAGAGCTCGTAGGGGAGATCCAATTATCCGCTCGGCAGTCCTGGTTATCCTCTTCAGCCTAAGCTTGTATTTGGCTGTAGCCCCACCATACCAGACTGTGAATGAGGAGGTCAAGATCGAACCTATGGCAGCGTTGTAGAAGGTTTTTAAGATCTTCTTAGACATATTTTCAGTTGTCTCAAGAAATATAGTCTTTGTTGGGCCTTCTTTACAATAACGGTAGCTTGCTTCAAGTCCTGCGTGATCTGGGTGCCAAGAAATTTTCCAATTTTGACATCCTCCTCTTCAAGCAGGATGGGATGATGCTTTTGGTGGGATCGCCTGAAGTCAATAATGAGTTCAACAGTTTTGTGGGTATTCAGGATAAGGTTGTTTGCTTTGCACCAAGACTCCAGGGTTTTAACTTGGGTGCGATAGGTAGACTCATTGTTGTCATTAATGAGGCCTACTAAGGTGGTAAAGGAGGGGTGGCAGCCGCTCAGACCATTTTATAACTAACCTGGGAGGGGCACGTGAGGACTTGGTCCACACACATCTGCAGAAGTTTGCCCAAGCTGCACCACCAGGCGCCAAGGTGCCTCTGTGGGGTGCAGCCCTATCTCTAATCTCTGAGAGCCCCATTTGGGACATACAATGCAATAGATAAATTGGGAGTGGGCTTACCTGAGGTTGCCCTAAAACCTCGAGTGCAGCCCTACTAAGGTTGTATCATCCGCGTATTTGATGATCTTGACCGAAGGATCTGAGGAGATGAAGTAATTGGTGTAAAGTGAGAAGAGAAGGGGAGACAGAATACAACCCTGTGGTGCACCAATGTTTTGTAATGTTATGCAAAAAGTGACATTTTTTTAATATAGCAAAAATGTGGCGTGAGATACAGGAATGATGGATTTGGCAACAGTTGCAGCAACGATATACAGAATACAGTATTTGCCAATAAGAGCAGACGGTGGCGCTATAGTATACGTATCATAAAGAACTGTGTCATCTCAAGACAAAGCAGGTTTAGGCTGACAGGATTATATATACAGGACTGTATACCAGTGGCAGTGCAGGGATATGATCATAACACAGTAATCAATAACATCAAAAACAAGCAATAATGCATAAACATGAACAGTGTGGCATGTAATATGCCGGCAGTTAATGTAGCAAGAAAAAGCCAATACAGAAGCATTATACCTAAACTGGAATGACAACCGGAACCCTCAACGTTTCGGTAAACACCTTCGTCAGGAGAGAGAGCTGTATCCATAATGCAAACCTCACAGCTTAAAGTGGACCAAAACCCAGGATTTTGACTATCCTGGGTTTTGGCCCTTACCCATCGGGGGTGACCCACTGCGTGAAACCCCCCAGATCGCCGAAGCCAACTCACATCTTTTCGGTCCTACGGCGCATGCGCAACCTCTCGTCCAATCAGCGCGTTCAGAGCTGTTGACGTCACGTCGTCTAAGGCCAGCGGCTCCGAGCGCTCTTACGGCCGCATCACCCGCTTCCCTCAAACAGGGAGCGTGCCCGCGCCGGGCATTCATAAATGCCTGGCGCGGGCACACGTCCTGCTAGAGGGATAGTGGGGATGCGGCCGCGGCTCGCACATGTGCGGTTGGAGCAGGAAACAAGTTAAGTGTATGATGCGACCTGGGGGCTTTCACACAGTGGGGCATCCTGATTTTGGGGGAGGGAATCGATCGGCCCAGAAATCCTTTAGATTCTCAGGCCGATCGCCGTGGGTTTTGTTCCACTTTAAATAGTGAAAATAAAAAGACATTCCAGCAAGGTGTTGGGAGGCTAAAAAGAAGATGTGCTTAGTGGTGGGACAAGGTGTAGAACATCTAAACAGAAAAGAGCGATAATGAGTAACTAAACTGGAGAATTATTGGGAGGCCAAAGAGGACATAGGATGGGTGGCTAAACATGACAGGTGTTTTGTGGTGGTAAATGGGGGATATGGTGGAGGCTAAGCAGAAAAGGTTTTGGATGTCTTCACAGGCGAGTTGTACAGTCGCTTGGGAGGCTAAAAAGTAGGTGTGTTGAGCAGCTAAAAATGATTGGCGTGAAGTCACTAAACAGGAGAAGATGTTGGGTGGCTAATAGGAGATGTAAGAGATGGCCTAAAGTGAAAGGAATTGGGTGGTGTGGACGTTACATGCCAGAGGCCCCCCAGAATCACCCTGCAAGACAAGAACACCCATCAGTAAATTGTTATAAAAAAACCAATACAATATCAGAATTATTCAAATAATATAAGTTCAGAATAGTTGTTGCTCTCCTCCCATCACCATGTAGGACCTGCCTTGGGCTTTCATGCAGGGTGGAGAGATTTTCTAGTGCCTCAGTTTAGTTATAGGTGGCTAAACAGGAGAGATGTTGGGTGGCTAAGCAGCAACCACGACGAAAGGCTAGAAAGAAGAGTCTTTGGTAGGCCGAACACGGTGCGTGATTGATAGCCGAACAAAGAGAGTTATTGGGTGGCTAATTATGACGTGATGGGTGGCTAAACACAATACATGCAGGGTGACTGTTGGCTAGCCATGTGTCACAGGTGAGTTGTAGGGTCACTCGGGAAGCTAAAAAGTAAGTGTGTTGGGCGGCTAAAAATTATTGGTGTGAAGTCACTCAACAGGAGATGATGTTGGGTGGCTAATAGAGATGTAGGGGGTGACCGAAAAACAAAAGCAATTGGGTGGCGTGGGTGGTGTGGATGTTACACACCAGAGGCCCCCCAGAGTCCCCCTGCAAGATTGATAGCCAAAAACAAGGGAAGCATTGGATGGCTAATTATGACATGGTGGCAGGGTGACTGTTGGCCATGAGTGGTGTTGGCCATCTTCACAGGTGAGTTGTAGGGTCTCTTGGGAGGCTAAAAAGTAATTTCCAAATCCTGAAATTTGGAGCATCATTTTGAAGACACTTGTCAGGGTTTAACCTAATGCTGGTGAATCACCTGCTCTGTGTGCTCTGGCTGTATGTATCTCTGTGCATCCCTGGCATATATGCAGACGTGCAGCATTTTTGGAATAGACTATAGCTGTGCTTTGCTTATCATTGAAGGTCAGCATTTTCCCAGGTATTGCCTGGGTTAAAGTTAGTATGCTGACTCGAAATCTTAATGGCCACATAAAACCAGGCCTCTCACAGGAGGAGTGGTTAAGGAGTAGTGATTGTTGTATCTTTCGCGTATGACCCGGATTGTTCTTCAAGCTTGCTTTGCCTGAACTTGTTACCTCAGACTCCTGGACCATTTCGCTGCCTGCTCCTCTGGTACCCTTCCATCCATGTATGACCTCCGGCTTGGACCATGCCTCTGTCTGCTCCTCTGGTACCCTTCTAACCATGCATGACCTCTGGCTTGCCCACTGACTCTGCTTCCATCTAATCCCTCTGCTTAGACCCCAGTTTGGTCTGATCACCCGTATATGACTTCTGCTTCATTTGACTTCCCGTGTTCACCCATGAGCACTTACCCATCTGCAAATCCAGAGCTCACTGAGTTTTGTTTGTGCTATTAAGTCCTGGGGGCATCCGTGTCCAGTGAGGCCTGCTTGCGTCCCAGCAAAACGTGGGCTTGCCTATAGGCGAGGTTTGAGGTGGAGATTGGGCGTTACTCTCTGGCCTGGACTTGCTAATTGGTGAGCCTATTGCTTAAAGGAGCGGTTTCTGTGTGAGTGGCTATTCCCATTTCCTCCAGTTTTCAATGCTGATATTTGGAGCATGATCTTGAAGCCACTTTTTCTCAAAGCAACTATTTCTGTGAGTGGCTATTCCCATTTCCTCGAGTCTCTCAGGTTCCAGTATCAGTCCTTTGTAGAATTCCTAAATGACCTACAATGGTGGAATTTGGAGGACCACCTTGGAAGCCACTTTTTCTCGAAGGATCTATTTCTGTGAGTGGCTATTCCCATTTCCTCGAGTCTCTCATGTTCCAGTATCAGCAGTATCAGTCCTTTGTAGAATTCCTAAATGACCTACAATGGTGGAATTTGGAGGACCACCTTGAAGTCACTTTTTCTTGAAGGATCTATTTCTGCGAGTGGCTATTCCCATTTCCTCCAGTCTCTCATGTTCCAGTATCAGTCCTTTGTAGAATTCCTAAATGACCTACAATGGTGGAATTTGGAGGACCACCTTGGAAGCCACTTTTTCTCGAAGGATCTATTTCTGTGAGTGGCTATTCCCATTTCCTCGAGTCTCTCATGTTCCAGTATCAGCAGTATCAGTCCTTTGTAGAATTCCTAAATGACTTACAATGGTGGAATTTGGAGGACCACCTTGAAGTCACTTTTTCTTGAAGGATCTATTTCTGTGAGTGGCTATTCCCATTTCCTCCAGTCTCTCATGTTCCAGTATCGGGCCTTTATAGAATTTCTAAAAGACACACAACGCTAGAATTTGGAGCACCATCTTGAAGCCCCTTTTTCTCATAGGATCTATTTCTGTGAGTGGCTATTCCCATTTCCTCTAGTCTCTTGTGTTCCAGTATCAGGCCTTTGTAGAATTTCTAAATGACCCACAACGCTGGAATTTGAAACACCGCCTTGAAGCCCCTTTTTCTCGAAGGATCTGTTTCTGTGAATGGTCATTCCCATTTCCTCCAGTATCTCGCGTTCCAGTATCAGGCCTTTGTAGAATTTCTAAATGACCCACAACCCTGGAATTTGGCACACCACCTTGAAGCCACTTTTTCTCAAAGGATCTATTTGTGTGAGTGGCTATTCCCATTTCATCCATCCATCCATGTATGACCTCCGGCTTGGACCATGCCTCTGTCTGCTCCTCTGGTACCCTTCTAACCATGCATGACCTCTGGCTTGCCCACTGACTCTGCTTCCATCTAATCCCTCTGCTTAGACCCCAGTTTGGTCTGATCACCCGTATATGACTTCTGCTTCATCTGACTTCCCGTGTTCACCCATGAGCACTTACCCATCTGCAAATCCAGAGCTCACTGAGTTTTGTTTGTGCTATTAAGTCCTGGGGGCATCCGTGTCCAGTGAGGCCTGCTTGCGTCCCAGCAAAACGTGGGCTTGCCTATAGGCGAGGTTTGAGGTGGAGATTGGGCGTTACTCTCTGGCCTGGACTTGCTAATTGGTGAGCCTATTGCTTAAAGGAGCGGTTTCTGTGTGAGTGGCTATTCCCATTTCCTCCAGTTTTCAATGCTGATATTTGGAGCATGATCTTGACGCCACTTTTTCTCAAAGCAACTATTTCTGTGAGTGGCTATTCCCATTTCCTCGAGTCTCTCAGGTTCCAGTATCAGTCCTTTGTAGAATTCCTAAATGACCTACAATGGTGGAATTTGGAGGACCACCTTGGAAGCCACTTTTTCTCGAAGGATCTATTTCTGTGAGTGGCTATTCCCATTTCCTCGAATCTCTCATGTTCCAGTATCAGCAGTATCAGTCCTTTGTAGAATTCCTAAATGACCTACAATGGTGGAATTTGGAGGACCACCTTGAAGTCACTTTTTCTTGAAGGATCTATTTCTGCGAGTGGCTATTCCCATTTCCTCCAGTCTCTCATGTTCCAGTATCAGTCCTTTGTAGAATTCCTAAATGACCTACAATGGTGGAATTTGGAGGACCACCTTGGAAGCCACTTTTTCTCGAAGGATCTATTTCTGTGAGTGGCTATTCCCATTTCCTTGAGTCTCTCATGTTCCAGTATCAGCAGTATCAGTCCTTTGTAGAATTCCTAAATGACTTACAATGGTGGAATTTGGAGGACCACCTTGAAGTCACTTTTTCTTGAAGGATCTATTTCTGTGAGTGGCTATTCCCATTTCCTCCAGTCTCTCATGTTCCAGTATCGGGCCTTTATAGAATTTCTAAAAGACACACAACGCTAGAATTTGGAGCACCATCTTGAAGCCCCTTTTTCTCATAGGATCTATTTCTGTGAGTGGCTATTCCCATTTCCTCTAGTCTCTTGTGTTCCAGTATCAGGCCTTTGTAGAATTTCTAAATGACCCACAACGCTGGAATTTGAAACACCGCCTTGAAGCCCCTTTTTCTCGAAGGATCTGTTTCTGTGAATGGTCATTCCCATTTCCTCCAGTATCTCGCGTTCCAGTATCAGGCCTTTGTAGAATTTCTAAATGACCCACAACCCTGGAATTTGGCACACCACCTTGAAGCCACTTTTTCTCAAAGGATCTATTTGTGTGAGTGGCTATTCCCATTTCCTCCAGTCTATTGTGTTCCAGTATCAGGCCTTTGTAGAATTCCTAAATGACCCACAATGCTGGAATTCGTAGCAACTCCTCAAAGCCCCTGTTTCTCGAAGGATCTATTTCTGATAATGGCTTTTCCCATTTCCTTCAGTTTCTTATGTTCCAGTATCAGGCCTTTGTACAATTTCTAATTGACCCACAACCATAAAATTGGAGCACCATTTTGAAGCCCCTTTTTCTCGAAGGATCTATTTCTGTTAATGGCTATTCCCATTTCCTTAAATTTCTTGTGTTACAGTATCTGGCCTTTGTACAATTTCTAAATGACCCACAACCATAATTTGGAGCACCACCTTACAGCCACTTTTTCTCGAAGGATCTATTTCTGTAATTGACTATTTCCATTTCCTCCAGTTTCTCATGTTCCAGTATCGGGCCTTTGTAGAATTCCTAATTGACCCACAACCCTAAAATTTGGAGCACCATCTTGAAGCCACTTTTTCTTGAAGGATCTATTTCTGTTAATGGCTATTCCCATTTCCTCCAGTCTCTATTTCTGTTAATGGCTATTCCCATTTCCTCCAGTCTCTCATGTTCCAGTATCGGGCCTTTGTAGAATTTCCAAATGACCCACAACGCTGGAATTTGGAGGACCATTTTAAAGCCCCTTTTTCTCGAATGATCTAATTCTGTATGAGTGGCTAATCCCATTTCCTCCAGTCTCTCATGTTCCAGTATCAGGCCTTTGTACAATTCCTAACTGACCCACAGCTATGATCCACAATGCTGGAATTTGGAGCACCACCTTGAAGCCCCTTTTTCTCGAAGGATCTATTTCTGTTAGAGACTACTCCCATTTCCTCCAGTTTCTCATGTTCCAGTATCAGGCCTTTGTAGAATTCCTAAATGACCCACAACACTGGAATTTGTAGCACCACCTTGAAGTCACTTATTTTCAAAGGATCTATTTCTGTGAGTGGCTATTCTCATTTCCTGCAGTATGTTCCAGTATTGGGCCTTTGTAGAATTCCTAATTGACCCACAACCATAAAATTTGGAGCACCATCTTGAAGCCACTTTTTCTCGAAGGATCTATTTCTGTAAGTGGCTATTCCCATGTCCTCCAGTCTCTCGTATTCCAGTATCAGGCCTTTGTAGAATTCCTGAATGACCCACAACCCTGAAATTTAAAGCACCATCTTGAAGCCCCTTCTTCTCGAAGGATCTATTTCGGAGGGTGGTGATTCCCATTTCCTTCAGTCTCTCGTGTTCTGGTCCCGGGCCTCTGTAAAAATTCCTAAATGACCCACAGAGCTAAAATTTGAAGCACAATTTAAAAGCCACTATGTCTTGAAAGGGTTGGGTGTGTCGCTATTCCCATTTCCTGGTTTCGGTCACCTGAAGAGATAACCTTATTGAGCGCTGCGCAGATTCAAAATGTTTGTCGAAGAAAATAAACAGAAAAGATAAAGGTGCTCAGTCACCCTGGCTGGTTTCTGTCAGGCGTCATATTCTTAGCTCACACCTGCCCGGGGGGGGGGGGGGTCATGTGACTGCATACCTTGTGTTTCCCTACGTTGGTAATTGATAGTAGCCTAGCATCCTCGGAACAGGTCCAGCCACATTCTCTGTTAGCCCTGTGGCAATTACTTCTAGCAAAAGGTCGGAGCAATGTGTAAAACCTGGGACTAAGCAGTCCCCTCCCTGGGGAGAAGCTCCATCTGGATCTACAGCAACTGGGAAAATTTTAACACGAGGACCTCAATTGGATTTTATTTTGGGGAAAATGAGTAGGATTATGATGGCGGGTGCTGGGGATTTCACGATAGTCCTTATGCTCTTATCAGGTAAGCAAATGACTCATTTGAATACAGCCAATGCATTGAACCTGTTTCCTTTATTCAGCCGAGGTGTTCAACATTCTCTTCCAAATTCCTCATACTGATTACATTGGGGTTGATTCAGAGCCACGTGAGAATTCTCATTCCTTCTATAGGTGAGAAAACTGCCATTCACTTTCACTGTCTACCTTGGGGATGATTCAATACCTTGGCTCATATTGGTCGATTCAGAGCCACGTGAGAATTCTCACTCCTTCTATAGGTGAGAAAACTGCCATTCACTTTCACTGTCTAACTTGGGGCTGATTCAGAGCCAGGTGAGAATTCTCACTCCTTTTATAGGAGAAAAGACTGCCATTTACTTTGATTGGGGTCGATTCAGAGTCAGGTGATAATTTTCACACCTTTTATAGAGGAGAAAACTGCCATTCACTTTCATTGGGGTCGATTCAGAGCCAGGTGAGAATTCTCACTCCTTTTATAGGGGAGAAAACTGCCATTCACTTTCATTGGGGTCGATTCAGAGCCAGGTGAGATTTATCACTCCTTTTATGGGGGAGAAAACTGCCATTCATTTTCATTGTCTACCTTGGGGCTGATTCAGAGCCATGGCTGATATTGGTCGATTCAGAGCCAGGTGAGAATTCTCACTCCATTTATAGGAGAAAAGACTGCCATTTACTTTGATTGGGGTCGATTCAGAGTCAGGTGATAATTTTCACACCTTTTATAGAGGAGAAAACCGCCATTCACTTTCATTGGGGTCGATTCAGAGCCAGGTGAGATTTATCACTCCTTTTATGGGGGAGAAAACTGCCATTCACTTTCACTGTCTAACTTGGGGCTGATTCAGAGCCTTGGCTGATATTGGTCGATTCAGAGCCAGGTGAGAATTCTCACTCCTTCTATAGGTGAGAAAACTGCCATTCACTTTCACTGTCTAACTTGGGGCTGATTCAGAGCCTTGGCTGATATTGGTCGATTCAGAGCCAGGTGAGAATTCTCACTCCTTTTCTACGAGAGAAAACTGCCATTCACTTTCATTGTGTACCTTGGGGCTGATTCAGAGCCTTGGATCATATTGGTCCATTCAGAGGCAGGTGAGAATTCTCCCTCCTTGTATAGAAGAGAAAACTGCCATTCACTTTCATTGGGGTCGATTCAAAGCCAGGTGAGAATTCTCCCTCCTTTTCTAGGAGAGAAAACTGCCATTCACTTTCATTGGGGTCGATTCAAAGCCAGGTGAGAATTCTCACTCTTTTTTAGGAGAGAAAACTTTCATTGTCTTCCTTGGGGCTGATTCAGAGCCACGTGAACATTTACACCCAACAGACAATGAAAGTGAATGGAAGTCTTCTCTCCTAAAAAAAGGAGTGAGAATTCTCACCTGACCCTGAATCAGCCCCAAGGTAGACAATGAAGTCAATTCCCCACTCTGAACACATTGAGGGTCGATTCAGTTCCACGTGAGAATTCTCACACCGCGGAGGGTGTTGGTCCGCCTTAAGCTGAATCAGATCACTCATCTCTAGTGAACAAATTAAACATGAAGCAATATTACCAAAATAATTTTAATTATTATTAATCATTTTAAAGTGGACCAACACCCACGGGATCGGGATGTCCCGCAGGGTGAAACCCCTCCCCAAACCCCCCAAAAACCTTACCTTACCTCTAGACGTGCGCGTGCCTGCGCCGGCCGTTTGTGAATGGCCGGCGCGGGCGCGCGCCCTGTAAGAGCGACGTGCAGGAGGCGGCGGCAGACGCGCTGTTTTGTCCGTCGCTGTCACCCGCTTGCCGCTTGTCGGCGGGGATTGGACGACGCGGCCACGTGGGAGCAGGGTGAGGTGAGTTTTTGGGGCTTTCTGGGGGGTTTCACACAGCGGGGGAACCCCCAATCGGGGTGCCCCCCCGAAGTGTACCAAAACCCAGGATAGTCAAAATCCTGGGTGTTGGTCCACTTTGCAAAAATGCAACAAAAACATCCAGAAACCAATAGTTTCGGGTTCAGTTTTCATTTATATCTTAGAGAAGCGTAGAACAAATCTGATTTGGGCGGAAAATGATTGGCTCATCTCTAGTGACCAATAAAAAGCAATATAGCAATATTGGGTATAATATATACTGTATAAAAAAACAAATAACAAATGAACAAATAAAAGAATTTGGCAATATTGGGTGGCAAAATACATTTTAAAAAAGTATGAAAAACAGTAAAAAAAAAACACCCAAAACTACTTTGAAGCAAAACTCAGACACACGCAGCGTTATTCATCAAAATGGGGTGAGCCTCTCCACCTCAGTATTTTATATAGATTGCAAAAGTGTATAAATCTAACCAGATCAACAGAGAGATTTACGAAAAGATCAAATACATGCAAAAAAAAAAAAAAAAAAATCCTGGTTAAAAAGAACTGTTGGTAGCAGAAGTTTAGGAGATAATTCCTGGTTTTCCGTCTCTTATCGGAAAGCTCCCCATCTCCGCTGAATGATATTTATCAATGTTTGGGGAGTTCTCCGCCCTCAACGCACAATGATATCTATACGTTTCATTCAAGCTCGAAGTGGAGAAGTTCGCTAGAAGTTTCCCACTGAATAACACATCTACAACCGATTAGTGCCAAATTACCCTCAATGGGGTAATTGAAAAAGCATTCAGGGGCTTCTCTACATCAGGCGGAGAGGCTCTCAATATTTTTGAATCCCGAAATTATTGTGAGGGGCTTTGCTGTCCATCCATTGTGAGAAAACACCAACATACCTATTGAGATAATAATAATAATAATAATAATAATAAAAAATTATAATATAATAGTGACACAGTAATATGACAATATATTGATTTTATTTCTACATATATAATATTTTGGTAAAGCAATAAAATGTATACATAAATATACATATATATATATATACATATATATATATATATATATATATATATATATATATATATATATATATATATATATATATACATATAAACATTTTTATTATTAGTAATAATAATAATATAAAAACAATTGCAATAATATAGATTACAAATTCATTTTTCTTATTGATGCTTTCTTCTTTTTTTTTTTTTTTTGTAAAATAATAATTACATTGTAATTACCTTAGATTACGTAATTAGCGTAGATTACTCTTTAATCTCAGATATAAAACTAGATTTGTATTTTTGTTACAAATTATTTAAGTATTAGCATCTATTCTTTCCTAATTTAGCTTTAAAAATGTTTAAAAATCATTTTATTATTGTTATTATTATTAGTAGTAGTAGTAATAAGTATATATATATATATATATATATATATATATATATATATATCACTAACACTGTCTTATTAGTGATCTATTTTAAGCAGCATATTATTAATAACACTGTGTTATGTGTTATTGTTATTTTACCCATTATTACGTATTTTACATATCTTTACAATGCAATATGTATCATAAGAAATAATTATTTTACACTTCTTTTCAGTTATCTTGATCACTTTTCATTGTGTTGATTTATTGTTGCATTTTTAAATTATTATTATTATTATTAGTAGCTAAATTTCACTGAGTGTGAAATAAAATAAGGCACTATAATACCATGGCAGGGTTGGCGCAGATCAAAGTTACTTGTGAGTTGGGATTTTGGTGCACTTTACTGTGCACTCTTCACTCTGATTGGATGCCCCTGCCCAGGGGCGGACTGGCCATAGGTAGGCCCGGGACAATGCCTGGTGGGCTGCACTGCTTTGGGGCCAGTTGGGCTGCTTGTAACACCCACATAGCCCCAGCACCCACATTCAATCCCTGCCCCCTTAGTCTCCCTCTGAGCCCCCTGTACCCAGCCCCACTGTACCCACATGCCAAGGAACCCCAGCCCCCAATGCTATAGCCCCAGCACCCATATTCACTCCCTGCCCCCTTAGTCTCCCTCTCAGCCCCACTGTACCCAGCCCCACTGTACCAACAAGCCAAGGAACCCCAGCCCCCAATGCTATAGCCCCAGCATCATGGTTGGGGAGTGGGGGTCTCAGCGAGGATGCCTAGGGCTTGCCATGGGCTGGTAAAATCCAGGGCTGACTTTTGGCCCCAGTTCACCACTGACCCTGCCCCATATCTGGGCCCATCAGTCAGTGAATTTACATTCCCTAGGCAGGAACAATTGCCATTGTCTATCCTGGGAAACCGACGCTATTTCACTATAAAGAGCTGTTATAAAGAGCTACTATACAATCCATCAGTTACCCCCCCCCCCCCCCCACCCGAGCAATTGTGTGACCAATTGTTTATTGTGTAAACTTTCAAATGTGTCAAAACACGTCAGATGATTGAGTGACAGGAATTCCCCGGCATCTGATTGGACGATTACAGACAAGCCATGAGCTGCCTAAAGCTATTTACACAGTGACAGCCCAGAGACCGATACTCTACCCCACCCATAGCGCTGACCTATACCAAAGCGCTGTACATAGAAGCAGTCACATGACCTCCTGTCCCTCAGAGCTCACACTCTAATATCTCCTCCACACTCACACACTGTTATTATACATTATATAGTGCTGACATATACCACAGCGCTGTACATAGAAGCAGTCACATGACCTCCTGTCCCTCAGAGCTCACACTCTAATGTCTCCCCCACACTCACACACTGTTATTATACATTATATAGCGCTGACATATACCACAGCGCTGTACATAGAAGCAGTCACATGACCTCCTGTCCCTCAGAGCTCACACTCTAATGTCTCCCCCACACTCACACACTCTTATTATACATTTATATAGCGCTGACATATACCACAGCGCTGTACATAGAAGCAGTCACATGACCTCCTGTCCCTCAGAGCTCACACTCTAATGTCTCCTCCACACTCACACACTGTTATTATACATTATATAGCGCTGACATATACCACAGCGCTGATTGTCATTGGTTTTGGTCTACTTTAATTCTGTATTAGTTGGGTTTTCTCTAATAATATCTAATTTATTTTTCAGCGCTTCCGGCATCGGCACTTTCCAACCTCACCACCCCGGCTCCGCCGATCTGCGGGATGCCCGTCATCACCAGCCGAATTGTCGGCGGGACGAACGCCGTTGAAGGGGCGTGGCCATGGCAGGCCAGTCTACGTTATCAGGGCTCCCATATCTGCGGCGGCTCCCTGATCTCCAATGAGTGGGTGCTGTGCGCCGCCCATTGCTTCGAATGGTACGCTCCGCACCCAGATACACAGAGAGCACCCACACACCCCAGGAAGGTGGGCCAGGCACCCAGATACACAGAGAGCACCCACACACCCCAGGAAGGTGGGCCAGGCACCCAGATACACAGAGAGCACCCACACACCCCAGGAAGGTGGGCCAGGCACCCAGATACACAGAGAGCACCCACACACCCCAGGAAGGTGGGCCAGGCACCCACATACACAGAGAGCACCCACACACCCCAGGAAGGTGGGCCAGAAATCCAGATACACAGAGAGCACCCACACACCCCAGGAAGGTGGGCCAGGCACCCAGATACACAGAGAGCACCCACACACCCCAGGAAGGTGAGCCAGGCACCCAGATACACAGAGAGCACCCACACACCCCAGGAAGGTGGGCCAGGCACCCAGATACACAGATAGCACCCACACACCCCAGGAAGGTGGGTCAGGCACCCAGATACACAGAGAGCACCCACACACCCCAGGAAGGTGGGCCAGGCACCCAGATACACAGAGAGCACCCACACACCCCAGGAAGGTGGGCCAGGCACCCAGATACACAGAGAGCACCCACACACCCCAGGAAGGTGGGCCAGAAATCCAGATACACAGAGAGCACCCACACACCCCAGGAAGGTGGGCCAGGCACCCAGATACACAGAGAGCACCCACACACCCCAGGAAGGTGGGCCAGGCACCCAGATACACAGAGAGCACCCACACACCCCAGGAAGGTGGGCCAGGCACCCAGATACACAGAGAGCACCCACACACCCCAGGAAGGTGGGCCAGGCACCCAGATACACAGAGAGCACCCACACACCCCAGGAAGGTGGGCCAGGCACCCAGATACACAGAGAGCACCCACACACCCCAGTAAGGTGGGCCAGGCACCCAGATACACAGAGAGCACCCACACATCCCAGGAAGGTGGGCCAGGCACCCAGATACACAGAGAGCACCCACACACCCCAGGAAGGTGAGCCAGGCACCCAGATACACAGAGAGCACCCACACACCCCAGGAAGGTGGGCCAGGCACCCAGATACACAGAGAGCACCCACACACCCCAGGAAGGTGGGCCAGGCACCCACATACACAGAGAGCACCCACACACCCCAGGAAGGTGGGCCAGGCACCCAGATACACAGAGAGCACCCACACACCCCAGGAAGGTGGGCCAGGCACCCACATACACAGAGAGCACCCACACACCCCAGGAAGGTGGGCCAGGCACCCACATACACAGAGAGCACCCACACACCCCAGGAAGGTGGGCCAGGCACCCACATACACAGAGAGCACCCACACACCCCAGGAAGGTGGGCCAGGCACCCAGATACACAGAGAGCACCCACACACCCCAGGAAGGTGAGCCAGGCACCCAGATACACAGAGAGCACCCACACACCCCAGGAAGGTGGGCCAGGCCCCCAGATACACAGAGAGCACCCACACACCCCAGGAAGGTAGGCCAGGCACCCAGATACACAGAGAGCACCCACACACCCCAGGAAGGTGGGCCAGGCACCCAGATACACAGAGAGCACCCACACACCCCAGGAAGGTGGGCCAGGCACCCAGATACACAGAGAGCACCCACACACCCCAGGAAGGTGGGCCAGGCACCCAGATACACAGAGAGCACCCACACACCCCAGGAAGGTGGGCCTGGCATCCACATACACAGAGAGCACCCACACACCCCAGGAAGGTGGGCCAGGCACCCAGATACACAGAGAGCACCCACACACCCCAGGAAGGTGGGCCAGGCACCCAGATACACAGAGAGCACCCACACACCCCAGGAAGGTGGGCCAGGCACCCAGATACACAGAGAGCACCCACACACCCCAGGAAGGTGGGCCAGGCACCCACATACACAGAGAGCACCCACACACCCCAGGAAGGTGGGCCAGGCACCCAGATACACAGAGCACCCACACACCCCAGGAAGGTGGGCCAGGCACCCAGATACACAGAGAGCACCCACACACCCCAGGAAGGTGGGCCAGGCACCCAGATACACAGAGAGCACCCACACACCCCAGGAAGGTGGGCCAGGCACCCAGATACACAGAGAGCACCCACACACCCCAGGAAGGTAGGCCAGGCACCCAGATACACAGAGAGCACCCACACACCCCAGGAAGGTGGGCCAGGCACCCAGATACACAGAGAGCACCCACACACCCCAGGAAGGTGGGCCAGGCACCCAGATACACAGAGAGCACCCACACACCCCAGGAAGGTGGGCCAGGCACCCAGATACACAGAGAGCACCCACACACCCCAGGAAGGTGGGCCAGGCACCCAGATACACAGAGAGCACCCACACACCCCAGGAAGGTGGGTCAGGCACCCAGATACACAGAGCACCCACACACCCCAGGAAGGTGGGCCAGGCACCCAGATACATAGAGAGCACCCACACACCCCAGGAAGGTGGGCCAGGCACCCAGATACACAGAGAGAACCCACACACCCCAGGAAGGTGGGCCAGGCACCCAGATACACAGAGAGCACCCACACACCCCAGGAAGGTGGGCCAGGCACCCAGATACACAGAGCACCCACACATCCCAGGAAGGTGGGCCAGGCACCCAGATACACAGAGAGCACCCACACCCCCCAGGAAGGTGGGCCTGGCACCCAGATACACAGAGAGCATCCACACACCCCAGGAAGGTGGGCCAGGCACCCAGATACACAGAGAGCACCCACACCCCCCAGGAAGGTGGGCCTGGCACCCAGATACACAGAGAGCATCCACACACCCCAGGAAGGTGAGCCAGGCACCCAGATACACAGAGATCACCCACACACCCCAGGAAGGTGGGCCTGGCACCCAGATACACAGAGAGCACCCACACACCCCAGGAAGGTGGGCCTGGCACCCAGATACACAGAGAGCACCCACACACTCCAGGAAGATGGGCGAAGCTCCCAAATACACAGAGAGCACCCACACATCCCAGGAAGGTGGGCCAGGCACCCAGATACACAGAGAGCACCCACACACCCCAGGAAGGTGGGCCAGGCACCCAGATACACAGAGAGCACCCACACACCCCAGGAAGGTGGGCCTGGCACCCAGATACACAGAAAGCACCCACACACCCCAGGAAGGTGGGCCAGGCACCCAGATACACAGAGAGCACCCACACACCCCAGGAAGGTGGGCCAGGCACCCAGATACACAGAGAGCACCCACACACCCCAGGAAGGTGGGCCAGGCACCCAGATACACAGAGAGCACCCACACACCCCAGGAAGGTGGGCCAGGCACCCAGATACACAGAGAGCACCCACACGCCCCAGGAAGGTGGGCCAGGCACCCAGATACACAGAGAGCACCCACACACCCCAGGAAGGTGGGCCAGGCACCCAGATACACAGAGAGCACCCACACACCCCAGGAAGGTGGGCCAGGCACCCAGATACACAGAGAGCACCCACACACCCCAGGAAGGTAGGCCAGGCACCCAGATACACAGAGCACCCACACACCCCAGGAAGGTGGGCCTGGCACCCAGATACACAGAAAGCACCCACACACCCCAGGAAGGTGGGCCAGGCACCCAGATACACAGAGAGCACCCACACACCCCAGGAAGGTAGGCCAGGCACCCAGATACACAGAGAGCAGCCACACACCCCAGGAAGGTGGGCCAGGCACCCAGATACACAGAGAGCACCCACACACCCAGTAATTAATATATTTTAAGTTTTTAGTCAATAACTTATTATTCTTTCCCCCACTGGGCTGCAACTCTGGTCAGGACTCTAGAATATGGGCGCCGACATCTTGCCTCAGAAGCATCACATACTGAGGAGAGGAGGGGGCGGGGTTATAGCTGTGCTTTGCTCTGACAGAGCAGATTTGGGGTCAGGAAAGGTCAGCAATCCCAGAATGCTGAGCAGCACAGTCAGAAGACACTTCCTGTTTGCAGGCTGCCTGATGCTCCATGAGCCGCCACCTTGGATGTTTAAAGGCTCATAACATGCACAAGATGCAGGTAGGATGATTTTTAATGTGAGCAATCTGTATGTACAGGGTGGGGGAAAAATATAAGATAGACTCTTATTCAGAGTGAAGGTCCGGATTAATTTGAGCAATCTGTATGTACAGGGTGTGGGGAACATATAAAATAGACTCTCATTCAGAGTGAAGGTCCGGATTAATGTGAGCAATCTGTATGTACAGGGTGGGGGAAACATATAAGATAGGCTCTTATTCAGGGTGAAGGTCCGGATTAATGTGAGCAATCTGTATGTACAGGGTGTGGGAAACATACAAGATCGGCTCTTATTCAGGGTAAAGGTCCAAATTAATGTGGGCAATCTGTATGTACAGGGTGTGGGAAACATACAAGATAGGCTCTCATTCAGGGTGAAGGTCCGGATTAATGTGAGCAATCTGTATGTACAGGGTGTGGGAAACATACAAGATCGGCTCTTATTCAGAGTGAAGATCCGGATTAATGTGAGCAATCTGTATGTACAGGGTGTGGGAAACATACAAGATAGGCTCTAATTCAGGGTGAAGGTCCGGATTAATGTGAGCAATCTGTATGTACGGGGGGGGGGGAACATACAAGATAGACTCTTATTCAGGGTGAGGGTCCGGATGAATGTGAGCAATCTGTATGTACAGGGTGGGGGAAACATACAAGATAGGCTCTAATTCAGGGTGAAGGTCCGGATTAATGTGAGCAATCTGTATGTACGGGGGGGGGGGGGAACATACAAGATAGACTCTTATTCAGGGTGAGGGTCCGGATGAATGTGAGCAATCTGTATGTACAGGGTGGGGGAAACATACAAGATAGGCTCTAATTCAGGGTGAAGGTCGGCTTTAACCTTTTTTGAGCAAAGAATAGAGTGTGGGGCAATGTTGGAGCACTGGGAGCTTACACCCTAGCCGGGCAGGGGCCGTGTTAATGGATTGTAAGAATTGTAATGTCATCCCTGAGGAGCCCCCAGATCTTATTGGCCTCAGAGTCATTGCTGGCGCCTTGCTCGTCGATTGTCAATATGATTCAGTGTATTATCTTTGTACAGCGCCATGAACGAAGAAGGCGTTGTGTAAGTCAACCACCGTAACGCTTCGCTTTGCAATGGTTTTTTTCTTCGATTTGAAGTTTTTATAAGTTCTAACAGCTCACTGGTCTTGTTCAGGTCAACCAATCCATCGGAATACACGGTGGTTTTGGGCGAGTACCAGCTACAGGTCACCAATTCTCACCAGATCACCTTCGGCGTCCAGAGTATCACCGTTAACCCCCAGTACAGCGGCCCCGGAAGCCCCGGAGACATCTCGCTCATCAAGCTCTCCAGCCCCGTCACCTTCACCGAGTTCATCCTCCCCGTGTGTGTGCCTACACCCTCCATGAGCTTCCCCGGAGGCACGAGCTGCTGGGTGACCGGGTGGGGCAATACAGGAAGTGGCGGTAAGAATAAAAGAATGAAACAACAACAGCATCAATGAATCCTTTTTTTTTTTTGTTATTATTTAATTTTTATAATTTATGCATTTTTTTTATTTATTTATTTGTATTTATTATATTTGATGGTTTTTAGAGGGTAGTGTTTTTTTTTATTCATTTTTTTAAATACATATTTAATTCTCTTTTTTGTTATTATTTTTTATAATTTATTTTTGTAATTTATGCATTTTATTATTTATTTATTTTTATTTATTATATTTTTTTTGAGGGTAGTGCAATTTATTTTATGTTTTGTTTGTTTATTTTATTTTTGATTATTATTTATTTCCTTATTTTATGTATTTTTATTACATTTTTCAGTTTTATGGGTACATTTATTTTATGACTTTGGGCCTAATTTATGATGTGCGTCTTTTTGCATCTGTTTTGTGGCTATAGCGCTAGTTCCAGAACGCCGACATTTTTTTTTTATCAGGCGCTGCATTAACGCTAACAGACGCTACACAGAATGTTAACGGGTTAGCTTTGATTGTTGTACTAGGTATTGTCCAGCCTATGTCAGCGCCTGTTGCACTAGCTGGTGGGGCGATACAGGAATAAAAGAATGAAACAACAGCATCAATGAATCCTATTTTTTTTTATTTTTTTTATATTTTATTTTTTGGATTTATGCATTTTATTATTTATTTATTTTGATTTGATTTGATTATATTTGATGATTTAGAGGGTAGTGTTATTTATTTTTTTTAATTAATTTTTACAATTTATTTTATGTTTTGTTTATTTATTTATTTTATTTTTGATTGTTATTTGATTATTATTTATTTTATGTCTTTTATTACATTTTTTTGTAGCGTTTTATGGGTAATATTTTTTTATTTTATTTTATGATGTGCGTCTCTTCGTATCTGTTTTGTGGTTCCAGCCAGTTCCAGAGCGACGGGGCTGTGCTGTAGACTGCACCTAGAGCAGAGTCCCCTCGCCGACTCCTCAAGAGCCCCCAATGGGTCACATTTTGTGGATCTCTACATAGCTTCTTCTATAGCTCTATCTGAGCACTAATTGCTTCACCAGGAGATCTGCAAAACCTGGCCAGTTGGTGGCCCTTGAGGGGGAGGGTAAAGCCCATGTGGCTTAGAGCAGTGTCCCCTAACCCACTTTTCAAGAGCCACCAATGGGTCATGTTTTGTGGATCTCCACATAGCTGCTTCTATAGCTCTGTCTGAGTACTAAAGAGTTCATCAAGGGATCTGCAAAACCTGGCCTGTTGGTGGCCCTTGAGGAGGAGGGTATAGCCAATATGACCTAGGGCAGTGTCCCCTAACCCACTTCTCAAGAGCCACCAATAGACCATATTTTGTGGATCTCCACGTAGCTTCTATAGCTCTGTCTGTCTGTCTTCACCAGGAGGTCTACAAAACATGGCCTGTTGATGGCACTTGAGGAGGAGGTTTGAAGACCTTTGGCTTAGAGAATCCATAGGTTGGTCACACAGTAAGTGGCAACTTTAAATCTTGGGTTTTGAGATCGACCCTCAAGGAGATTTGAAGACCCCTGGGCTAGAGCAGTGGTGCTCAACCCTCCTCCTAAAGGGCCATCAGCAGGCCAGGTTTTGTAGCTCTCCCCACTGTTGCACAGGTGTAATAATCGGGGCTATAGCTCTGTCCAAGTACTAAGTGCATCCCGTGTGCAGCAGTATGGAGGACTGCACATCTGGCCTGTTTTGGCCCTCGAGGAGATTTGAAGACCCCTGGCCTAGAGCAGTGGTGCTCAACCCTCCTCCTAAAGGGCCACCAGCAGGCCAGGTTTTGTAGCTCTCCCCACTGTTGCACATGTGTAATAATCGGGGCAAAAGCACTGTCCAAGTACTAAACACGTCATGTGTGTATCAGTACAGAGAGCTGCAAAACCTGGCCTGTTTTGTCCCTCGAGGAGGTTTGAAGACCCTTGGACTAGAGCAATGGTGCTCAACCCTCCTTCTAAAGGGCCACCAGCAGGCCACTGTTGTACAAGTGTAATAATCGGGGCTATAGCTCTGTACAAGTACTAAGTGCATCCCGTGTGCAGCAGTATGGAGGATTGCACATCTGGCCTGTTTTGGCCCTCGAGGAGGTTTGAAGACCCTTGGCCTAAAGCAGTGGTGCTCAACCCACAGCAGGCCAGGTTTTGTAGCTCTCCTCACTGTTGCACAGGTGTAATAATCGGGGCTATAGCACTGTCCAAGTACTAAACACGTCACGTGTGCATCAGTACGGAGAGCTGCAAAACATGGCCTGTATTCTTGGTGTGCCACACACCCCGCTTCACTTCTAAATATTCTTCACTTAATGGGTTAACTCGCCGCCAGGTGACGTAGTGCAGAGAGGAAGTCTTGTAACGAGCCCCCTTCCGGCCTATATATACCTGGTACCTCCCTTCAATCACCAGTATTTTTCTCTCTGCTTGACGACAAGTCAGAAGATGGAAGTCTCCTGCTTACAGGTATGCCGGGGTTTTTACCCCGGCACCCCCCTTTTGGTCTATTTCTGCCCGGTTTGAGTGTTTATACCTTGATGGTGGAATGGAAGCCTCCCAGCCTAGGCTGCTCACTGGGCAAATGGTAGATGGCACTTTAAGTGCCTAGGAGCTTATCTCCTACCGCTCGACCTCATGCGTGGGGCAATGCGGCTATCCGGCATGGTGATCCGGAAATGGGATGCCCCTGTCCCGAGGGTCCCCGTAGCCCCTTTCTCTCCTGTTACGGTCCCTTCTCCCTTCACTATGGGGGGGGGGGTTTGAGGGTGTGCATTTAGTATGTGTGTTTCACTAGTATAACTTTATTTCAACATGTGTGTGTTCATGTTATGCATTAAGTTTATTTCAGCATGTGTGCACTGTTTTGTTCACTTGGTTTAGGTCCGCGCTGGGTAGGTGGCTGGCCGCTTTAACTAAGCAGACTGTTGCTTAGCGGCCCCCTCCCGCCTCCCCCCTTCCCCGCTGGCACTGTATATAGTTTGTTTTTTGCATAGGCTGCGCTATGCGGTCTTTGTCCTTCCTCCCCCTCCGCTGCCTGGGCGCACGTGTAGTGGCCCATCTGGTGTAATCCCCAGCTGAAATGGTTGCACTGATCAGCGCAGGGGGCGGGTCCCGGTGACGCGGCAACGGGGGCGTGGCGCCGGCGGCGGCGTCATGCGGCGGCCCCCCTTTCACTTCCCTTCTAAGGGGGAAGTCACGTGGGCGCGCGGCCGCACTTGGTCTCCGGTGCTGCGGCTGCTGGCTGCTGTTTTCGCTCTCCGGCTGCTGCTCTCGCTTGGCCAGGTAAGCAGCCCCACCTGGGTGGGGCCGTTAAGTGGGATTTTCATATCTTCTTGTATTGGATATGGTGGGGAGTTATTTTTTATTAGGGGGCTTGGTTTTGCTTATTTTTTAAGGCACTTTGGTGCCATGCATATATGATTGTTGCACACATGTGAGGATCTGATTGTGATTTCTCTTGCCTTACAGATCCCGGGATCCCTGTTTATGGTGGCCCTCCGGCTCTATGTTGCCTGGCTATTAATTGGGATATATTATAAATGCTTGTATATATAATATATATATAGTTTATTAAAGGGGACCTTAACTTAATGTAAAAAAAAAAAAAAAAAAATCCTCCCTTCCGGGACATTTACAAATAAGGGGGCATCCCGGGTTGGCTTATGCCTTAAAAGACCCAAGTATTGCGAATACCATAAATCACCATATGGAGGCTTCCGTTATTGCCGGAAACGGTTCTGCTGAGCCTTTCGGGGGGTGCGTAGGTTCTGGGGCTCTACTCCCAGCTGATGATATCTTTATTTGCATCCCTTGTGCAAAGCAGACTATTGCGCGCCAGTCCGTTGCTTCGGCTGCGGGCCCATCGCATCCTTCATCATCTCCTACCTCTCCCTCCCTGTTCCGGACCCCGCATGGCACTGCCAAAAGTGGGGATTCGCATTCCGAGGTGGCGGCACAGCCCAGCCCCCGGAAAGTAGGGCCCGTTAAAGCAGCGTTTAAGGCCGCTGCAAAACGGAGGCACCTGACTCCGGTACCTTCGGCTCCACAGGACGAGTTATGTGAGCCTGTGGAATGGTCCGATGGATCCTCGGACAAGGATGAATTCCCGTTGGAGTCAGATGAGCCTGCAGGTCAGCTTGAGGCTGATGTGATTGGCGATTGGTCGGAGGGGGTTGTTTTTGACACCCCCTCCATTCTGGCTCAAATGTTTAAAATTTTGAATTTAGATCCACCTGAGGCGGCCACCCTGCCAAAGGGTCAGTTATTTCAGGAGCCTCAGCCGCGTTGGGTTTTTCCCAGACAACACCACTTTGAGAGGGTGGTTCTTAAGGAATGGGAACATCCCACACGGTTATCTGGAATCTCTTCCAGTTGGGAAAAGCGTTATCCTTTTCCGCCAGAGTTGGTAAAGCTTTGGTCTGTCCCTCCTGACGTCGATACCCCTGTGCTAGGGCTCTCCAGCACAGCTATGGTACAGTCTGCTGAGACCACTGTCCCTAAGGATGGGGAGGATCGTCGGATTGACCAATACGCGCGCCATGGCTTTGTTTACTTCGGGTCAGCGTTGCGCCCGGTGTGTGCTTCAGCCCTTCTGCTATTGGCGATTAAGTCTTTAATTCAGGGGCTTTATGAGGATCTCAATCCCGCTTGTAAACAGTTTACTGCGCTTAAGCAGTGTGAGTCTTTTGTGTCCTATGTCCTATCCGCTCAGGACGATGCACTGGCTATGAGTAGCAAGGCAGCGGCTATGCTGGTGGCTATTCACAGGTCAGTATGGCTGCGTCAGTGGTCAGCGGACGCGGCTTCTAAAAGGGTGCTCACAGCTCTCCCCTTTTTGGGGTTGCATCTGTTTGGGGAGAAAATTGATTCAGTCGCAAAGGGTGGTAAGATGCCACAACGCAAGAGGCCTCGTGTCCCCTTTAGGGGGGCAGGTTCCGGTAGGCCTTCCTTTCGAGGATTCAGAGCGGGCAGGGGTGCTTCCTTTCCCGCTACCAGAGGTGCAGGTTGGACTCGGGGGAGGGGCCGTGGCCGGCCCGCTCAGTCCTGGGGCACCAAGCCCAAACCTGCTGATAAGCCCACTCAACAATTTGGGGCTGCCCTCACCCGTGCGGGTGGGGGGACTATTGCGACACTTCTCCCAGGTTTGGAACCAAGTGGTTCCAGGCAGATGGATCCAGGAGGTAGTGTCGGCCAGTTGTGACCCGGAATTCGGGTCTCACCCTCCTTCACGGTTCGTTCGGTCTCGGGTGCCCATCGATCCTTTGGCCACGCAGGGGCTCCTGGCGTCGGTAAGGAATCTGTTAGAGATGGCGGTCATCCGGCCGGTACCGCGCTTAGAGATGGGCCTCGTTTTCTACTCCAATCTTTTCGCAGTCCCCGAGAGAGATGGGTCGGTTCATCCCAGCCTGGACTCTCATCAACACAGAGTGTTTCTTCCTTTTGCCCAAGTTCACACGAGAACGCTTCAGCTTTTTCTGTTAGCGTCTTGGGACCAGCAGCCTCGGTCGCTGGATCAGTCCTTCCAGTTGTCCTCCCGGGTCCGGCAGTCCCTCCTGTGGTGGTTGGTCTCGACCAATCTTGTGTAGGGCAGGTCTTTCCTGACCCTCCTTTGGGAAATTGTCACCACGGACGCCAGTCTGTCGGGATGGGGCGGATTCTGGAAGGAGCTGCAGTTTCAGGGGGCAGTGGGGACCTCAAAGGCCCCACTTACCCATCAATATTCTGAAACTGAGAACCATCCATCAGGTGCTTGCTCTCCTGACTCTGCTCGTTCTGGGCCTTCCGGTCCAGATGCGTTCAGACAATCAAACAGCGGTTGCTTACATCGGTCTTCAGGGAAGGACTCACAGTCTGAGTGCTCTCAGAGCAGTATCCCTGATCCTGACCTGCATGCATGCGGGGAACGTCGGCAAACCAAGCGCTGCTGGGGGAACCTCTCCACCTCAGACCTCCCGGCAACCCATTCGATTCAGGTTGCACACGAAAAATAAAATAAATAAACAATACCAGTAGGAGGATAGGTCTACCCACAGTGCCCAAGTCATGCTGTCACCACACACCCGCGCCATGGCAGGCTCCCCACCGGCCGCCCACATCTGGCACGGGGCGGCCGGTGGCGTGACCGGCATACCCGACTACTGCAAAGAGAGACTTTCTGGATACACAGACTGAATACTGTATACCCGAAGGGACTTAACACCGCGTTTGGATACACTTGCTTTCTTGAGAGACGTTGATTTGATGGAATTACATTTTTGTTTTTTGGTACACTTCCCCTATGGTACCTTCCCCTACTTCCCCTACTTCCTACTTCCCCTACCAATGGCTCCCCCCCCTTCCCCCCTCCCCCGCTTCCTGGTCAGGACCCGTAGGGAACGCTTTATACTCACCCTAATTGGGTGTCTGTAGTGGATCCAGTGTGACCATGGAGGTCCTTTCTCCCTGATGTCTGCATTGGGACAGACATTTATTGATATGCATCTATCTGGTTAATATTTTGTTTATAGTATGTAGGCGAGGTTGAGGTGGGGAGGCTCTCCCGTTGAGTGCGGCCTTCTGTCGCACGGCGGCCTGCTGGCGGACTACCATCCCTGTGGGTGGGGGCCCACTTTGCCGGCTGTGGGGCCCCAGGTCTGGGGCTCACTACGGAGGGAAGCCCTCCACCTCACCCCTAAGTGTTTGAGGCGCATATTGTGGTTTTATTTATGGCGTATTTTCTGCCTGGTTAACCTTTTGGTACTGAGGTGGAGAGGTTCCCCAGTGGTGCTCGACCCGTGCTGCCACAGGCGGATCCCATGATGCGCTAGTTCGGATGTGGGCACGCCACCGGCCGCCCCGTGCCAGATGTGGGCGGCCGGTGGGGAGCCTGCCATGGCGCGAGTGTGTGGTGACAGCATGACTTGGGCACTGTGGGTAGACCTATCCTCCTACTGGTATTGTTTATTTATTTTTCGTGTGCAACCTGAATCGAATGGGTTGCCGGGAGGTCTGAGGTGGAGAGGTTCCCCCAGCAGCGCTTGGTTTGCCGACGTTCCCCGCATGCGCCGGTGCTGATAGCAACCGGCGCTGGTGTTTATACACCAGATGCGGGACTGGCAGCTCCTGGCCCACTAGGAACAGCCCTGGCAGCGCCGCTTTCCAATCGCAGCGGCTTGCTGCTCTGCTGGCACGTGGTGCTGCGGGGTACGACCTACCCACCTTAGCCCCTGTTGAGCGACCGCATCAGGTCTCTGCCGTGTTTATTTTACTTATTTTACTTGTTTCACATGATTGTATTATGTATATGGTTTGTAATGGCATTTATTTGGCTGGTGTTGTTCTGATTGGCTGCATCAGCTCTGATGTCACGTGGGACACACCCACTGACATCAGGTGGCAATCCCGGGCTCTCTGAGGACATTTAATCCTCAGTGGAGGGGAATCTCTGCTTGCTTGTTTTTGCTCCCTGATGAAGGGGCGCTAGACGCCCCGAAACGTTGGATTTTGTTGGATCTTTTTGGTCTTTGCTGTGATATTGACCTGTTGGATTTGAATACAATATCTTTTGGAGTGCTGGCTGATCGTCTTTCTTGTGGGTTTGATGGCCTGGCTGCTGAAACCTCCATCCTGAAGGAGGAGGGTCTTTCTGATTCAGTCATTAAGACTCTGATCAGTGCCCGGAAGAGGTCTTCTTCCATCACCTACTATAGGACTTGGAAAGCCTATTGTCAGGACTGTACCGAACACCCGTCTGTCTTGAGCTGGTATCCCCCAATCTCCACCGCCTCTTCTGCCTATAGACAAGCCCCCGCTTGTAGGAGACGCGGGTAATGCCTCTCCCAGTCGGTTGCCCCCAGGACTTATAGGGCGCAAAGGATACCGGCTTAAGGTGCAGACAGATGTTTGGCAGGGAATCCCGAATGAGGATGCCGGATGGCAGAAGTCCAAATACAGGCCGAGGTCAAACCAGGAGGTCACAGGGCGTGGTATCCGAAGGAGGTAACAAAGGGGTAGTCAAAACGAGCCAAGGTCAAATCCAGGAGGTCACGGTGCGAGGTATCAGAGGGGTCAGGCAAAATCGTGGTCAGGCAAAGCGAAAGGTCAGGGCAGGCAGCAAGCAAGGGAAGTCGAGGTCCAAAAGCCAAATAATCACAAAAGACACTGCAACGCACATCCAGAACCCAGAGGCTATAACGGGCACTGGGATGATGGAGCAGGAAAACCTTATAGGGAATACTGGCCAGTAGGGAAGGGGGCAATTGGAGGGAAGGACAGTGATTGGTGCATACAAACTAAATGGGATCGGTCCCAGGAGCTGGACGGCCCAGGCCAGACAGGCCGACCAGTCCCTGGGTCCGATCCCAGGATCCAGCCGCAGATTGGTCACTTTAAACTCGCCCCCGGCGGGCGCGCTGGGGAAAGCGCCGCCGGGAGGCATAAGAGAGACGTGCTCGCGCGTGCTCGCGCGCGGCCCCCGCCTGGAGGAGGCAGCGTCACGCCACCCGGAAGCCCAGCAGGCCGGCGCAGCCGCACGGAGCGGGCGGCGACGCGGCCATCAGCCGCGTCCTGCGCCGCCAGCCCCTGGACCCCACGGAGGTGCCGAGGGGACGGAAGACCCGGGGACCGCCGAGCAGCAGCCCGCTGGGGGCCCACCCGACAGCGCGCCGCGGGACCCCGGAACGGCGACAAGGTAAGTGTCTAACATTACCCCCCCCCCTGAGGAGGGGCCACTGGACCCTCCAAGCTGGGTTTCAATGGATTCTCCTTGTGAAATCTCTTCACCAGATCCTGCGCATGAACCTCTCTAGCCGGAACCCAAGAGCTTTCTTCCGGGCCGTACCCCTTCCAGTCAATTAAATACTGAAGAGAGTTCCTAAAAAGGCGGGAGTCAAGAATCCGGGCGACTTCAAATTCCTGATGACCATCGACTAACACAGGACTGGGGGAACTATTGGGTTCATGGTTTCTAGCAGATTTAAGAAGAGAAACATGAAAAGATCTACAAATCTTCATGGACGAAGGGAGGGCTAACTGATAATCACAAAAGACACTGCAACGCACATCCAGAACCCAGAGGCTATAACGGGCACTGGGATGATGGAGCAGGAAAACCTTATAGGGAATACTGGCCAGTAGGGAAGGGGGCAATTGGAGGGAAGGACAGTGATTGGTGCATACAAACTAAATGGGATCGGTCCCAGGAGCTGGACGGCCCAGGCCAGACAGGCCGACCAGTCCCTGGGTCCGATCCCAGGATCCAGCCGCAGATTGGGCACTTTAAACTCGCCCCCGGCGGGCGCGCTGGGAAAGCGCCGCCGGGAGGCATAAGAGAGACGTGCTCGCGCGCGCGAGCACGATACGAGACAGGCGCGCCCCCGCCTGGAGGAGGCAGCGTCACGCCACCCGGCAAGCCCAGCAGGCCGGCGCAGCCGCGCGGAGCGGGCTGCGACGCGGCCATCAGCCGCGTCCTGCGCCGCCAGCCCCTGGACCCCACGGAGGTGCCGAGGGGACGGAAGACCCGGGGACTGCCGAGCAGCAGCCCGCTGGGGCCCCACCCGACAGCGCGCCGCGGGACCCGGAACGGCGACAAGGTAAGTGTCTAACACCTATATCGCTTGGTGTGAGAAAAGATCTTTTCCTTGTAGGGTCTTTTCGGTCTCCAGGATTCTGGAGTTTTTACAATCAGGGCTGGACTCTGGTCTTCAGCTAAGTACATTGAAAGGGCAGGTCTCTGCCTTATCTATCTTTTTTCAGAAGCGTGTTGCGCTTAAGTCTTTAGTTAAAACTTTTTTCCAGGGGGTTACGCATGTGTGGCCTCCCAGGAAACCATTACTCCCTGTTTGGGATTTGAATTTGGTTCTTTCTGCTCTTCAGGCTCCTCCTTTTGAGCCTTTGCAAGATATTGCTTTGTCTACCCTGACTCAGAAGATTGTCTTCTTGGTAGCGATCACTTCGGTCCGGCGTGTCTCAGAGTTGGCGGCCTTGTCTATCCAGGCGCCTTACTTTGAGAGGCATCAGGATAAAGTGGTCTTTCGGTTCAAGCCAGACTTTCTTCCTAAGGTTGTTTCTGCTTTTCATTTGAATCAGGATATTATTCTTCCCTCCTTGTGTCCTAATCCTAAGAATGACAAAGAGAGGGTTTTGCATTGTTTGGATGTAGTACGCTGTGTTAAGTACTACTTGATTATCACGTCTCCTTTTCGTAGGACGGATTCCTTTTTTGTTGTGCCCCATGGGCCTAAGAAGGGTTTGGCACCAGCCAAATCTGCCATTAGCAAGTGGATACGTCAGCCGTTACTGCGGCCTATTCTGCTAAGGGAAGAGTTCCCCCTTTTCGTATCACTGCTCATTCCACTCGCGCCGTTGGGGAGTCTTGGGCTTTTCAGCACCAAGCTTCTGTTGAACAAGTTTGTAAGGCCGCCACCTGGTCTTCTGTTCACACTTTTTCTAAGTTTTACAAAGTTGATGTGCGAGCCTCAGCGGATGCTGTTTTTGGCCGCAAAGTTCTGCAGACTGCAGTCATTTAAGTTATGCTTCACCTGGCCTTGAGATGCCCATCCCTTGTGGACACTGCTTTTGGATTTCCCATTAAGTGAAGAATATTTAGAAGTGAAGCGGGGTGTGTGGCACACCAAGAATAATGCCATTTTGTGAGTACTCACCTGAAAAATGGATATTGTTGGTGTGCCACACACCCCGCTTCACTCCCACCCTTTTCCGTATTTCCGAAGCTTTTATATGGTGAAGCCTTTTTATTTATATCAAAATTGATTTTAAGGTTACCGGTGGAATACTGGTACCTTGTCTTTCTGCTTTTAATATACTGGTGATTGAAGGGAGGTACCAGGTATATATAGGCCGAAGGGGGCTCGTTACAAGACTTCCTCTCTGCACTACGTCACCTGGCGGCGAGTTAACCCATTAAGTGAAGAATATTTAGAAGTGAAGCGGGGTGTGTGGCACACCAACAATATCCATTTTTCAGGTGAGTACTCACAAAATGGCATTTTTATCCCTCGAGGAGGTTTGGCCTAGAGCAATGGTGCTCAACCCTCCTCCTAAAGGGCCACCAGCAGGCCAGGGTTTGTAGCTCTCCTCACTGTTGCACGGGGTGAAAAATCGGGGCTATAGCTCTGTCCAAGTACTAAACACTTCATGTGTGCATCAGTACGGAGAGCTGCATAACCTGGCCTGTTTTTGCCCCTCGAGGAGGTTTGAAGACCCTTGGCCTAGAGCAGTGGTGCTCAACCCCTCCTCCTAAAGGGCCACCAGCAGGCCAGGCTTCGTAGCTCTCCACACTGTTGCACAGGTGTAATAACTAGAGCTATATCTGTGCCTGAGCACTAGGGACTTCACCTGAGCATCAGTGAGGAGAGCTGGCCTTTAATGGCCCTCATGGTGGAAGTTTGAGGACCCCGGCTCTCTTGCCCAACCACCACTTTGATGGTCTGAATTTCTTGTTCTAACAGTGACTCTTCCATACCCGGGAACCTTGCAGCAGGTGATGGTGCCGCTTATCGACCGCAGCACATGCAACGCCATGTACCACATCAACTCCAACGTCAGCCCCAACGTAGCCATCATTCCCAGTGACCAGATCTGTGCCGGGTACCAGGCCGGGAAGAAGGACTCCTGCCAGGTAGGTTGCTAATTTTTTGTAAAGGAATTTACATACAGAAGCAACAGATCTCACAGAGCCATATGTTGGGATGGGAGTTTAAACAACTGGGATCAAGGCTGGATTTATGAGGGGCCTCCACCACTTGCCCTGCAAAGGGGGCCTCTGCCAACCTGTGGGTTATGGTCTGGTCCAGGAGGCTTTTCAGCCTTTGGTCTGATGGTCCACGGGGCAGCAACAAAGGTATCGGCGGCAGTGGGGGCAAAACCTGCAGCCAAAGCCACCACAGGGGGGGGGGGGGGTGGATAGTTAGAAGCTGTAAGGAAGAGGGGGGGATAGACAGAACAGGAAGGGCAGGGAGGGATGAAGAGAGAGCTGGGAGAAGGGATGGATGAGTCAGAGCAGGGGGGGAGGTGGCTAGAGCTGAAAGATGGGGATGGGGGATGGATGGGGCAAAGCATAGGGGGAAAGGAATAGATGGGGCTGAGGCTGGGGGGACGAGATGGTGGGGACAGGGATAAATGGGGCTGAGTTGGCGGGACGAGATGGTGGGACGGGGATAAATGGGGCTGAGCTGGGGGGGATGAGATGGTAGGGCAGGGGATAAATGGGGCTGAGATGGGGGGACAAGATGGTGGGACAGGTACAAATGGGGCTGAGTTGGGGGGATGAGATGGTGGGACAGGGAAAGATGAGGTTGAGTTGGAGGGACAAGATGGTGGGACAGGGAAAGATGGGGCTGAGTTGGGGGGACGAGATGGTGGGACAGGGATAAATGGGGCTGAGTTGGCGGGACGAGATGGTGGGACGGGGATAAATGGGGCTGAGCTGGGGGGATGAGATGGTGGGACGGGGATAAATGGGGCAGAGTTGGGAGCACGAGAGGGTGGGACAGGGATAATTGGGGCTGAGTTGGGGGGACAAGATGGTGGGACAGGGATAAATGGGGCTGAGTTGGGGGGATGAGATGGTGGGACAGGGAAAGATGGGGCTGAGTTGAGGGGACGAGATGGTGGGACAGGGAAAGATGAGGTTGAGTTGGGGGGACGAGATGGTGGGACAGGGGTAGATGGGGCTGAGTTGGGACGGGGGAAAGGATTGGATGGGACAAAGAGGCTGAGAAACAAAGGCAGCTCTAAACACGGCTCCACAGAAGCAATTGAGTGTAGGGCTGTCAGGGCAAATCTGGTGCAGAGATCCCCATTTGGACCCTGGTCCGCCAGTTGAGTATCGCTGCACTAAGGAGATTCCCAGGCAAGCCACGCCTCCCTTCTGCAGGGAGCGGGCAGATGGCTAGAGCTGAAAAATGGGGATGGGGATGGATGGGGCAAAGCTAGGGGGAAAGGAATGGATGGGGCTGAGCTGGGGGGACGAGATGGTGGGACAGGAATAAATGGGGCTGAGTTGGGGGAACGAGATGGTGGGACAGGGATAAATGGGGCTGAGTTGGGGGGACGAGATGGTGGGATAGGGATAAATGGGGCTGAGTTGGGGGGGACGAGATGGTGGGATAGGGATAAATAGGGCTGAGTTGGGGGGACGAGATGGTGGGATAGGGATAAATAGGGCTGAGTTGGGGGGACGGGATAGTGGGATAGGGATAAATAGGGCTGAGTTGGGGGGGGCGAGATTGTGGGACGGGGATAAATGGGGCTGAGTTGGGGAGGGCGAGATTGTGGGACGGGGATAAATGGGGCTGAGTTGGGGGGACGAGATGGTGGGACGGGGATAAATGGGGCTGAGTTGGGGGGAAGAGATGGTGGGATAGGGATAAATAGGGCTGAGTTGGGGCAGTGGGAAAGGATTGGATGGGACAAAGAGGCTGAGAAACAAAGGCTGATCAAAGGGGCAGCTCTAAACATGGCTCCACATACGCAACTGAGTGCAGGGCTGTCAGGACAGGGGTCCAGAAATCTGGTGCAGAGATCCGCATTCGGACCCTGGTCCACCAGTTGTACTATCGCTGCACTAAGGAGATTCCCAGGCAAGCCATGCCTTCCTTCTGCGGGGAGCGAGCAGAGTCTGGCAGATTGGGGAACCCTCATCCTCCTTCCTTTGGAACGCAAGCCGATGAGGGACCCCAGAGGCACCAGAATAACAGGAGGACAGCGCCCGGTGCTGGATGAAGATGGCACTTAAATTTAGAACAATAAACACAGTCAATGTCACAAACCCCTTCTTGTATTGTTTGCAGCCTGCTGACAATCATTTTCCTCTCTCGCAGGGAGACTCCGGAGGCCCCCTGGTCTGTAACGTTCAAGGCGTCTGGTATCAAGTCGGCATCGTGAGTTGGGGAGATGACTGCGCCCTACCCAACCGTCCCGGAGTGTACACCTACGTCCTGGATTATTACAACTGGATCTACTCCTACGGTGCCACCCGCTCCGTCTCCTCAGCTTCTGTCCTCACCTCGTCTCTGCTGCTTCTAGCGACCTGCGTGCTGCTGCACAGGTGATGGGCACTGACGCGAGAGACGGACGCTCCAATCGCGATGAAGTGTTTCACAGCGGAGTTATGCCTTATAGACCTCCGATTGAAGATGGACGTTTCCACAGCGGTTGCACACATTTCACAGACAATATGTAGCAGTTCAAACTCTTTCAAAAAGTGTCGACCTATCTGCCAGGGATGACTCCAGGGTTTTGTTGGCCCCTGGAATGAGTCTTAGTGGGCCCCTTGTGTCATGTCACATGACCAGCTCTGTGAAACCTCCTTGGATCGCTGGTATACTCACCTCACATATTAAAGTGGACCAAAACCCTGCTGGATTCTTATAGATCCCCGGGCCGATCCATTCCCTTCCTGTGGGGCATCCAAAATCGGGATGCCCTGCTCTGTGAAACCCCCCAGAACGCCCGCTACACTTACCTGAATCCCGGTCCAACGGCGCATGCGCGTTGAATGGCCGGCGGGGGCGCGCTCCCTGTTAGAGGGAAGCGCGAGATGTGGCCACCAGTGCGTTTAGAGCTGCTGAGCTAAGACCCCGCTAAGATATGCATAGTTTGTCAGGGAAATTAACATTATTTAAGGACAAAGAGACACACACAAATGCTTACTTACGCACGGCCGCCATGATGTTGTGTGCCCGTGTGGGGAGTGCCCCTCTCTTTATTGTATTACAGAATAGACTTACAAGGAAGCGTTCTATTTTAACCAATCATAGAACTTCGTACATCAGCATATACATATAGCATACACCATATATGAAGAAATGCCTATCACAACCGAATGCACACATTACATCATACATTGATTGATAGAGACAACTGTTCATCTCTCCTTGCTAGTCTGTAAGACGAATGCTAACTATATATAGGCACTGGAGCTGACCTTTGCATGGAGCTATATGTTTCAACTAGAATTAAAACTAGATCCGTTCAAATATGAATTTTCATTAGATTTTATTAGATTTTGGTCAAACTTATAATTTCCTTTACAAGTTTAGCGGCTCCAAGCGCGCTGATTGGACAAGCGGCTGTGCATGTGCCGTAGGACAGCTGTGAGGTGAGTTGAACCGGGCGATCTGGGGGGTTTCACATAGCAGGGCACCCCCAATTGGGGTGCCCCGGGGAGGTGGACCAAACCCAGGATAGTCAAAATTTTGACTATCCCGGGTTTGGTCCTTGCCCTAGGAGAATCCCAATTTGGGATGCCGGCTGTGTGAAACCCACCGGTTTGCCTGTAAAACTTACCTGACTACCGAACCAATGGCTAATGCGTGGGTGCACAGCCAGTCAGCGCACATGGCTCCGATGACCACCTCCCCGCTCGCCTCCAGCTGGGGCGTGCCCTCATAAGCCATTCACAAATGCCTGGTATGCAAGATCTAGCGGAGGTTGGCCATAGCCCAAGCATGTACCATTGGGTTGGCAGTAAGGTAAGTTTTAACAACCTGGTCGCCTGTAAAACTTACCTGACCGCCAAACCAACGGCTAATGCGTGGGCGCACAGCCAACCAGCGCGTATGGCTCCATTCAGCTTCTCTTAGTCATCGAGAGGTCTCTTCGGCTAAGGCCTGAATGTAGCCAAGTGCGACAATGGCCGCATCTCCAAACGCCTTTAGCTGGAGGCGTGCCTGCACCGGCCAGTCACAAATGCCCGCCATGCGTCCAGCTAAAGATACAGTGGAGGGTGGCTGCGGCCCAAGCATGCACCGCTGGATTGACAGTGAAGTACGTTTTAACAAAATTTCAGGGGGTTGCACACAGCGGGGCATCCCAACTCGAGATTACCCAAATAGAGGGAATCAGGCAGCCCTGGAGCCTCCAGGGCTACTTTTAGTTCACTTTAATGCATGGCATAGAACTCTGTCCACAGAGCCCAGCATAGAAAGCAGAGACTACAGGGCATCCCCGGTTTCCCTCTGGCTGTCGTGCATGCTCCCGCTTCCAACCTGTCTGCTTGGTTGGGGATGCAGCTGGGGCCCACGCATTCACTGTGGGGTCACAGGTGAGGTGAGTATACAGGTGATCCCTGAAAGGCAAGGGGTTAACACAGGGGGGAATCCCCAAATCGGGCAGGATGCGGTGGTGATTTGTTCAATTCAACCCTTGGGACATCCCGATCACCTTTCCGGGATCCCATTACACATTCGAAATCTTGGAGCATCTCCAGTCTTCCTAAGATCTGTGGTGCTCTCCCACTCTCAGGCTATTGGAATGGCCGGGTGCAGGAGCACCCCTCAGCTGTGGAGATGTTGGAGAAGCATCAAGAATGTGCTGTGGGAATTTGTTGGGGGTTCCCCGGGGGTTCACACAGCGGGGCATCCCAAATCACAATGCCCCAGCTGTTGTAAGTTGGCTGGCTGTTTTTAGGGTGAGCTGCCCCTCTAAATTCCCAGAGGCAGCTGACCTGCTCGGATCCTTGGCACCCCCCTGCCTAGCCCAGGGGCCTCGGCACCTGACCGAGTTTTCCGCCCAGCCGTGCAGACCCCTCTTTACCTCCCTATCCCCCTATCAGGGAAATACAAGCACCTGCTGCTCTGTCGTATTGTAGAGCCAATCACAACAGCCTATCCCTGCCTGGATCTCAAATCACCCAATATATCTATAGGGCCTGCTGGGACTTGTAGTTCGGCAGAGATACAAGAACAATTAAATGATGAAAGACTGGTGGGTACAGTGGGGCTGGGTACAGGGAGCTGAGAGGGAGACTAAGGGGGCAGAGACTGAATGTGGGTGCTGGGGCTATAGCATTGGGGGCTGGGGTTCCTTGGCTTGTGGGTACAGTGGGGCTGGGTACAGGGAGCTGAGAGGGAGACTAAGGGGGCAGGGACTGAATGTGAGTGCTGGGGCTATAGCATTGGGGGCTGGGTACAGGGGGCTGAGAGGGAGACTAAGGGGGCAGGGAATGAATGTGGGTGCTGGGGCTATTGGGGGCTGGGGTTCCTTGGCTTGTGGGTACAGTGAGGCTGGGTACAAGGGGCTGAGAGGGAGACTAAGGGGGCAGAGATTTAATTTGGGTATTCAGCCCAATTGGGAGCGAAAAGCGCCCGCATACCCAAGCACGGGTGCACTTCCACCCCTAGTCTAGCTGAATTACTGGCCACGGAGGTGCGCTTACGTCCAGAGATGCTGAGGATGCGGCCGCTCTTGCTCCCCATGTTTACAGCTCTAAGGGCAGCCAGCTAAAAAAAAAGAGTTTTGCAGGGACCTGGAAGTGTTTCACCAGAGGGACATCCCAGTTTGGGATGCCAAATGTAAAGGCCAACAGCCAGCACTGGAATCTTTTAGCTTGATTGGATTTTGTTCTTCTTTAAAGTGGACCAACACCTAGGATTTTCACTATCCTGGGTTTTGGTCCACTTCCACTTGCGTGAAACCCCCCAGATTGCCCTAAAAAACTCACCTCACCCCGCTCCTACGCGAGCACTCGTCCAATCAGAGCGCTCAGAGCCGCTGTGGTATGTACGGACAAGCGACGGACAACTACATCGGCTCTGAGCGCGCTGGAGGCCGCATCTCGCGCTTCCCTCTAACAGGGAGCGCGCCCGCATCGGCCGTTTGTAAATGGGTGCGCCCTGCTAGAGAGAGGCGTGAGATGCGGACGCGGCTCGCATGGGGATAAGGTAAGGTTTCGGGGCGTCCTGCTGGGTTTTCCCGATTTTGGATGTCCCGCGGGGAGGGATATGGTCCACTTTAAGGTTAGCTGCTGAGTAAACCTTCTTCCCTTAGATACTCCACTGAGGAAAGGTGCACATCCAAGGCTCTATCTCTTCTCTCCTGACCAGGTCTCTGCACATTCTAAAATATAGGGCTCCCAAACCTTTTATAAACTAAGGATACATTCAGTTATAGAACCTTCTAGAACATTGGGAGTGCGTCTTGGGAGTGCAAGCATGCATCTTAGGAGTGTGCACATGCATGTTTTAGAGGGTTTGGGAGTGCACTCAGACCCATTTGGGAGTGCGTGTATGCGTCTTGAGAGTGTGCACACTTGCGGCTTGGGTGTGCGCACATGCATGCTTGGGAGTACGTGCATGTGCCTTCGGAGTGTGCGTATGCGTCTTTGGAGTACACCCACCTTCCTTTGGAGTGCACCTGAAAGCCTTTGGAATGCACTTACATCGCTTTGGAGTGTGCCTATGAGCCTTTGGAGTGCACCCACGCGACTTTGGAAGTGCGCATATGCATGTTTGGGAGTGCGTGCATGCTCCTTTGGGAGTGTGTGCACGCGCCCTTGGAGTGCACCCACGCTTCTTTGGACTGCACCTACGAGCCTTTAGAGTGCACCCACGCTACTTTGGGAGTGCAAACATGGACGTTTGAAAGTGCGCACATGCATGTTTGGGAGTGCGCGAAAACGCATTCGAGAATGGGCACATTGGCATTGTGGCCACGTGTGCGAATGCTGGTCTAGACTCCAACGTCACCTAGCAACAGGAGGAGAGGGGGTAGAAGCACAGCCAGGGTGTGTGAAGCTAGTTCTGGGAATCTTACAGACCCCGCCCATTACGCTGATTATTATGCAGCATCACAGATCCAAGGGCCACGCCCACTAGCTTAAGACTAAAAATCATGGGGTGAACCTGTAAACCTCGATAGATCAGCCATTTCTTCTTCAGTTTAAAAACGGAAAACAGTTTAGGGCAGCGCCAAACGTAGCCGGACAATTGGCTACGCCTTTAATATCACTTTAAAGTGGGCCAAAATCCACGCCCCAACGGCCCTGAAATCTATAAGATTCCAGGGCCGCTGGATTCCCTCTCCCCGGGGCATCCCCCACTGTGTGAAACCCCAAAGGTGGCCTGGAAACTCACCTTCTTTCCCGACCCAACAACGCTTGTGCGAGCAGCGGCCGCATCCCCGCTATCCCTGTAGCAGGGTGCTTGCCCACGCCAGGAAATTGTGAATGGCTGGTGAGGGCATGCTCCCTGCTAAAGGGTAGTGGGGGAGGCGGCCACCAGCTCACTCGGATTTGCCTTAGATGAGCTCTAAGATGAAGGCGGGAACGGATCCGAGAGTGCTGATTGGACGAGAGGCTGCGCATTTGCTGTAGGACGGGGAAGGTTGAGTCAGATGGGGCAACCTGGGGGGTTTCACACAGCGGGACATCCCCGATTGGGGCAAGGACCAAAACCCAGGATAGTAAAAATCCTGGATTTTGGTCCACTTTAAATGCCAGAATCAAAACCCACACTGATTGAAAGACAACATACATCAGGCCTGGAAACTGCCGGGACAGGTAAGTCAGCATGCTTCCTCCCTCTGCCCAATTCTGCATTAATCCCATACACGATGCAGCCCTAAGCTAAGTGTATCCCTCCAGCATCAACCATGTGCTGCAAATGTTCTCTTTTTCCACCCCCTGGGGATACACTCCTGCTTCAAACCCTTAGAACTTTTTCTTTTAAGTGCAAATGAAGATTGTGTCACTTGGACCAGGCTGCTTGTGTATAGGATGAGCGGCCACCTACTGTAATCATTTCATTTATTTATTTATTACAACACATTTAGAGATATGCACTGTAATAATAAAACAAATACTGTAATAATAAAACCAATACTGTAATAATAAAAAAGTGAAACAAAATGTCACATTAAATCATTCCTTGTTGTCTGAGTCTATTGGAAGGTGAGGGGATGGAGGGGGCCTAGATAACATGGACTTGGAAGATATATCGTATTTTTTCGCACTATAAGACTCACCTGCCCATAAGATGCACCTAGGATTTGGAGGAGGAAAAAAAATCTGAACCAAATGGTGTGCTAAAATACCCACTCCCCAACCCCCAGAACAGGACATGCCAGAATCCCCCAATCACCCCATAACAGGTAGCATGGCAGATCCCCTCCATCCCCCAAAAACAAACAGCATGCAGAATCCCCCCTCCCCATATAACAGGCAGTTTGGAAAATACCCCCATAACAGGGTAGTGTGGCACATCCCCCCATCCCCAAAAACATGCAGCAGACAGACTAGACGCCCCCTCCCCATATTATAGACAGTGTGCAGAGTTCCACCATAAACCAATACTGTAATAAAAAAAGTGAAACATAATGTCAAATTAAATCATTCCTTGTTGTCTGAGTCTATTGGAAGCTGAGAGGATGGAAGGGACCTGGATAACTTGGCCCGGTTGATATATACCGTATTTTTCGCTCTATAAGACTCACCTGCACATAAGACGCACCTAGGATTTTAAGAAGGAAAAAAAAAAAAGAAAAAAAATATTCTGAACCAAATGGTGCACTAAAATACCCCCTCCCCAACTCCCAGAACAGGGCATGGCAGAATCCCCCAATAACCCCTATAACTGGTAGTTTGGCAGATCCCCTCAATCCCCAAAAACAAGCAGCATGCAGAAACCCCCCTCCCCATATAACAGGCAGTTTGCTAAATACCCCCTTAACAGGGTAGTGTGGCAGATCCCCCCCATCCACAAAAACAAGCAGCAGGCAGACTCTCCCATCCCCAAGTAACAGGCAGCTTGCAGGATACCATCATAACAAGGCAGTGTTGCAGATCCCCCCATCCCCAAAATCAAGGAGCAGACAGTCTAGACTGCCCCCTCCCCATATAATAGACAGACCCATAAACAAATACTGTAATAATAAAAAGTGAAACAAAATGTCAAATTAAATCATTCCTTGTTGTCTGAGTCTATTGGAAGGTGAGGGGATGGAGGGGACCTGGATAACAGGGACCTAGATGATATATGCCACATTTTTCGCACTATAAGACTCTCCTGCACATAAGACACATTTAAAGGAGGGAAAAAAAGAAAAAAAAATATCCTGAACCAAAAGATATGCTAAAATACCTCCCCACCCCCAGAACAGGACATGCCAGAACCACCCAATCACCCCTATAACAGGCAGTATGGCAAATCCCCTCCATCCCAAAAAACAAACAGCATGCAAAATCCCCCGGCCCCATATAACAGGCAGTTTGTTAAATACCCCCATAACAGGGTAGTGTGGCAGATCCCCCCCATCCACAAAAACAAGCTGCAGGCAGACTCCCCGATCCCCAACAGGAAGCTTGCAGAATACCCCCATAACAAGGCAGTGTCCCCCCATCCCCAAAAACAAGCAAAAGACAGACTAGACTCCGCCCTCCCCATATAATAGACAGTCCCATAAATACTGTAATAATAAAAAGTGAAACAATATAGCAAATTAAATCATTCCTTGTTGTCTCAGGCTTTTTGAAGGTGAGAGGATGGAGGGAACCTGGATAACAGGGACCTGGATGATATATGCCACATTTTCGCACTATAAGACTCACCTAGGATTTGGAGGAGAGAGAAAAAAGAAAAAAATATTCTGAACCAACTGGTGTGCTAAAATATCTCCCATCCCCCAGAACAGGACATGGCAGAACCCCTCAATCACCCCTATAACAGGTAGTTTGGCAGATCCTCTTCGTCCCCAAAAACAAGCAGCATGCAAAATCCCCCCTCCCCATATAACAGGCAGTTTGGTAAATAACCCCATAACAGGGTAGTGTGGCAGATCCTCTCCATCCCCAAAAACAAGCAGCAGGCAGAGACCCCCTCCCCATGTAACAGGCAGCTTTCAGGATACCATCATAACAGCGTAGTTTTGCAGATCCCCCATCCCCAAAAACATGCAGCAGACAGACTAGACTCCCCCTCCCCATATAATAGACAGCCCCATAAACAAATACTGTAATAATAAAAAGTGAAACAAAATGTCACATTAAATCATTCCTTGTTGTCTGAGTCTATTGGAAGGTAAGAGGATGGAGGGGACCTGGATAACAGGGACCTGAAAGATATATGCCACATTTTTGCACTATAAGACTCACCTGCCCATAAGATTTGGAGGAGGAAAAAATGGGAAACAAATCGGAGCCAAATGGTGCGCTAACATACCCCCTCCCCAGCCCCCAGAACAGGACATGGCAGAATCACCCCTATAACAATTTCAGTGCCGAGCACGTAGTTTCTACTTGCTCGCTTCCACTCCTTTTAAGTGCCAAGCACGTAGAAACAGGCACGTAGAAACTCCCCCCCCCCCCACATTAAGAACCAAATAAAAAAAGCACTCATCTGACCCTTCGTTCGATCCAGCAGGGTCTCCTCTTCACCCAGGGGGCTTTGGACCTCCCCCCAGGCTGCTCCGGCTGCAGGGGAGTGCCCAGAATAGGGACCCCCCACGCTTCAGCCGCCGGCAATTCCTGTTTTAAAAAAAAGACATTTACTCACCTGCCACTGCGATTGCTCCTGTCGGCTCTGCTCTTATCCGGGAGGGGGGGGGGGGTTCTGATCAGTCTTCAGGAGAAGGCTCGACATGCCCTCTCCCCCTGCTTCCCGATGGGCGCGGCCATCTTAACTACCTTTGGGGGCGGGGCGGATGACGTCACCCGGGAGGTGTCGTCCTGGCACCCGGTGGTTCTGCTCTCAGATGCCCGGTGATCGCTGGGCAGAGCAGTAGAGGGGTAGGGGATCCTCTGATCTCCTGGCTCGCCCCTCAGTGATCACCGGCATCTCTCAGCGAGGGACACAGGATCTGACAATCAGAGGTGAGTACAGTAATTTTTTTTTTTAATAAATGACATTTTTGTGTGGTGTGTTTTTTCACTGTTAACCCCTTGTGAACTGGTAAGGCGTCCATGAGACGCCTATACCAGTTCACAAGGCTGGAGGCTGGCAAGTCACCTGCGGCTAGCGGGTGACTAGCCATTATCCTCGAGCCCCCCTGACTACCTGTCTCCCCGAAGCCCAGGGGGGGGCAGAAGAGCCATTATTATTCCTAATCACAGCTATTTAGGTTTTGGGGCTTGTAGCTGGCAGGGCGGGGGGCCACCAAAGCTGGCCCCTGCACCCTGTTCTACAAGCCCCAAAATTCCAAAAAAAAAAAACGGGATTCCCCCTTCCTGGAAGGGGGGACCCTATGTCATTTTTTTTAAATTCACCTCATGTTACCTGCTAGCCCCGCCCCATGTTACCTGTGTGTTTTTTTACATTTAATCCCTTGTGAACTGGTAAAGGATTCATGAGACCCCTATACCAGCTCACAAGGCTCTGGGTCTGGCAAGTCACCTGCGACTAGAGGGTGACCTGCCATTAACCCTTCTAGTGCCAGCTACGTGAGACTCACGTAGCTGATTTAAACCCCCACAGTAAAAACACTACAAATTGCAAAAAATAGTTTTTGTTATTTTTTTTTGCACATATTTCACCAAAAAGTATTGACATTACACTAAAAAAAGGCCAAACAAGACATTTCATGTTGAAAAAAACAATATATAATTTTCCTGGGAAATCCCTAGAAATCCTTTCAAAAATCACAGTTGAACATGTGTAACGCAAAATAGTGAAACATGGTCTGGCAAAAGAGGGTGACAAAAGCTGCAGGTAGGCTGGCACTTAAAGGGTTAACCCCCAGCCCCCCATTACCTGTCAATAACAGCTATTAGGCTTTGGGGCTTGTAGCTGGCAGGGCGGGGGGCCACCAAAGCTGGCTGTTCTACAAGCCCCATAGCTGGTTCCTGGGATGGTTATGCTGGGTAAGGGGGGACCCCATGTCATTTTTTGGGGGGCTTTTAAGGGATTTTTATCCCTTAAAATTCCACCCCAAAAATGCCCCCCCCCTCTTTAAAGTGCGGATAGTAGTTGTATTTTATTTGTAAATCTTATAAAGTGCTCAGTTTGGGGGGTCTCCTGGGCAAGAACGGGGGGGAGGGCTACCAATACATATGTGGTATTGTTGTAATTAGGAGAAATGGGGCTTTGACATACAATATGCTTTTCTTTAATAAAACAAATGTTTTATTTAAAACAAAGGGGCAATTTTTTTTACTTAAATATATTTAAAAAAACAGCAGAAAAAATACAAACAAGACATTTCATGTTAACGCCTAAACTCTGCTGCAAAAAGAAAAGATATCATTTTCTTGGAAATTCCTGCAAAAATCACAGTTAAGCAAAATGGTGAAAAATGACCTGTCAGCAGAGGGTGACAAAATCTCAAGTAGGCTGGCAGTTAAAAGGGTTAAAAGTAGCTATGCATGTTGGATATTGTTCTGTTCGGGGGACCTTGCGCGTTCAGATTTAGCTTGCTTTTTCTTGTTTGCATATTGATATTTTAGGAAAAGGTGTTTTTATTCTGCTTTTTTATACATTTTTTAGGGAAACTCTGTGCAACCTAAGAATTCTTCGAGGGATTACTTCCAGAAAGATGAGCCCAGTACAACAAGCCTGGTACGCCTAGAAAGCTTGAGCTGTGTGCTTCCAGAGAACAAATAGTTTGTATTTCTAATGTAAAGGGTTGTTTGTCTTGCAATACTGCAAGGTGCGCCTAGCACAGTTGTATTTTATCTGAAATTTCAGTTTGGGCGAGTCTCCTGGGCAGGACGGGTGTCTACCAATAAACATGTGGTACCGCTGTAACCGAGAGAAATCAGGATTTCACATGCAATAAGATTTTATTTACAAACATATTTTTTATTACAAAATAAAAACACCATTTTTTTGCACATATTTCACCCAAGCTTATTGAGAATACACCTAACAAATGACAAACATTTCATGTTAAACTTGCTGAAAAATGCAATATATAATTTCCCTGGTAAATCCATGGAAATCCCTTCAAAAATCACAGTTGAACATGTGGAGCGCAAAATAGTGCAAAATGGTGTGGTGACTTAGGGGTTTATTCATCAAGGAATAGCGCCTCGTAGCGGCAGGTAGCGACCGGTGAACGCCGGGCACGCAATACCACATTTATGAAGGCAATTCTGGTGAGCGACTGATTCATCATCACAGACGGCTCAGTGGATCCCGGCGGTGCTCTGGCTTCCAGAGCCTGGTATTACCTGTTGCTACCTGACGCTCTCCCATACATTTCAATGGACGCTACTCTTCTTCTGTTTAAACAGGGTTTTCTTTTAATAATTTTTATTTGTTTTGTATCAAATCATTGTGTGACGTCTCCTGGCCGATTTAAATACATTTTTGAAAACTTTTTTGAATTTGTATATTTTTATGTAGAATTGTCATTACAGGTCTGGTTTTAAAGTATTAATGTCACAGTGTTATAACAATGTCATTCCATGTGTTTTCGCTTAGTTACTGGTGGATATGTGTTCAGAAACAGACTTTAATCACACAGCTTCTGGCGCTATGGGCTACAGAGACACAATTTTGAGCGCCGGCGCTGTGTGAGGCTGTTTTTTGATGAATATGGTTTGAGTTACTCACACTGACCAGTCGCTACCGTGCGCTCCCATATAACTCTCTACTGGTGGTATAGCGACTCACACATCAAATTCATCAATGCCGACAATGTCACTACAGCGACTGCGGCGTTCTGTAATAGCGACTCTACCGCACTTAATCCGGCCCTGGGAACGCCAATGCTCAGGTAAGTTGTAAGTTCCGGTGCGGTGTTCACCAAGGGACCTCCCAAATCTGGATGCACCCTGGATGCACCTCCACCTTGGTCATTGCTGGCGCACCGTGAAGAGATATGGGCACCAGCTGTGTTGGTGCCAGTGGCGGCTCCAGGTTCATGTGGGCCCTTGGGCGGCATGGTCTCAGTGGGCCCCTTTGTGGTGAATAGTTGCGTCACATCATCGAGCGACGTCCCAAATCTGGATGCCCCGCCACCTTGGTCATTGCTGGCACGCCACGAGGAGATTTGGGCACCAGCTGTGGCGGTGCCCTTCCAGTCCGCCGGTAAAGCCCCATCGTACACCCTGAAGGTCGTCCCTATCAGTGGCCCCACCCCTGGAGACTGAGGGGCCCTCCGGCGACTGCCCCGCCTTGCTGGGTGCTGACGCCGGCCCTGGGTGGTGCCCTCCTCATCTGCTGCCGGTCAAGTGCCGTCACACAGCCCAAAGGCCGGCCCTGTCAGTGGGCCCCCCGGAGGGTGGAGGCTCCTGGCAGCTGCCCCGCCTTGCCGGGCGCTGACGCCGGCCCAAGGTGGTGCCCTCCTAGTCTGCTGCCCGACAAGTGCCGTCACACAGCCCAAAGGCCAGCCCTGTCAGTGGGCCCCCCGGAGGCTGGAGGCTCCCTGCAGCTGCCTCGCCTTGCCGGGTGCTGACGCCGGCCCTGACTGTTCCCTTTACAACAGGACGATCTGACCAGAAAATTCCCGGCCTATTTGTGACCTTTGCCGGCCGCTGCTCATTACATACAGTGCATAACTACCGGAGGAACCTGTTGTGGCTCTCTTTCCGGCCTCTGGCGTCGGCCCTGGGTGGTGCCCTCCTAGTCTGCCGCGCTGTCGCACAGCCCAAAGGCCGACCCTGTCAGTGGGCCCCCCTGGAGGGTGGGGGTCCCCGGCAGCTGCCCCGCCTTGCCGAGTGCTGACGCTGGCCCTGACTGTTTCCTTTACAACTGGACAGTCTGAACAGGAAAATTCTTCGGCCGTTTTTTACAAGGGTCGGCTGCTGCTCATTAATAAAGTGTATAACTACCGGAGGAACCGGTTGTGGCTCTCTCTCCGGCCTCTGGCGTTGGCCCTGGGTGGTGCCCTCCTAGTCCGCCACCAGTCAAGGGTCACCTCACAGCCCAAAGACCAGCCCTGTCAGTGTCTCCCCCCTGGAGGGTGGGGGCCCCCAAGGGTTGCCCCGTCTTGCCGGGTGCTAATGCCAGCCCTGGGTGGTGCCCTCCTAGTCCGCCATTTCACAGCCCAAAAGACTGGCTCTGTCAGTGAGCCCCCCCCGGAGGGTGGGGGCCCCCAGAAGCTGCCCCGCCTTGCCGGGTGCTAATGTCAGCCCTGGGTAGTGCCCTCGTAGTCCGCCGCCGGTCAAGCGCCGTCGCACACCCAAAAGGCCGTCACTGTCAGTGGGCCCCCCTGGAGGGTGGGGCCCTCGACAGCTGTCCAGACTGTCCCCTTTACAACTGGAAAGCCTGACCAGAATATTCCTGGGCCGGCCGCTGCTCATTACATACAGTGTATAACTACTGAAGGAACCGGTTGTGTTTCTCTCTCCGGCCTCTGGCATTGCCGTTATCGACGCACATTTTAGTACACGCGGGGAACCTGATTGGCTGGTCGGATGCAGAGATGACATTCTTGAACATTGTGTCTCGATGAATAGTTTTTGCTGTGCGTATTTATCATGCCACTTTCTTATGCTGTTTTGTGTTTGAATTCTATTGGCTGTTTGTGTCGTCATATGGGCGCAGTCCCCCCAGGTCGCAGGAGTGCGGACACTTGCTCTCATTAGGAAATGACTAAAAAATAATTTAGGAGGAGCGTCAGTGTTTCGGCGGCCGGGTGAAGGCAACACAAGAGCTTACTCTCTGCTCTACAGAAATGGGGGCGCTCGCCGGCCTTATCGTAATGGTTGCCGGTAAGTATGACTATGGGGGTTATTCATCAAGGGATAGCGTCAGGTAGCGCCTCGTAGCGGCAGGCAGCGTCTGGTGAACGCCGGGCGCTGTACGCAATACCACATTTATGAAAGCGAATCGGGTGAGCGCCTCTAACATCGCCATGTAGTATCACATGTATTATTACAGGCAGGTCAGTGTATAGCGCCTCTAACATCGCCATGTAGTATCACATGTATTATTACAGGCAGGTCAGTGTATAGCACCTCTAACAGCGCCATGTAGCGTCACATGTATTATTACAGGCAGGTCAGTGTATAGCACCTCTAACAGCGTCATGTAGTGTCACATGTATTATTACAGGCAGGTCAGTGTATAGCGCCTCTAACAGCGCCATGTAGCGTCACATGTATTATTACAGGCAGGTCAGTGTATAGCACCTCTAACAGCGCCATGTAGTGTCACATGTATTATTACAGGCAGGTCATTGTATAGCGCCTCTAACAGCGTCATGTAGCATCTCATGTATTATTACAGGCAGGTCATTGTATAGCGCCTCTAACAGCGCCATGTAGCGTCACATGTATTATTACAGGTGGCTTAGTGTATAGCACCTCTAACAGCGCCATGTAGCGTCACATGTATTATTACAGGCAGGTCAGTGTATAGCACCTCTAACAGCGTCATGTAGCGTCACGTGTATTATTACAGGCAGGTCAGTGTATAGCTCCTCTAACAGCGCCATGTAGCGTCACATGTATTATTACAGGCAGGTCAGTGTATAGCACCTCTAACAGCGCCATGTAGCGTCACATGTATTATTACAGGCAGCTCAGTGTATAGCGCCTCTAACAGCGCCATGTAGCGTCACATGTATTATTACAGGCAGGTCAGTGTATAGCGCCTCTAACAGCATCATGTAGCGTCACGTGTATTATTACAGGCAGCTCAGTGTATAGCGCCTCTAACAGCGTCATGTAGCGTCACATGTATTATTACAGGCAGGTCAGTGTATAGCGCCTCTAACAGCGCCATGTAGCGTCACATGTATTATTACAGGCAGCTCAGTGTATAGCGCCTCTAACAGCGCCATGTAGTGTCACATGTATTATTACAGGCAGGTCAGTGTATAGCGCCTCTAACAGCGCCATGTAGCGTCACATGTATTATTACAGGCAGGTCAGTGTATAGCGCCTCTAACAGCGCCATGTAGCGTCACATGTATTATTACAGGCAGGTCAGTGTATAGCGCCTCTAACAGCGTCATGTAGTGTCACATGTATTATTACAGGCAGGTCAGTGTATAGCGCCTCTAACAGCGCCATGTAGCGTCACATGTATTATTACAGGCAGCTCAGTGTATAGCGCCTCTAACAGCGCCATGTAGCGTCACATGTATTATTACAGGCAGGTCAGTGTATAGCGCCTCTAACAGCGCCATGTAGCGTCACATGTATTATTACAGGCAGGTCAGTGTATAGCGCCTCTAACAGCGCCATGTAGCGTCACATGTATTATTACAGGCAGGTCAGTGTATAGCGCCTCTAACAGCGTCATGTAGTGTCACATGTATTATTACAGGCGGCTCAGTGTATAGCACCTCTAACAGCGCCATGTAGCGTCACATGTATTATTACAGGCAGCTCAGTGTATAGCACCTCTAACAGCGTCATGTAGCGTCACATGTATTATTACAGGCAGGTCAGTGTATAGCGCCTCTAACAGCGTCATGTAGCGTCACATGTATTATTACAGGCAGGTCAGTGTATAGCGCCTCTAACAGCGCCATGTAGTGTCACATGTATTATTACAGGCAGGTCAGTGTATAGCACCTCTAACAGCGCCATGTAGCGTCACATGTATTATTACAGGCAGGTCAGTGTATAGCGCCTCTAACAGCGCCATGTAGCGTCACATGTATTATTACAGGCAGGTCAGTGTATAGCGCCTCTAACAGCGTCATGTAGTGTCACATGTATTATTACAGGCGGCTCAGTGTATAGCACCTCTAACAGCGCCATGTAGCGTCACATGTATTATTACAGGCAGCTCAGTGTATAGCACCTCTAACAGCGTCATGTAGTGTCACATGTATTATTACAGGCAGCTCAGTGTATAGCGCCTCTAACAGCGTCATGTAGTGTCACATGTATTATTACAGGCAGGTCAGTGTATAGCGCCTCTAACAGCGCCATGTAGTGTCACATGTATTATTACAGGCAGGTCAGTGTATAGCGCCTCTAACAGCGTCATGTAGCGTCACATGTATTATTACAGGCAGGTCAGTGTATAGCGCCTCTAACAGCGTCATGTAGTGTCACATGTATTATTACAGGCAGCTCAGTGTATAGCACCTCTAACAGCGTCATGTAGCGTCACATGTATTATTACAGGCAGCTCAGTGTATAGCACCTCTAACAGCGTCATGTAGCGTCACATGTATTATTACAGGCAGGTCAGTGTATAGCGCCTCTAACAGCGTCATGTAGCGTCACATGTATTATTACAGGCAGGTCAGTGTATAGCGCCTCTAACAGCGTCATGTAGCGTCACATGTATTATTACAGGCAGCTCAGTGTATAGCACCTCTAACAGCGCCATGTAGTGTCACATGTATTATTACAGGCAGCTCAGTGTATAGCACCTCTAACAGCGCCATGTAGCGTCACATGTATTATTACAGGCAGGTCAGTGTATAGCGCCTCTAACAGCGCCATGTAGTGTCACATGTATTATTACAGGCAGGTCAGTGTATAGCACCTCTAACAGCGCCATGTAGCGTCACATGTATTATTACAGGCAGGTCAGTGTATAGCACCTCTAACAGCGCCATGTAGCGTCACATGTATTATTACAGGCAGGTCAGTGTATAGCACCTCTAACAGCGCCATGTAGCGTCACATGTATTATTACAGGCAGCTCAGTGTATAGCGCCTCTAACAGCGCCATGTAGCGTCACATGTATTATTACAGGCAGGTCAGTGTATAGCACCTCTAACAGCGCCATGTAGCGTCACATGTATTATTACAGGCAGGTCAGTGTATAGCACCTCTAACAGCGTCATGTAGTGTCACATGTATTATTACAGGCAGGTCAGTGTATAGCGCCTCTAACAGCGCCATGTAGCGTCACATGTATTATTACAGGCAGGTCAGTGTATAGCGCCTCTAACAGCGCCATGTAGTGTCACATGTATTATTACAGGCAGGTCAGTGTATAGCGCCTCTAACAGCGTCATGTAGCGTCACATGTATTATTACAGGCAGGTCAGTGTATAGCGCCTCTAACAGCGCCATGTAGCGTCACATGTATTATTACAGGCAGGTCAGTGTATAGCGCCTCTAACAGCGCCATGTAGCGTCACATGTATTATTACAGGCGGCTCAGTGTATACAGCCGGCGCTCTAGCTTCCAGAGCCAGGTATTACCTGTCGCTCTCCCATACGTTTCATTGGATGTTACTTTTCTTCTGTTTAAACAGGGTTTTATTTTTTTTTTTTGCTCCAATCATTGTGTGACGTCTCCTGGCTGCAAACAAACACTTTTAGAAACTTTTTTTTTCATTTTATATTTTTATGCAGAATTGTCATTACAGGTCTGGCACTAAAGTGTTATTGTCACAGTGTTATAACAATGTCATTCCATGTGTTTTCGCTTTGTTACTGGTGGGTATGTGTTCAGATACAGACTTTAATCACACAGCATCTGCCGCTCTATGCTACAGCGCCCAGCTTTAGAGCACCGACGCTGTGTGTGTCTGTTTTTTTGTTGAATATGGTGTGAGTCACTGAGAGTCGGTCGCGCTGATCTGGCGCTACCTCTTGCTCCCTGCAGAGCTGTACTGTTGTTAGAGTGCCAAACATACATCTCATTCATCAATGCTGGCCAAGTTACTACAGCGACTGAGACGCTCTGTTACAGCGCCCGATACTCACTTACAGCATCTACTAGCAGTCGCTCTTAGTGCCTCTGTGCAGACGGTCATCTGCCGATACCTGGCGCTAATAATGAATCAGCCTGTAGGTTCACCCTTGGCTGGGCCCCCAGAGTCAGTTCTACTGGAGGGCCCCAGACATCTCAGTACGATCCACACTTTATTTTTGAGAAAGAAAAGGAAAGGAAGGGAAGGGGAGAGGACGAAGAAAGAAAGAAAGAAAGAAAGATAGAAAGAAAGAGAAAGAAAAATAGAATAAAGAAATGGAGAAAAGAAAGAGAGGGAAGGAAGGAAAACAGAATGAAAGAAGGACAATATGATGGAAGGGAAGAGAGAAAGAAGGAAGGAAAGAAAACTAAAGAAATAGGGGAAGGGGAGAAAGAAAAAAAAAGGGGGAGGAAGAAATGTAAGGAAGGAGGAAAGAAAGAAAAAGGGAAGAGACTGGGTAGGAGGGGAGAAAGGAAAGACAAGGAAGGAAAAAAGAAAAGAAAGAAAGAAAGAAAGAAAGAAAGAATTAAGGAAGTTGGAAAGAAGAGAAAAAAAGGAGGGGAGGAAGAAACGTAACGAAAGGAAGGAAGATAGAAAAAGGGAGGGGACAGGGTAAGAAGGGAGAAATGAAAGACAAGAAAGAAATGTTGTTTGGAAGAAGAGAAAGAAAAAAAAAGAAGAGGGGAGGAAGAAACGTAAGGAAGGAAGAAAGAAAGAAAAAGGGAGGAGACGGGGTAGGAAGGGAGAAAGGAAAGGAAATACAAGAAAGAAAGAAGGAAAAAAATTAAGGAAGTAACGGAAGGAGCAAAAGTGAAAGAAGTTATGATTAAGGGTCACTCTAGGCCCAAAACGTGTCACACAGTCCCAGCAGCGGGACACATTTGGCTCTGTGTCCTTTTTTCATGTATTTATAACTCTTTTTGGATTTTGGACTATTTTTTTATCCTGGAACAAAAGCTAATTTTTAAAAGGACAAGCAGGATAATTCAAATTATGACTATACATCGAGGGGAACTGCCAATGGGATTTCCTTTCCCTGGCCTTTCAGGTGGAGCAGGTAGGTTGGATGTGATTGTTTTCTCAAAAGTGAAAGAAAGCACAAAGAAAAAAAGAGAAAAGGGAAGAAGGAGTGAAGAAGGGAAAGAAAGAAAAAATGTAAGCCCACTGATATATAGTTACATTGTTACATAGTTATATAGTTACATAGTTATATAGTTATATAGTTACATAGTTATATAGTTACATAGTTATATCGTTTGTTATATAGTTACATTGTTACATAGTTATATAGTTACATAGTTACATAGTTATATAGTTACATAGTTATATAGTTACATAGTTATATAGTTATATAGTTACATAGTTACATAGTTATATCGTTTGTTATATAGTTACATAGTTACATAGTTATATAGTTACATAGTTATATAGTTACATAGTTATATAGTTACATAGTTACATAGTTACATAGTTATATAGTTACATAGTTACATAGTTATATAGTTACATAGTTATATAGTTATATAGTTACATAGTTACATAGTTATATCGTTTGTTATATAGTTACATAGTTACATAGTTATATCGTTTGTTATATAGTTACATAGTTACATAGTTATATAGTAACATAGTTACATAGTTACATAGTTATATAGTTACATAGTTACATAGTTATATAGTTACATAGTTACATAGTTATATAGTTACATAGTTATATAGTTATATAGTTACATAGTTACATAGTTATATCGTTTGTTATATAGTTACATAGTTACATAATTATATCGTTTGTTATATAGTTACATAGTTACATAGTTATATCGTTTGTTATATAGTTACATAGTTACATAATTATATCGTTTGTTATATAGTTACATAGTTACATAGTTATATCGTTTGTTATATAGTTACATAGTTATATAGTTACATTGTTACATAGTTATATAGTTACATAGTTACATAGTTATATAGTTATATAGTTACATAGTTAGATAGTTATATAGTTACATAGTTACATAGTTACATAGTTATATAGTTACATAGTTATATAGTTACATAGTTATATAGTTATATAGTTACATAGTTACATAGTTACATTGTTACATAGTTATATAGTTACATAGTTACATAGTTATATAGTTAGTTATATAGTTACATAGTTACATAGTTATATCGTTAGTTATATAGTTACATAGTTATATAGTTATATCGTTAGTTATATAGTTACATAGTTATATAGTTAGTTATATAGTTACATAGTTATATAGTTACATAGTTATATCGTTAGTTATATAGTTACATAGTTATATAGTTAGTTATATAGTTACATAGTTATATAGTTACATAGTTATATCGTTAGTTATATAGTTACATAGTTATATCGTTTGTTATATAGTTACATAGTTATATAGTTACATAGTTATATAGTTATATAGTTACATTGTTACATAGTTATATAGTTACATAGTTATATAGTTACATAGTTACATAGTTATATCGTTAGTTATATAGTTACATAGTTAAATTGTTATGTAGTTAATACGGTTGAAAAAAGACATATGCTCATCAAGTTCGACCAAGGGTGTTGGGGTCGGGGAAGTTATTCTTTATTTTATTTTATAGGTGGAAGTTATTTATTTAATTTTTGTTTTTTTACTGATAACAGCTAATAGTAACTGTTAATGTTATTTTCTTCTAAATAAGCATCTGATTCTATTTTGAAGCTGTCAGCGGTTGATGCTGCAACAAGCTTCTGTGGGAGACTATTCCATAGATTTATAGTTCTTATGGTAAAAAATAATTGTCACCTCCTGAGACTGAATTTCTTTTTTTCCAGTCGGAGGGAGCGTGCCCCTTGTCTTTAGAGAGGATTTTACCTGAAATAGTGTCCCCCATATTTTTTGTATTGGCCATTTATATATTTATACAAGTTAATCATGTCCCCCTCAGTCGTCTCCTCTCAAGACTAAACAGATTTAATTCCCGTAATCTTTCCTCATATCTAAGATCCTTCATTCCTCTTATTAGTTTGGTGGCTCCTCTGCTCCCTTTCCATAGTCAGAGCGTCCTTTCTATGAATGGGAGCCCAGAACTGGACGGCATATTCCAGGTGAGGGAGCGCCAGTGCCTTGTAAAGAGGCGATATTACTCACCTATCCCGTGATTTCAGGCCTCTATTAATACATGATAGTGCTTGCTCTGTGTGCGGCCCCATCCTCTCATTCACTTGAATGGAGGGCAGTTACACACACACACAGCAGGGGAAGCTGCTCCTTCGGGGGCGCTGGGGATATCCCTGGATCCTGGGCAAAGGAAGGAGTTTTTTCTCTGTTGGACATTCGCTTTAACTTGCCGCGATACATAATATTTTTAGTGCGGCACATGTCCTAACCCCAGTCCTGCCATCATCCAACCTTCTCTTCGTGTTTCTTGTCTCAGCTTTCATACAAAGCTCAGCAATGTCCGTGTCGCTGAGTCATGGAGGGACACACCTTGTTTCTGCCGCGGCCACCAGAGAATCGCTGGAAACGAAGCCGGTTTCAGTGGTAATTAAGCCATAAGCAGCTGTAGGTTATCTGCTGACCTTTCACTCCTTGTTTGGGTCTCCACCAGCCTGTCCGCAATCACTGAGGCTTATCTTGTTTTCTCAGGGAACCATCATTAAAGGGAGAGAAACAGTGCAGTAGGTTTGTAAGTTCTAATGCAAAGGGGGCAGAGGAACATTCAGGAGTAAGGGCAGTCAACTCCCATAAAGGGCCAGAATGCTGGACCCAGATTAATTCAACACCAGCTGCAACTTTTTTATATGAATCACTTGTCCAGTCGAGCCTTACGTGCTGGCCCTCAAGTAGTAGTACTTCCTATGATGGGGAATATCAGGGGGAAATGCCACACTGCCTATAATAGGAAATGGGAAGGGGGGGGGGGACTCCACACTGCCTATAATAGGCACGTCCCTTCTATGAAGAATTAGAGCCTGAGGCTCATCTGAGGGGAAACGCCGCCTTTGCAGTATAAGGGCCAATGAGCCCAGCAGGGGCAAGAACGCCCCTTGCAGTTTTGGGCCAATGAGCCCAGGGTAGGGATGTTAGGCACGCCCCGTTTGTTCTGGCCAATCCTGACCTAGTTCCCAGTTGTACCAATCACGCTCTCGCCCAATCATGTCTTGTCCCTATAAAGCCTTTTCCCCATCATTCACTCGGTGCCTGTGATAGCGCCTTGAACCTAGCTTTGACTTGTGTTATACCGTGATTGATCTTCGTTGCCGACCCCTGCCTGAACCGACCATTCTCTGTCTGATCCCCGTTGCCGACCACTGCCTGAAGTGACCACTCTTCGTCTGATCCTTGTTTGCCGACCTCTGCCTTGTACCCTGCCCTCGAGCACGGAAATGCGAGAAAGCGCAAGCCAGTCTTTCCAGTCTGACTGCTCGGACTAAACGGTGACGTGAGCCTTTCCCGGGGCTCGATGACGTTCTGTGTGCAGAGAGATGACCCAGACACTTCTGCTACCTACTGGTGATGTCTGAGGAACACCAGATGCTCATTTATTTATTAACTCACCTACATATACAATGGCATGCAAATGTTTTGGTCAAAATATTACTGTTACTGTGAAGAGGTAATATGTGAATATGTTTGTAATTGTAGGACAAATGCTCCGAGTGGTCACCAAGGAGGTCAGGGGACACACTAAGGAGAAGGAGGACCCTTGTCCTGGATCCCAGATAGCTTCCTGTCAAAAAACAGTACAAACATTACTCTCTATGAAGGGACAGGGGCGGCAGGGGCAGTGTGACAGTGTGACTGAGCTGCAGGTGGGGAAGCTGTGGCCTGGCTCTGGGGAAGGGGACACGGCGGCGCTGTGTGAGGAGACTCCGCGGCGCTGTGCTCCAGTTCCGGCTTTGGCCGCCGCCCCGCACTGGCTCCGCCGCACACAGGTAAGTCACCGTCACCTCTGTGTGGCGCACACACACACACACACACACCTACCTGATGAGGGGGACACAAGAGGACCACATGCCCCGCACTGCTCCAGCATCTTGAACATCCTCACTGCCGACGGCGATCATGAGCGGACGGCAGGCGGGGCTGCGCGGGGGGGCAGGCGTGGGTGCGCGGCTGCGCGCGCACCTTAGCGGGGACAGTGATGGCCCTGCCCCTTTTTCTCCTCCATTTCATTTCGAGTATATACGGTAGTTACATAGTTAATGAGGTTGAAAAAAGACATACAGTATGTCCATCAAGTTCAACCAAGGGTGTTGGGGTAGGGGAAGTTATTTTTTATTTTATTTTATAGGTGGAAGTTATTTATTTTATTTTTTGAATATTTACTGATAATATCTAATTGTAACTGTTAATGTTATTTTCTTCTAAATAAGCATCTAATCCTTTTTTGAAGCTGTCAGTGGTTGATGCTGTAGCAAAGCTTCTGTGGGAGGCTATTCCACAGATTTATAGTTCTTATGGTAAAAAATGATTGTCGCCTCTACTAAATTTCTATTTTTCCAGTCGAAGGCAGAGAGTCTTGTCTTTAGAGAGGATTTTACCTGAAATAGTGTTTCCCCATATTTTTTGTATGGGCCATTTATATATTTATACAAGTTAATCATGTCCCCCCTCAGCCGTCTCCTCTCCCGTAATCTTTCCTTATAACTTAGATCTTTCATTCCTCTTATTAGTTTGGTGGCTCCTCTGCTCCCTTTCCATAGTCAGAGAGTAATTTCTATGAACGGGAGCCCAGAACTGGAAGGCATATTCCAGTTGAAGACGCACCAGTGCCTTGTAAAGAGGCAAAATTACATCCCTATCCCATAATTGCATGCTGTTATTTAGCCTGTGATCTACCAGTATCCTTCTCAGCTAGTGACTCTCCCAGTTTTACTCCCCCGAGGACATATGTGGCCTTCAGGTTATTAGACCCCAAGTGCATCACTTTACATTTCTCCACATTGATCTTCATTTGCCAAGTGGAGCCCAGACACTCAATGTGTCCAAGTCAGCCTGAAGCTTGTGACCATCTTCAATAGACACATAGGCACCGTGCTCCTGAAGCTTGTGAACATCTTCAATAGACACATAGGCACCATGCTCCTGAAGCTTGTGAACATCTTCAATAGACACATAGGCACCATGCTCCTGAAGCTTGTGACCATCTTCAATAGACACATAGGCACCATGCTCCTGAAGCTTGTGACCATCTTCAATAGACACATAGGCACCGTGCTCCTGAAGCTTGTGACCATCTTCAATAGACACATAGGCACCGTGCTCCTGAAGCTTGTGAACATCTTCAATAGACACATAGGCACCGTGCTCCTGAAGCTTGTGACCATCTTCAATAGACACATAGGCACCATGCTCCTGAAGCTTGTGACCATCTTCAATAGACACATAGGCACTGTGCTCCTGAAGCTTGTGACCATCTTCAATAGACACATAGGCACTGTGCTCCTGAAGCTTGTGACCATCTTCAATAGACACATAGGCACTGTGCTCCTGAAGCTTGTGACCATCTTCAATAGACACATAGGCGCTGTGCTCCTGAAGCTTGTGAACATCTTCAATAGACACATAGGCACTGTGCTCCTGAAGCTTGTGAACATCTTCAATAGACACATAGGCGCTGTGCTACATGTCTTTGTGTCATCTGCAAAAATACAGACAGTGCTTTTAGTCCATTTTTTCCCCATCTTTTACATTTCAAAATAAAGAAAGGAAAATGGGCCAAAGCACAACGTTGGGCACCCAGCACGGAGAGTAACTAGCACACCCCCTTTGGCAAGTATTAAATATTATTAACCCTATTTGTTGCCAGCCGGGAGTATTTCATACATGTTTAGGGGATTTTCTTCAATTCTTCCTTGCAGAAGGCTCTCTGAGTGATTCCTGGCTGGTCCTGCATGCACTGCTCTTTTGAGGTCTATCAACATATTTTTAGTGATGTTCATATCAGGGGACTGTGAGCGCCATGGTAAACCCTTCAGCTCGTGTCTTTTGTGGTAGTTTGAGGTGTGTTTAGGAACACTATCTAGGGGGACTTGTAGGCAACAAGTTCCCCTACAAAAAGTGCATGTGCAAAGAATTTATACATAGTTATAAATTCAAGTAAATTTATGTGCAAATTTGCCGTGATGAAGTGACTGGTCATCCGTCACGCAACGCGTCGGCCTGGCCAGGGGGATACAGGGCTCTTGTCAAGCCTCAAGGATCATGGAGTTGTAAGATAATTGATATACTACTACTATAATATTAGCAGCATTTTTGCACTTTTTAGATACATTTGCACATAAATTTACTTGAATTTATGACTATATATATTCTTTGCACATGCACTTTTCGTAGGGGACTTATAGCATACAGGGTACAGCCAGTAGCCCTTGTTAATGGTTTATGCATAATACTATGACATAAATAATAGGAGGCTTGACATTAGCGCCATCTAGTGTTTGTTTGTGTTTCATGTTTTTTAAAGGTGTTTTAAATTGTCTTCGTATGTGAATTATGGCTTAGTAAAAAATATTTAGATTTGTACAAACTATTTTAGTGGTGCCACTTGTTTTGGGGTATTTTGAGGGGGTTGGTTGGACCCCTCCCCTCTTTTTACTTTATTAGTAGACACCATTATCTTTTCTATGTCAGCTTTTTGAGTTACTGTTATTTTTGGATCCATCTGAGGAGGCGTTGGCCCCGGCATAGGTAGCATTGGCACTGGAGAGCTTCTGGGGGGACAAAGAGCAATTACAGCTCATGGGACTGGCACCTTAACAGTGGGCAGACTGTACCCAGTGGTAGAGGCAGCAGCCCCAGCAGAGGAAATGGTGACGTAGGAAGATGTTTTTCATAATGATGTGACAGAGGTAATTTATTTTAATAGGCCGGATTCTCTTCATGATTATGTTGCATTAGAGCGGGTTCCCCAATAGAGGTGGTGGTCTCAGTGGACGAGGTGGTGACCAGGCTATACCCAGAGGACGGTGCGGTGGCCTCGGTAGAGGAAGTAGCAGAAATGGAGCGCCTCTGAGAGACAGGAAACAATGACTACTGCAGGGGGGCCCATCGGGCTGGCACCATAGCGTAGCGGTGGTCAAGCTGTACCTAGTGGTGGAAGAAGCAGTCCTGGCAGCGGAAGTGGTGGCAGCGCAGGAGGGCATTTTCCAAAACACACTGCAACACAGTTTAAAAATTTGAAGGATTGATGTCAATTCTCTTCCAGTCTTTGTTTCATTATATCAGGGTTTCTCAAACCCTGGGTACCACTTCCAACTTTGTAATTATCCCATGTCCCACCTGACCACCACTAATACAGATTTAACTTGGGTAGTGGATGTTCTATACTGACCCAACAATTCAAGCTCTTCTGCTAACAAGACAGTCATCCAAAGATGGGACTCCAAGACTGGCTCATCCGACTGGAGCAGTAGCTTGTTTGCAATACTTCATGTCCCCCTGTTTTTACCTCCAATGGCTTCGAGTGCCACCGAGGGGAGCTTGAATATCACCACGGAGGAGCTTGAGTACCACCAGAGGGGAGCTTGAGTATCACCACGGAGGAGCTTGAGTACAGCCAGAGGAACTAGTACCACTTCCAACTTTGTAATTATCTCATGTCCCACCTGACCAACACTAATACAGATTTCACTCGGATAGTGGATGTCCTATACTGGCCTAACAATTCAAACTCTTCTGAAAACAAGACAGTCATCCCAAGATGGGTCTCCAAGACCGGCCCATCCTACTGGAGCAGTAGCTTGTTTTCAATTATTCATGTCCTCCGGGTTTTCACCTAAAATGGCTTCGAGTACCACTGGAGGGGAGCTTGAATATCACCAGGGGGGAGCTTGAGTATCACCAGAGAGAGCTTGAGTACCACCAGAGGGAAACTTGAGTATCACCAGAGGGGAGCTTGAGTACCACCACGGGGGAGCTTGGGTACCACCAGAGGAACTAGTACCACTTCCAACTTTGTAATTAACTCATGTCCCACCCGACCAACACTAATACAGATTTCACTCAGATAGTGGATGTCCTATACTGGCCCAACAATTCAAGCTGTTCTGCTAGCAAGACAGTCATCCCAAGATGGGACTCCAAGACTGACACATCCTACTGGAGCAGTAGCTTGTTTATAGTACTTCATTTCACCAAGGTTTTTACCTCCAATGGCTTCAATTACCACTGGAGGGGAGCTTGAGTATCTTTGCATTATATCAGGGTTTCTCAAACTTTTTTTCATGGAGTACCACTGCCAACTTTGTAATTATCCCATGTCCCACCTGACCACCACTAAAACAGATTTCACTTGGGTAGTGGATGTTCTATACTGGCCCAACAATTCAAGCTCTTCTGCTAACAAGACAGTCATCCCAAGATGGGACTCCAAGACTGGCTCATCCGACTGGAGCAGTAGCTTGTTTGCAATACTTCATGTCCCCCTGGTTTTTACCTCCAATGGCTTCGAGTACCACCGAAGGGGAGCTTGCAGTATCACCCGAGGGAGCTTGAGTCTCACCCGAGGGGAGCTTGAATATCACCACGGGGGAACTTGAGTACCACCAGAGGGGAGCTTGAGTATCACCACGGAGGAGCTTGAGTACAGCCAGAGGAACTAGTACCACTTCCAACTTTGTAATTATCTCATGTCCCACCTGACCAACACTAATACAGATTTCACTCAGATAGTGGATGTCCTATACTGGCCTAACAATTCAAACTCTTCTGAAAACAAGACAGTCATCCCAAGATGGGAGTCCAAGACTGACACATCCTACTGGACCATTAGCTTGTTTTAATACTTCATTTCTCCAAGGTTTTTACCTCCAATGGCTTCAAGTACCACCGAACGGAGCTCGAGTACCACCAGAGGTAGCTTGAGTACCACCAGAGGTAGCTTGAGTATCACCCAAGGGGAGCTTGTGTATCACCAGAGGGAAGCTTGAATATCACCAGAGGGGAGCTTGAGTACCACCAGAGGGGAGCTTGAGTACCACCAGAGGGGAGCTTGTGTACCACCAGAGGGGAGCTTGTGTACCACCAGAGGGGAGCTTGTGTATCACCAGAGGGAAGCTTGAATATCACCAGAGGGGAGCTTGAGTACCACCAGAGGGGGGCTTGGGTATCCCCATGGGGAAGCTTGAGTAGATCCAGAAGAACTAGTACCTCTGACTTGGAATCCCTGCATTAGAGACACAATTGGAAGGGTGTGAAACTGGCCCTAGATTCGATGATGCAGCATATGTGCGTGAAATTGCTGTGAACATAAAATGAGATTAACATGAAATAACTTGTTTTCATGAGATATTTTTTTAGAAAAGTTTACTAAATCAAGGTATTAATTTAGAATTTGTGTGTCAGGCTTTCAGATCATCCATATGCTGGTTAATCACCTACTCTGTGTGCTCTGGCTGTTAGTATGGTTTGCATCCCTTGCATCCCTAGGCGTACTGTCTCCTTTTATGGCTAAGTTTTGCAGGTCAGCGTCCCCGCAGGTATTGCTGGGGTTAAGGTGGTGGGCTGACTCCTGTCCTGATTGGCCGATGGCCACATAAAACCGGGCCTCTCCCATCATGCTTTGCCCATTATAGCTTTTTGCTGGGTGCTATAATACAACTATTAGCTGAATTTTTATTACCTGTTGCTGACTTTCGCTTGTCTGACCCTCCTCTGATCGCTGCCTGTCTGACTTCGAACTTGCCTACTCATCTGTACCGCGAACCCTCAGACAACCTGGCTTGACCATTGACCATTGTCCTGTGTATCCCCTTGAAATCCTGAATCGGAAGGACTGTCATTCCCGTGTATGACCTTAGCCTGTCCGACTTCAGCCCAACCTGGTCCCTGATTCATCTGCCTTAATGCTGTCTGCATCCGTTGTGCTATCTAAATCCTGGGGGCACCCGTGTCTGGTGAGGCATATCCAGCAAAGCTTGTCTATAGGCAGAAGCAACAGCTAAGATTGGGGGTTGCAGACTCAAGGAAAGGGGGGGGGGGTTCCCTTTATCAAGGAAATGAGAAAAACCTAGGCTGGGAGATTTTTCGGTTGACCCTGGAAGGGTGTCCCTTATTCCCTTCCCATATTAAATATACATATACATTTTGTTTTTATGCATAGTTACATACATTAGTACATATAGGAAGAAAAAACAAACAAAAAAAAAACAATATTTGTGGCCAATCTGTAGTAGGGTAAAAACGTACACCCAAAATTGGTGTGTTATTTATTGTTCTTTAAATTGACAGTTTGCAGCAAGCAAGTAACAGTTCATAGCAAGAAGTTTGTAGCAAGTGACAATTTTCGTTTTAGGCTTTTAAACAGACGCGTTTCGCGGAAATGCCGCTTCATCAGTGCATAAAGCCGAACAAGTCTGTGGTATGATCACAAAAAAAAGAAGAACCTTTTTTTGTTATTTACATCAGTTTTGTCGGCTAGTGTACATTTTTCATGTGTTAGATATTAGAAAACTTAAATAACTTGTGCTCTTGCAGACTCACTTGAAGGCGGGTGTCCCACTGCGACATTGTGATTATGGTAGATGAGTAATGTAGAGTGACGGTCACAGCCTGCATCTTGCTAATGTTGCCTTCTTCTTCCCCATACAGTGCACCACGCTATGGCGGCATCTAATGACTCAGTGTGCGGCTCCCCGGTGGTCTCCTCCAGTCGTATAGTTGGAGGTACAGACGCTCTGGATGGCGAGTGGCCCTGGCAGGTCAGTCTGCAACGTAATGGAAAACATTTCTGCGGTGGCTCTCTCATCGCTCCGCAGTGGGTGCTGTGTGCTGCACATTGTTTCTTGAAGTAAGTATATATTTCACATATATTCTAAGATAGAAAAGTGACAAAAAGACAAACAGTTGTTATACTTATAAAATGGGCTATTGTGACTGGCAACAGAAAGGCTCAGGATGGCAGTTACAGGCTTCAGTGCTCCAGGTTTATGGGGGCCCTTGGGCGGCATGGTGTCAGTGGGCCCCTTTGGGATAGAGAGTCGCAGGTTGGGGGGGGGTCTATAAATTTCATGGCCAAAACTAAGAAGGGCTGCTTGCCCTCCAACCCCCTATTCTTAGTTTGGGTAGAGTATTGAGGAAGAGGGACGGACAGAATTCGAAGGGCAGGCGTCATGAATCAAGGAGGTTTTATGTCCTGATCCAGACAGGATTACAATCGTATTGCCTACAATCGTTTTACCCATACCAGGGGTCTTTAGAAAAGCTGCCACCACTGGCCCTAAATAGCCAGAAACCACATACACACACAGATCTCAAGCTAAGATCTGTCCTTATGCAGTTAATATACCCAATCACACCATAAGGACCTAGACCCGACTATACAGCTATAAAGTCACACCACGATTTACTGATTGTTTAGTGATCTCACACCCCTAGACCAGCACTAGTAGTGATAGGCAAGCATACGGGGCACAAGACTTAGCACAAATACAATGTCTCTCCTGAAGTTAAGCGGGTTAGCACACAGAAGACCACTTTATAAATCTTTAGGATTTAATTCACCCATAAGGGGCAGTGCATGTAAAACAAAGATGTACAATAAATATAACAGACATACAAAATATGGCAAGATGCTCATAAAATAAAAAGGGAGAAATAAACAGAAATCCTTTACCTCTTGTGAAGATAATGTCCTGCTGTGAGGGGTACACGGAAAGTGATGATAACAGCCTACTTAATAGAAGCAATCCCCTGGCATGTTATGTAATCTGTGCCATCTCTCTCATTTTTAAACTGGTTATAGGGGCGGGCAGCATGCTGGTTGCAACCAATTGGGTCTCAGGAGAGTTCCATTGTTAAAACGTATGCTTTAAGGTATATTTTATATTTGAAGAGAGGTGTGCAGCAAATGTCTCATTCACTGCTTTGTAATAAGTAGATGTCAATTAGCCCATATGGAGGTGTCACTTGATTCAGCCAAAATGCCTAGTTAGCACAGTGTTGTAAAATGGCTTGTTCTGCTGTCCTGTCATATGTAAATGGCTTCCTGTTGGTAACTTCAGACCAATGTACTAATCTGCCTCTGTTAATCGGCACAGCGCCAAGATTAGCCTTGGACAGCAGGTAAGCCCCTGTTGGAATCTATGGGCTTCCCCCTTATTATTATACAGAATACCCCCTTTATTGAAGTGAATGGGGTGGGTATGCTTAAGTCACTGTAACTGATGTGGGTGTGGGGGCAGCTATTGGTTCCTGCCCTTATCTTTCCTTTGAAAGGTAAATAAAGCAATGGGTTTAAATGGCATCAATTCACAATTTCTTAAGGAATACTTTTTGAGATAACAGTGAATGACAGATTGTTCCTCTTTAAGCAGTTTGGAGAATGTACTAGGGAAGAGGACGATTTTAAAGGGATTATGGAGGCCTTGATTCACTAAGAGGCTGATTAATTAATAGCGACATGTAGCGACAGTTGAGCGACTGTAGCTGTATTTTCACAGCACCCGCTAGTAGTCGCTGTGCTTGGCCGTTGTTCGGTTGTTGACAGCGACTCAGTCGGTGTGCAGTAATGTTGAATACAAGGTGACGAGTCGCTATTTGACAGGTTCTGCGCTGTATGGGAGCGCATGATAGCGACTGGCCCTAGCGACCGGCTCCCACCATATTCATTAAAAAATCACGCTCGCGCTGTGAAATGCATGTTTAAACCCCAGAGCGCTGGTGGCGATGGGTTAAAAGTAGTTTTTTAACCCCCAAACCACCATATTTTTGGAAACCAAAAAAAACAAGTTTTTTAAATAATTTAGTAATATGAATACATTAATATCAGACCTGTAATATCAATTCTGTACAATTTTTGTTTTTTTCCCATCTAAAATGGCAGAAGTGGTCACAGAATTTGTCACATTTAAACAAAAAAAAACCAAAAAACATTAATAACAATGAATTATTAATATTTAAAGATTGTTCCATTGAAATGCATTGGAGAGCGCCAGGTAGCGAGAGGTCATACCTGTCGCTGTTCAAGGTCGGACGCTGGCGCTGTGGGCTGAGGCTGGAATAATGATGAATGAGTCGCTATATGGCGCTATCTCAGTCGCTAAGCAGGGTCGGCTTGATAAATGTGTGATTGTGGTGGGGTGCCGGCGTTCTCGTGGCGGGGCCCGTCATTACCGGCCGCTCACCAGTCGCTATAAGGGCCTAAGTTGTTAAAACATATATTCTCATGGTAGTAAAAAATTCAATTCATGAGAATAAAGCCTGAGAATGTCACTGTTAGTGAATCACCAGATAAAAAGACACTGGCCTTGATTCACAAAGGGTAGAAAAAAACTCAACTGGTAGTAAAAAATTAAATTCATGAGAAAAAAGCCTGAGAATGTCACTGTTAGTGAATCACCAGATAGGAAAACAATGAAAGTCAATGGCACTTTTTTACTCCTGAAAAGGAGATTGAACTTTTTACTCCCTTTTTACCTGTAGTAAAAAGTGCCATTGACTTTCATTGTCTTCCTATCTGGTGATTCACTAACAGTGAAATTCTCAGGCTTTTTTCTCATGAATTTAATTTTTTACTACCTGTTGAGTTTTTTTCTACCCTTTGTGAATCAAGGCCAATGAAAGCCAATGGCACTTTTTGCTACAGGTAAAAAGGGGTAAAAGTTCAATACTTTTTCCAGGAGTAAAAAAGTGCCATTGACCTTCATTGTATTATTTTCTGGTGATTCACTAACAGTGACATTCTCAGGCTTTTTTCTCATGAATTGGGTCTTTTACTACCATGAGAATTTTTTTCAACTCTATTCTAATCTATTGAATCAAGGCCTAAGTGTGAAAAACAAGTAATGATTGCACAGCAGAGGATTCATCCTGGTATCGGGAGAGAGGTGGGAGGCCATCTGCCTCTCCCAATTCTGGTTTTGTGTGTTTTTTGTACCCGCCGGTGTGTGTTGAGGTCAGACCCTTGTTCTATTTTGAATAAGTCCAAATGTCACATAGCTATCTGTGAGGAATATGACTGAAAAAATTGTATCACCTCCCTGACCTGCTCATCTGTAACAAAAACCCCAGTCAAAATGCCCTCTGATAACCCCACTGCCGGATAATTGGCATCTATTTCAGATGGATTGCTGAATAGCAGCTTGGTAAACATCGTCCCCAACATAGGGGCCTCCTCAAAAGACCTTGCTAGTACTAGTCACACCTAGCCTAGCGGGTTGGCAGGAAAACCCCAGGTTCTGATGGCAGGGGAGCTTCAAAGAAATACCACAGACTCCTTAGCCTAAGGGGCTGGCAGGAAAACCCCAGGCTCTGATGGCAAGGGAGCTTCAAAGAATTACCACAGACTCCCTAGCCTAAAGGGCTGGCAGGAAAACCCCAGGCTCTGATGGCAGGGGAGCTTCAAAGAAATACGACAGACCCCCTAGCCTAAAGGGCTGGCAGGAAAACCCCAGGCTCTGATGGCAGGGGAGCTTCAAAGAAATACGACAGACCCCCTAGCCTAAAGGTCTGGCAGGAAAACCCCAGGCTCTGATGGCAGGGGAGCTTCAAAGAAATACCACAGACTCCCTAGCCTAAGGGGCTGGCAGGAAAACCCCAGGCTCTGATGGCAAGGGAGCTTCAAAGAATTACCACAGACTCCCTAGCCTAAAGGGCTGGCAGGAAAACCCCAGGCTCTGATGGCAGGGGAGCTTCAAAGAAATACGACAGACCCCCTAGCCTAAAGGGCTGGCAGGAAAACCCCAGGCTCTGATGGCAAGGGAGCTTCAAAGAAATACCACAGACCCCCTAGCCTAAAGGGCTGGCAGGAAAACCCCAGGCTCTGATGGCAGGGGAGCTTCAAAGAAATACCACAGACTCCCTAGCCTAAGGGGCTGGCAGGAAAACCCCAGGCTCTGATGGCAGGGGAGCTTCAAAGAAATACCACAGAGCCCCTAGCCTAAGGGGCTGGCAGGAAAACCCCAGGCTCTGATGGCAAGGGAGCTTCAAAGAAATACGACAGACCCCCTAGCCTAAAGGGCTGGCAGGAAAACCCCAGGCTCTGATGGCAGGGGAGCTTCAAAGAAATACGACAGACCCCCTAGCCTAAAGGTTTGGCAGGAAAACCCCAGGCTCTGATGGCAGGGGAGCTTCAAAGAAATACCACAGACCCCCTAGCTTCAGTACTTTACATGGAATTATGATGCCGCAGTACAGGGTCGGCTTCAGGTTTATGTGGCATTTTTATATCCTTTCTATCCTTTCACAATAGACAGAAAAGATTTTTCAATGTATTGTCAATAAATCATTGTAGTTGGACCAACCACAATGATTTATTGACAATACATTGAAGAATATTTTCTGTCTTTTGTGAAAGGATATAAAAATGTCGTTATGAGAAAACAGATGATATAATCGGCATGCTAATATGTATGCGTTTTATATTTAGCTCCTGAGCTTTGGTATTGAGGAAGACTACTAGAAACTTGTACGAATTTACCACAGCAAGGGGCAATTTGTCCCAAAACAAGCAGCACAGTACAATACTCTGCTTTTAATGAAGTGCTTAGTACTGATTGGTGACGTAGATAAGTGTTTTTTGTACATTGTAAAATTTATTTTCGCTTTACTGTATCACAGATGACTTTTATGTATAGCAAGCAGCAAAAACATTAAATATTGCTAAAATGTAAAACAATATTTGCAGTTACGTTGTACAGCGAGGTCAATGGGCCCAAGGGTTCAAGGTGGGCCCACCCCCATTTTTTCATAATAAATCTAATTATGGGTTATGAACCCACCACAGACCAGCTTTTTTGAGACATAAGGGTTGATTCAGAGCCCCTTTCTCCCCTTTTTTTGCGTGAAAATTTCCATTCTCGTTCATTTTTTCTCCTCGTCTGATTCAGCAGAGCCTTTTTTCTGCGAGAACTTTAGTGTGAAATGTTTTCATTTTTGCATGATTTTTCGTTTGGTAGCAAGACCTCCATCAAAATGATGAGAAAGTGTCTCTGAATCAACCCTATAGAATGTGGAGGTTTGCCTACTAGTCCATTTTTGCATCTCCCTCAGTGGAGTAGTGGGATGCAATTGGGACTTTTCAATAATCACATACGTTATTAGCCTGGCTGCACTGTCCACTCATTCTAAAGCTGTCAGAAATCAGCGACCTTCTCTTTCCGAGGTCCTGGCTAATACAGAAATGCCCATACAACACTCAAAAGGTGGATTCCTTCTTCCCAAATGCATAATTCTACATATAACTGTTGTCCCCGGGGCATGAGGTGGTGTCAAAAGCGTAAGCCAACCCTGGGCAGAAAAGGGTTCTCGGTTTTGGATTCAGGATCAAGAGATTTTCAGGATTCATTTAAAGTAGCACAATGCTATAAATATGCTGGATGGCGGGAGGAGGGGTCACTTATACACCCAGCTTCAAGAAATATCCAGCCAGGCTTGTTTTTTTTTATTTTAACGGAAGAAAGGGGAAATCAGGAGTGACAGGCTCTGTCACCCCTGATACACTAAATCAGTCGCCCCTGGTCAACTAAACCTGTCACCTCTGGGTTTTATTCTTACCAGGAGAAGAAACCACAAACTTGGTGGGAGTTTTATTCATTTCTGGTGTATACATGACCTCTTCTCTTCTTAGGCCCTTATTTAACAAGGGATAGCGCCAGGTAGCGAATGGTGAGCGAACGGTAATGACGCTCACCGCCACGAGAACGCCGGCTCCCCTCCGCAATCACACATTTATCAAGCCGATCCTGCTTAGCGACTGACAGAGCGCCAGATAGCGAATCATTCATCATTATTCCAGCCTCACCCCACAGCGCCAGCGAGCGACCTTGAACAGCGACAGGTATGACCTCTCGCTACCTGGCGCTCTCCAATGCATTTCAATGGAGCAATCTTTAAATATTCTTAAATAATTGCTATTAATGTTTTTTTTTTTTTTTTGTAAATGTCAAAAATTCTGTGACCACTTCTGCAATGTTAGATATTTTTATTAAGGTTAAAAAAAAAAAAAAAAATTTGAGCAGAATTGATATTACAGGTCTGATATTAATGTATTCATATTACAAAATGTTTTGAAAAACTTGTTTTTTTTTAATCCAAAAATATGGTTGTTTGGGGGTTAAAAAAACTACTTTTAACCCATCGCTGCCAGCGCTCTGGGGTTTAAATATGCATTTCACAGCGCGAGAATTTTTTGAGCGTGATTTGTTACTGAATATGGTGGGAGCCGGTCGCTATGGCCAGTCGCTATCATGCGCTCCCATACAGCTCGGAACCTGTCAAATAGCGACTCCTCACCCAATATTCAACATTACGGCAAACCGACTGAGTCGCTATCAACTACAGAACAACGGCCAAGCACAGCGACTACTAGCGGGCGCTGTGAAAATAACGCTACTGTCGCTTATCTATCGCTACCTGGCGCTATTAATGAATCGGCCTCTTAGCCAATGTGGAATTTTAATATTACACAATTTTGAGATAGTGCTCCTTTAAGGATGAGGTAAGGATGAAACTGGTTGTACCGCACAATATTGGGTACATACAATAAGACAACAAATAATACCGTGCACCAATAATACAAATAATAATAATAAAGCTCAACATGTAAAAGAGTCCTTCACTCCAGTCCGAGTAATCAATAATGCAAGCAAAACAAAATCCACCATTCAACGTTTCCCTTGGTGGTCATGGGGTGTCTCAATAATTCATCATCCGAACGTGTCAGATATGTAAATAAAATATACCGGTAGAAAAATCTAGTGCGACACCGTCTGCAAATAAAAACAGACTTTAATCGATAAAAGATTGCACTCACAAAGATAAAAATAAAGGGTCATATAAAAGCTCCTACAATAGAATCCAGCACAGCTCTCACCGCCCTTGGTTTCCAGTCAATGATAATGTACTACCCAAGAATGGTAAATATCCGAGAGGGAGTCCCGCCGAGCCTCCTCCAACGCGTTTCGTCGCCGCAGCGACTTTATCCTTATGAGCGCAATCTTTTATCGATTAAAGACTGTTTTGTATTTGCAAACTGTGTTGCACTAGATTTTTCTATATTTTATTTACATATCTGGCACGTTTGGATGATGAATTATTGAGAAACCCCATGACTATCAAGGGAAACGTTGAATGGTGGATTTTGTTTGCTCCTGATTGGAGATTTACCATGTTTGGCCTATGCACTTGCCACTACATCTGGTAAGATTTTAAACACACAGGTGGTGGAGTGCACATTGTTGGAAGAGGCATGCGCTTTGGGACAGTTTACTTCATATGATCACGGGTGTTTTAATTTACCGTGAAGAGCTCTGTGTTTTCTTGCATTATTGAATATTGGGTACATGTCTAAAAATGTGGGGACCCTAAGCACTGTTCCGCCACATACAATGTGTGCTTTGACGTTGGCATTGTGGTGTTTCCTCCAGTAGATGCAACTCATTAATGACCAATCTGTGCTGTTCTTGTTTTGCAGTTACCCCTCGAGCTCCATGGTGGTGTATCTGGGCCTCTACAGGCTGTATACGAATAGTCCTCATACAGTTTCTACCACAATACAGCGAGTGATCACTAGCGGCACTTTCCAAAATGCTGGAGACACCTGGGACATCGCTCTGGTGCAACTGGCCAGTCCTGTGAATTACACCCAATACATCATGCCGATATGTCTGCCATCCTCCTCCTCTGTCACCTTCCCCTGCGGCATGGAGTGCTGGGTGACCGGCTGGGGTACCACATCTGAGGGAGGTAAGTCTAACTAAGGGGGTTATTCATTAAGGGATAGCGGCAAGTAGCGCCTCTTAGCGGCAGGTAGCGTCTGGTGTACGCAAAACCACATTTATGAAAGCGAATCTGGTGAGCGTCTCTAACAGCGCCATGTAGCGTCACATGTATTATTACAGGCAGGTCAGTGTATAGCGCCTCTAACAGCGCCATGTAGCGTCACATGTATTATTACAGGCAGGTCAGTGTATAGCGCCTCTAACAGCGCCATGTAGTGTCACATGTATTATTACAGGCAGGTCAGTGTATAGCGCCTCTAACAGCGTCATGTAGTGTCACATGTATTATTACAGGCAGGTCAGTGTATAGCGCCTCTAACAGCGTCATGTAGTGTCACATGTATTATTACAGGCAGGTCAGTGTATAGCGCCTCTAACAGCGCCATGTAGTGTCACATGTATTATTACAGGCAGGTCAGTGTATAGCGCCTCTAACAGCGCCATGTAGTGTCACATGTATTATTACAGGCAGGTCAGTGTATAGCACCTCTAACAGCGTCATGTAGCGTCACATGTATTATTACAGGCAGGTCAGTGTATAGCACCTCTAACAGCGTCATGTAGTGTCACATGTATTATTACAGGCAGGTCAGTGTATAGCACCTCTAACAGCGTCATGTAGCGTCACATGTATTATTACAGGCAGGTCAGTGTATAGCGCCTCTAACAGCGCCATGTAGCGTCACATGTATTATTACAGGAAGGTCAGTGTATAGCACCTCTAACAGCGCCATGTAGCGTCACATGTATTATTACAGGCAGGTCAGTGTATAGCACCTCTAACAGCGTCATGTAGTGTCACATGTATTATTACAGGCAGGTCAGTGTATAGCACCTCTAACAGCGTCATGTAGCGTCACATGTATTATTACAGGCAGGTCAGTGTATAGCGCCTCTAACAGCGCCATGTAGCGTCACATGTATTATTACAGGCAGGTCAGTGTATAGCGCCTCTAACAGCGTCATGTAGTGTCACATGTATGATTACAGGCGGCTCAGTGTATAGCCCCTCTAACAGCGTCATGTAGCGTCACATGTATTATTACAGGCAGGTCAGTGTATAGCGCCTCTAACAGCGTCATGTAGCGTCACATGTATTATTACAGGCAGGTCAGTGTATAGCCCCTCTAACAGCGTCATGTAGCGTCACATGTATTATTACAGGCAGGTCAGTGTATAGCCCCTCTAACAGCGTCATGTAGCGTCACATGTATTATTACAGGCAGGTCAGTGTATAGCGCCTCTAACAGCGTCATGTAGCGTCACATGTATGATTACAGGCGGCTCAGTGTATAGCGCCTCTAACAGCGTCATGTAGCGTCACATGTATGATTACAGGCGGCTCAGTGTATAGCGCCGGCGCTCTAGCTTCCAGAGCCAGGTATTACCTTTGGCTCAGTGTCGCTCTCCCATACATTTCAATGGACGTTCATTTGCTTGTGTTTAAACAGCATGTTTGACATTTTTTATTTTATTTATTTTTTTTGCGCTCAAAGAATTGTGTGCAAATCACTGGCAACAAACAAACATTTATAGACACTTTTTTGACTTTTTATATTTTTATGCAGAATTGTCATTACAGGTCTGGCACTAAAGTGTTAATGTCACAGTGTTACAACAATGTCATTCCATGTGTTTTCGCTTTGTTGCTGGTGGATATGTGTTCAAAAACAGACTTTAATCACACCGCGTCTGGCGCTCTATGCTACAGCGCCCAGCTTTAGAGCACCGACGCTGTGTGTGTGTCCTTTTTTGAGATGTATGAGAGTCGGAAGCACTGAGCTGGCGCTACCTCTCGCTTGCTGCAGCGCTGCACTGGTGTTAGAGCACCCAACATACATCACATTCATCAATGCCGGCCAGGTTACTACAGTGACCGAGGCGCTCTGTTACAGCGCCCAATACCCGCTTACGGTCGCTCTAAGACGCCGATAGCTGGCGTTAGTAATGAATCAGCCTCCACGTTATAAATTGATTCCACATTTCTATTTGTCATACAAACAATAGAAAACAGATGTCACTTGTTTAAACTTACTCCAACGTCTTCTTTCTTAATCCCTGCATCTTGATTAAAACTGAAGCCTGCCCTGACCCATTCTGAATCAAGCCTATTGTGAAAATAGATTTTTAAAAATAAAACTGTACTCACCTTTGATGTCTTCATTCAATGGCACTGCACCCCTCCTATCCAATGGCCAAGCCAGGTAGTGCATGTTCCTCCCCAGGGGTCCCCCACAAGCTCCTACTTCACACTAATGGCATTTGGCAGACGGGGGAAAAGGTTTCCCTGTCCTTACAGCCTGGCATTCCACCAAGGTAAATGCTGGCTGCTGCAGAGGCAGAATTTTATTTACTAGGGACGGGATCCCTACTACTCCTCTCCATGTGACTGTGTATCTCTGGGTACTGAGGGGCAAGAAGGGGAAACTTCAGGAGGGGGTGGTAGAGGAGGGGGGGGGAGGGGTGTAGGGAGGAGGGTGGTGGATTGGTAAGCTCATAGACTTTTTTTTTTTTACCCACGACACCCCAATGAAGACATGGCTTTTTACCCACGACACCCCAATGAAGACATGGCTTTTTACCCATGACACCCCAATGAAGACATGGCTTTTTACCCATGACACCCCAATGAAGACATGGCTTTTTACCCACGACACCCCAATGAAGACATGGCTTTTTACTCATGACACCCCAATGAAGACATGGCTTTTTACTCATGACACCCCAATGAAGACATGGCTTTTTACTCATGACACCCCAATGAAGACATGGCTTTTTACCCACGACACCCCAATGAAGACATGGCTTTTTACCCATGACACCCCAATGAAGACATGGCTTTTTACCCACGACACCCCAATGAAGACATGGCTTTTTACTCATGACACCCCAATGAAGACATGGCTTTTTACTCATGACACCCCAATGAAGACATGGCTTTTTACTCATGACACCCCAATGAAGACATGGCTTTTTACTCATGACACCCCAATGAAGACATGGCTTTTTACCCACGACACCCCAATGAAGACATGGCTTTTTACCCACGACACCCCAATGAAGACATGGCTTTTTACCCACGACACCCCAATGAAGACATGGCTTTTTACCCACGACACCCCAATGAAGACATGGTTTTTTACCCATGACACCCCAATGAAGACATGGCTTTTTACCCACGACACCCCAATGAAGACATGGTTTTTTACCCACGACACCCCAATGAAGACATGGCTTTTTACCCATGACACCCCAATGAAGACATGGCTTTTTACCCACGACACCCCAATGAAGACATGGCTTTTTACCCACGACACCCCAATGAAGACATGGCTTTTTACCCACGACACCCCAATGAAGACATGGCTTTTTACCCACGACACCCCAATGAAGAAATGGCTTTTTACCCACGACACCCCAATGAAGACATGGCTTTTTACCCACGACACCCCAATGAAGACATGGCTTTTTACCCACGACACCCCAATGAAGACATGGCTTTTTACCCACGACACCCCAATGAAGACATGGCTTTTTACCCATGACACCCCAATGAAGACATGGCTTTTTACCCATGACACCCCAATGAAGACATGGCTTTTTACCCATGACACCCCAATGAAGACATGGCTTTTTACCCATGACACCCCAATGAAGACATGGCTTTTTACCCACGACACCCCAATGAAGACATGGTTTTTTACCCACGACACCCCAAGGAAGACATGGCTTTTTACCCACGACACCCCAATGAAGACATGGTTTTTTACCCACGACACCCCAATGAAGACATGGCTTTTTACCCATGACACCCCAATGAAGACATGGCTTTTTACCCACGACACCCCAATGAAGACATGGCTTTTTACCCACGACACCCCAATGAAGACATGGCTTTTTACCCACGACACCCCAATGAAGACATGGCTTTTTACCCACGACACCCCAATGAAGACATGGCTTTTTACTCATGACACCCCAATGAAGACATGGCTTTTTACCCACGACACCCCAATGAAGACATGGCTTTTTACCCACGACACCCCAATGAAGACATGGCTTTTTACCCACGACACCCCAATGAAGACATGGCTTTTTACCCATGACACCCCAATGAAGACATGGCTTTTTACCCACGACACCCCAATGAAGACATGGTTTTTTACCCATGACACCCCAATGGAGACATGGTTTTTTACCCACGACACCCCAATGAAGACATGGCTTTTTACCCATGACACCCCAATGAAGACATGGCTTTTTACCCATGACACCCCAATGAAGACATGGCTTTTTACCCATGACACCCCAATGAAGACATGGCTTTTTACCCACGACACCCCAATGAAGACATGGTTTTTTACCCACGACACCCCAATGAAGACATGGCTTTTTACCCACGACACCCCAATGAAGACATGGTTTTTTACCCACGACACCCCAATGAAGACATGGCTTTTTACCCATGACACCCCAATGAAGACATGGCTTTTTACCCACGACACCCCAATGAAGACATGGCTTTTTACCCACGACACCCCAATGAAGACATGGCTTTTTACCCACGACACCCCAATGAAGACATGGCTTTTTACCCACGACACCCCAATGAAGACATGGCTTTTTACTCATGACACCGCAATGAAGACATGGCTTTTTACCCACGACACCCCAATGAAGACATGGCTTTTTACCCACGACACCCCAATGAAGACATGGCTTTTTACCCACGACACCCCAATGAAGACATGGCTTTTTACCCATGACACCCCAATGAAGACATGGCTTTTTACCCACGACACCCCAATGAAGACATGGTTTTTTACCCATGACACCCCAATGAAGACATGGCTTTTTACCCACGACACCCCAATGAAGACATGGTTTTTTACCCACGACACCCCAATGAAGACATGGCTTTTTACCCATGACACCCCAATGAAGACATGGCTTTTTACCCACGACACCCCAATGAAGACATGGCTTTTTACCCACGACACCCCAATGAAGACATGGCTTTTTACCCACGACACCCCAATGAAGACATGGCTTTTTACCCACGACACCCCAATGAAGACATGGCTTTTTACCCACGACACCCCAATGAAGACATGGCTTTTTACCCATGACACCCCAATGAAGACATGGCTTTTTACCCATGACACCCCAATGAAGACATGGCTTTTTACCCACGACACCCCAATGAAGACATGGTTTTTTACCCACGACACCCCAATGAAGACATGGCTTTTTACCCACGACACCCCAATGAAGACATGGTTTTTTACCCACGACACCCCAATGAAGACATGGCTTTTTACCCATGACACCCCAATGAAGACATGGCTTTTTACCCACGACACCCCAATGAAGACATGGCTTTTTACCCACGACACCCCAATGAAGACATGGCTTTTTACTCATGACACCGCAATGAAGACATGGCTTTTTACCCACGACACCCCAATGAAGACATGGCTTTTTACCCACGACACCCCAATGAAGACATGGCTTTTTACCCACGACACCCCAATGAAGACATGGCTTTTTACCCATGACACCCCAATGAAGACATGGCTTTTTACCCACGACACCCCAATGAAGACATGGTTTTTTACCCATGACACCCCAATGAAGACATGGCTTTTTACCCACGACACCCCAATGAAGACATGGTTTTTTACCCACGACACCCCAATGAAGACATGGCTTTTTACCCATGACACCCCAATGAAGACATGGCTTTTTACCCACGACACCCCAATGAAGACATGGCTTTTTACCCATGACACCCCAATGAAGACATGGCTTTTTACCCACGACACCCCAATGAAGACATGGCTTTTTACCCACGACACCCCAATGAAGACATGGCTTTTTACCCACGACACCCCAATGAAGACATGGCTTTTTACCCATGACACCCCAATGAAGACATGGCTTTTTACCCAGGACACCCCAATGAAGACATGGCTTTTTACCCACGACACCCCAATGAAGACATGGCTTTTTACCCACGACACCCCAATGAAGACATGGCTTTTTACCCACGACACCCCAATGAAGACATGGCTTTTTACCCACGACACCCCAATGAAGACATGGTTTTTTACCCACGACACCCCAATGAAGACATGGCTTTTTACCCATGACACCCCAATGAAGACATGGCTTTTTACCCACGACACCCCAATGAAGACATGGCTTTTTACCCACGACACCCCAATGAAGACATGGCTTTTTACCCACGACACCCCAATGAAGACATGGCTTTTTACCCACGACACCCCAATGAAGACATGGCTTTTTACCCACGACACCCCAATGAAGACATGGCTTTTTACCCACGACACCCCAATGAAGACATGGCTTTTTACCCATGACACCCCAATGAAGACATGGCTTTTTACCCACGACACCCCAATGAAGACATGGCTTTTTACCCACGACACCCCAATGAAGACATGGCTTTTTACCCACGACACCCCAATGAAGACATGGCTTTTTACCCATGACACCCCAATGAAGACATGGCTTTTTACCCACGACACCCCAATGAAGACATGGCTTTTTACCCACGACACCCCAATGAAGACATGGCTATGTAACAAACCCCCCCTTTTGGGGAGGGTATGGTAAAAAGTTGAGTATCAAGGCGATAAAATGAGCTCAAATTCACGTTACATGAGCTGAGGGGTACGAAGAAAAAAAAAAAAAAAAAAGGGGAAACTTCAGGGAATCCCCTCCATGCGCTTCATCTCCACAGTGACATACAGTCACATGGAAAAGATGAACCAGAGGCTCCACCTTAGCTGGTCAGTTAGTAACTGGTAGTTCAACAAAACCTCTGCCCATCAAAGACCCACAAGAAATATCATAAAAGCTGCTAATGAAAAACAAGCATAACTGAAAAATCCTAAAAAATACATTCAATATAAAATAAAGTGCCTGTGCCAAAAAATATTGTGCAAATATCATAAAGGTAAAAAGAACCAACCGGGATAAGCAACAAAGACATATAACAATATGATATACATACGGATCAACTGGGCCTCCCCCTGAAAATAAGCTCGTCAACGCGTGTCGCGGCGCATTCCCTCCGCTTCCTCAGGACGACTCCCTTGCAAACAGTGTTTGACCGTCTGGTCAGTTGCTCTCTAGTGTTGGCAAAGTGAAAAGGTTATATGGTGTTTTAGAGATAGCCATCTTGTGGTCAAGTTTAAGAAGTGCATGCTTGTCATGTGGTTTTGTGTTGGTTGTTACTTGTATTTATAATAAATCATTTTTATTTGTATCTAACCGCTAATAGTAAGTTTTACTATTGCACCATAAAAATTACATACAAATGTTCTCTTTTTGATTTGTTTTATGTCCACCTCGTAGGATCAACCCTGATTATAATTTTTATATATATTTTTTATTTTTTAATATTTTTTCCCCATATAAAGCGCTTGCTTTATATACCTGACATATATTGTGTAATCACTGATAGTAGAAAGCCAAGGCAAGTAATGGTATTAGGTGAACCCACATATAATATGTATCATCTAACTAAAATGATGCACTTCAACAACTGTTTCACCTGTCCATCTGTACCACCAGGCAGTACACCTTCAGACGGAACCCTCCAGATGGTCATGACGCCACTAATCGACTATAAAACATGCGGTGCCATGTATAACTCGCGGTCATATGTCATCCAGAGTGAGAAGATCTGTTCTGGCTACAAAAATGGTTTAAAGGACTCTTGCCAGGTATGTGTCATCCTGAGATTTCAATTAAGGTTTGGTGTTACTTGATTATGTATTTTTGTATTGTATTTGGGTGAAATGGATCAATGGCTTTGAGAATATGGCGCAATATGGCGGATGTATAGGTGTAGACCTAGCCTGGAAGTCGAGAGAGATATCACTGATAACGTCTGTAAGGGGCAGACTGGCCAGAGGGAGGTGCAAGAGAATTCCAATGCTTTGTGGCCAGTTGGATTGCTGATTCTTACATACCCATTCAATTCCAGCCCCTCTAATCTTACACCATCCCCCTGTACCTGGACCAATTGCCCCCACAGTCAAGAAATGCAGGCCTGTGTTCTGCCTCAATGTTATAGCCTCCTGGACCTATTGCCCCCACAGTCAAGAGATTCAGGCCTGTGTTCTGCCTCAATGTTAAAGCCTCCTGGACCTATTGCCCCCACAGTCAAGAAATGCAGGCCTGTGTTCTGCCTCAATGTTATAGCCTCCTGGACCTATTGCCCCCACAGTCAAGAAATGCAGGCCTGTGTCTTGTCTCAATGTTATAGTCTCTTGTTCCTATTGCCCCTACAGTCAAGAAATGCAGGCCTGTGTTCTGCCTCAATGTTAAAGCCTCCTGGACCTATTGCCCCCACAGTCAAGAAATGCAGGCCTGTGTTCTGCCTCAATGTTATAGCCTCCTGGACCTATTGCCCCCACAGTCAAGAAATGCAGGCCTGTGTTCTGCCTCAATGTTATAGCCTCCTGGACCTATTGCCCCCACAGTCAAAAATTGCAGGCCTGTGTTCTGCCTCAATGTTATAGCCTCCTGGACCTATTGCCCCCACAGTCAAGAAATGCAGGCCTATGTTCTGCCTCAATGTTATAGCCTCCTGGACCTATTGCCCCCACAGTCAAAAATTGCAGGCCTGTGTTCTGCCTCAATGTTATAGCCTCCTGGACCTATTGCCCCCACAGTCAAGAAATGCAGGCCTATGTTCTACCTCAATGTTATAGCCTCCTGGTCCTATTGCCCCCACAGTCAAGAAATGCAGGCCTGTGTTCCGCCTCAATGTTATAGCCTCCTGGACCTATTGCCCCCACAGTCAAGAAATGCAGGCCTATGTTCTACCTCAATGTTATAGCCTCCTGGTCCTATTGCCCCCACAGTCAAGAAATGCAGGCCTGTGTTCCGCCTCAATGTTATAGCCTCCTGGACCTATTGCCCCCACAGTCAAGAAATGCAAGCTTGTGTTCTGCCTCAATGTTATAGCCTCCTGGACCTATTGCCCCCACAGTCAAGAAATGCAGGCCTGTGTTCCGCCTCAATGTTATAGCCTCCTGGACCTATTGCCCCCACAGTCAAGAAATGCAAGCTTGTGTTCTGCCTCAATGTTATAGCCTCCTGGACCTATTGCCCCCACAGTCAAGAAATGCAGGCCTATGTTCTGCCTCAATGTTATAGCCTCCTGGTCCTATTGCCCCCACAGTCAAGAAATGCAGGCCTATGTTCTGCCTCAATGTTATAGCCTCCTGGACCTATTGCCCCCACAGTCAAGAAATGCAGGCCTGTGTTCTGCCTCAATGTTATAGCCTCCTGGTCCTATTGCCCCCACAGTCAAGAAATGCAGGCCTGTGTTCCGCCTCAATGTTATAGCCTCCTGGACCTATTGCCCCCACAGTCAAGAAATGCAGGCCTGTGTTCTGCCTCAATGTTATAGCCTCCTGGACCTATTGCCCCCACAGTCAAGAAATGCAAGCTTGTGTTCTGCCTCAATGTTATAGCCTCCTGGACCTATTGCCCCCACAGTCAAGAAATGCAGGCCTGTGTTCTGCCTCAATGTTATAGCCTCCTGGACCTATTGCCCCCACAGTCAAGAAATGCAGGCCTATGTTCTGCCTCAATGTTATAGCCTCCTGGTCCTATTGCCCCCACAGTCAAGAAATGCAGGCCTATGTTCTGCCTCAATGTTATAGCCTCCTGGACCTATTGCCCCCACAGTCAAGAAATGCAGGCCTGTGTTCTGCCTGTCTGTACTATCAATTCTGGCGATATCACGCCCTCGAGTGCAATTACATGTTATGAGATAAAAAAAAAAACAAGATATATACAGACCCAGGAGAGGGAAAGAAACAGAATGACACATCATCAATGTCTAAGAAACTTGTGATTAATGACTCAATTTTCAAGCAAGCACCTACTCTTAGGACTCACTCCTAGGAAAGCTTCAGGGCCCGATGGCATTTCCACCTAATGTCTAAAAACCTGCGCTGACCAACTTGCCCTCATCCTTGGCAACATCTTTAAAAGATTCCTGCTGAAAGGTGTGGTTCCATCCTATCTTAAAGTGGAGCAGCCACCGACCTAGAGTCTAAAAGAGGCAGGGGAGACCGAATCTTTTTTTTTTTTTTAGAAGGGGGTGCCCCTTTGTTTTAAAGAGGAATTTATCGAAATTGGCTTTAATTTAAATAGATTTATATTTATAAATGTATACATGTTAACCATGTCTCCTTTAAACACTATATAGATTTAATTCCTTCCTTTCTTCATAACTAAGATCCTTCATTTCTCTTATCAGTTTGGTGTCTCTCCTCTGCACCCTTTCCATAGTCAGGATGTCCTTTCTATGGACTGGTGTCCTTTCCATGGACAGGTGTCCTTTCCATTGACCGATGTCCTTTCCATGGACTGGTTTCCTTTCCATGGACTGGTGTCCTTTCTATGGACTAAGATCCATCATTCCTCTTATTAGTTTGGTGACTCTCCTCTGCTCCCTTTCCATAGTCAGGATCTCCTTTCTATGGACTGGTGTCCTTTCTATGGACTGGTGTCCTTTCTATGGACCGGTGTCCTTTCTATGGACCGGTGTCCTTTCTATGGACCGGTGTCCTTTCCATGGACCGGTGTCCTTTCCATGGACTGGTGTCCTTTCCATGGACCGGTGTCCTTTCCATGGACTGGTGTCCTTTCCATGGACTGGTGTCCTTTCCATGGACTGGTGTCCTTTCCATGGACCGGTGTCCTTTCCATGGACCGGTGTCCTTTCCATGGACCGGTGTCCTTTCCATGGACTGGTGTCCTTTCCATGGACTGGTGTCCTTTCCATGGACCGGTGTCCTTTCCATGGACCGGTGTCCTTTCCATGGACTGGTGTCCTTTCCATGGACCGGTGTCCTTTCCATGGACCGGTGTCCTTTCCATGGACTGGTGTCCTTTCCATGGACCGGTGTCCTTTCCATGGACTGGTGTCCCTTCTATGTACTAAGATCCATCATTCCTCTTATTAGTTTGGTGGCTCTCCTCTGCTCCCTTTCCATAGTCAGGATCTCCTTTCTATGAACTGGTGTCCTTTCTATGGACCGGTGTCCTTTCTATGGACCGGTGTCCTTTCCATGGACCGGTGTCCTTTCTATGGACCGGCATCCTTTCCATGGACTGGTGTCCTTTTTATGGACCGGTGTCCTTTCCATGGACCGGTGTCCTTTCCATGGACTGATGTCCTTTCCATGGACTGGTGTCCCTTCTATGGACTAAGATCCATCATTCCTCTTATTAGTTTGGTGGCTCTCCTCTGCTCCCTTTCCATAGTCAGAGCGTCCTTTCTATGGACTGGTTCCGAGAACTGGACGGCATATTCCAGATGAAGCCACACCAGTGCCTTATAAATAGGCGATATTACTCACCTATCCTGTGGTTCCACTCCTCTATTAATACATGATAATATCTTGATAGACTTGGAATCAGTTGCTTTACATTGCATACTGGTATTTAGCTTGTGGTCTACCAGTACTCCCAGATCCTTCTCAATAAGTGACTCTCCAAGTGTTATTTCTCTGAGGACATATGTGGCCTGCAAATTATAAGGTTTCTTTAAAAACTACACCTGTATCCCAGGTCCAGCATGGGGGCAGTGGTTTTTCTATTGAAGGCTCCCAAAGTAACTCCCATGAAACAGGCTTTATAAAAAAGGGTACTTACTTTATGGTACTTCAACCGGACCAACACCCGTTACTGCTTTAACGGGTGTTGGTCCATCTCTCTGCTGATAGCAAGAACCTCAGGGGGGCATCCAGAACGCTGGGGCCCCCTCGCACCTAACTGCACTGAACGCTGAGAATACTCACCTTCATTACGAGCCAGCGCCTGGGCAGGTCCTGCTTGCGGACGGGTGTCTGGTGTTGGTCCGGTTTCAGGTACACTTAGTTCTTTATCAATAGGTCACACAGTTACAATATTATAGCAGTTCCCTTGGTTTAGAACAAATTCCAAGTACGGCTTTCACAAGTGGCTGCAGTACTTTATAGTCCCATTTGCCGGATACTTAGGCCTTGTGTTCTTACAGGTGTACCTTGGGCTGAAAGGTTCACCTCTCCTGAAGATTTCAGGCTGGCTCCTATGCTCTTTCTCCATCATACAACTGCTTTCAGGTTGACTCTGCTTGTACCATCCTCTCTCACTCCCCATTACTACAATAATGATCTGAATAAGAGGCCCCTCTATCTCCCCGTGACTCCCCTTTATACATTCTCTTAATATAAACAGCTAAAGGGCTACCTATATACATTCTGCCGGTCTAAACAATTTATCTATCAATTACCACTATTTTCTAGACTCTATCCTGTTAAACCATGAAAGCAGTTTAGAATGACATCTCATTTCTTATCCTGCAGCGACATCTAGTGGAGATTTTTTGCAACTACAGTTCAGAATATGATATCCTTCCAAAGACTTCTACTCACCTTTTTCAACTGGCCACATGTAGCATTACAAGCTGGGGGGAGGGGGGGGGTCTTGACAGTGCGGTAAAGTTAGCTTGGGTACAGGAGAAAGGTTGTAGGGGTAAACCTAGGAGGCAGGTGGTGAAGGGTGGGTTATAAGAGGAATTAGTGACCCGGACTGTAGATGTTGATGATACTGATGAATGTTCTTATCTTCTAGGGTGACTCTGGTGGACCTCTGATGTGCAAAGTCCAAGACGTCTGGTACCAGATTGGCATTGTAAGTTGGGGCGAAGGCTGTGCAGAACCGAACTTCCCCGGAGTCTATACGCTCGTGCCGGCCTATCAAGACTGGATCAGCAGCTACACGCAAGTGGTGTTCAACAACGTCACCTCCATTCCTACACCGACCCTGCTCTGTGGAGCAAGCTACAATGAGACCAGTAGCACCGTAAAAAATTTGACTGCCACAAACGCCAGTCACTTATGCAGGCCCTGGATGATCTTGGCTGCTGCTGCTCTCCTGCTGCCTTATCTTCAGGGCTGTATTTACCATTAGGCAAACCTATGCCTGTGCCTAGGGTGACCACCTGCAGGGGGGGGGTGGGGAGCACAGACGTTACTGCTATAGTAAAAAAAAAAAGAAAAAAAAAGTTGTTTCCGCATTATTGCCTCTTTACAAATGCTCCAAAGCCATTCCTCTCCCCTATTGCTGTGGCCATATGACTCCTGTGTGTTGGGAGCAGTGAAACCTGTAATATATACAGTATAAAAAAATGAATGTTCCTCTGCATTTCTGCCCTTGAAACCTCTCTTCCCTACACACATTCATTTTTTATATTGGCGGACCACAACAACACCATGGCAAAGGGGGGGGGGGAGCGCTGCACATTCAGGGGGGCCACCTTTCTTTTTATTATTTTCTTTTTTCTTTCTATTTAATCTTTGTTTCTTTCTTTAACCTGTTTTTTTCTGCCAGTCCCTTTTTCCTTTTATCCTTACTTCTATTATTTCTTCAGTCCTTTTATTCTCTATTTTTTTCATTCTATTCTTTCCTTCTTGTCTTTTTCTTTCTTTCCATCTATTCTTTTTTTTTTTCATCTGTTATGCCATTCCTTTTCTTTCTCCTTTCCTTCTATTTTTTCTGTCATTCCTTCTATTCTTTTTCTCGTTCAGCTCTTTTTTACCTCTTTTCCCTTCCTGCCCAACATCTCTTAGCAAAAAGGGGCGGCAGCACTTGAAATGCCTGGGGCAGCGTGAACACCAAATACGGCCCTGCTTATCTGTAACCCATAACTAATATCGCTGGTCAGGTCACAGCTAAATTCAACCCAATTCGGTTCAGTCCCGCCAGACCCAAATAGCAGCAAAATTTGGGTCAAATTTTCTTTTTATATACATTTTTTCTTTTTCATTGACAAAAAAACTTGACCCCCTCCTCTCCTTGGGCTACAAATCGGGGGCACCAGGAATGCCCTGAGGCACAAATTTGGTGCTTATCCAATGGGCACTGGGCTCCTCCTCCAGTAATCAGATGTGGAGTATTGGCAAGACACCGGCCAACACTCTTTCAACTGGGATAAGGGTTCCTTATCACCTATTAACAGTTCACTAGTAGTGTTTAAAAAACGTAATTAAACTCTAACTACTCAACTACACTCAATGCCTCTGTCTTCCTTCCAGTCCAGTGCTGGCTGCTGTCCTCTCATCTCATTGGGTCCAGCATCTTGTCCCAGATCTCCCGCAAGGTGTTCTTCTGTTGGTCGCTGCAGCTTTAGCAGCACCTCCTGCCAGAATCTGTAGTCTATATTCTCTGGCACCCCTCCAGGGGTAAAGCCCTGCTGCTCGGGAAGGAGCCTTTTATGCATCAGAGGAGTGTCCTCTAGTGATTTCCCTCTATGTGACTGTTGGTCATTTTTTAGGGGAGCGGCTTCCCTAGGGTATAAAAGGCTTCCTTCCCCAGCTAGGCACCGCCCTGTGGGGTGCCAGGATGTACAAAGGTTTGTACTCGCTGTTACTACAAAAACGATCTGAATAAGAGACCTCTCTACCTCTCCATGGCTCCCCTTTATACATTCTCTTAATGTAAACAGCTAAAGGGCTCCCTATATATATTCTTCTGGCCTAAACAATTAATCAATCAATTCCCACTATTTTCTAGACTCCATGAAAGTTTAGATAGACATCTCATTTCTTAACATGTAGTGCCATCTAGTGAAGATGTTTTGTAACTACAGTTCAAAGCCCTCAGGCTTTATAAATAGGAACTGTTGAATGTTTTTCAGTTAGGATGCCCAGTAGCGCTCAGGAGCAGGGCCAGCGTTAGCACCCGGCAAGGCGCGGTAGCTGCCGGGGGCCCCTGCCTTCCAAGGGGGCCCACTGACAAGGCCAGCCTTTGGGGTGTGCGACGGCGCTTGACCGGTGGTGGACTGGGTGGGCACCACTACAGCTGGTGCCCACATCTCCTGGAATGTCGGGGTTCCACACAACGGGGCATCTCAATTTAGATTTAGTGTTGGGTTTTGTTCTGCTTTTAAGTCACCCACCCCAGCTGATTTCCTATCCCTGGAGCATCCCAATCGGTGATACCCTACTGTGTGACACCCCCGGGATCGCTGGTATACTCACTATGCAAGCTATTCCACCCCTGAGTTTTGGTCTGCTTTACACGGCAACTCAATTTGGGATGTCCGTTTGTGAAAGAACCCCCCCCTGGTTTGGCCGTTAACTCAAACTGGTGATCCCACAGTGCATTCACTAGTTCCAGGAAAGTAATGAACAAACAGGGGGGGGGGGGGGTGTTACACACAGAGGCATCCAAAATCAGGAGAATTTAGATTCGTTGAGACTCAGAGGTTTAAAGGGGTTTGGTGCGCCTCAAAGTAGACCAAAACTAGAGTTTTGGTCCAAATAGCAAAATCCTTAGGGAGCATCCAGATTTGGGTGGTCCCTCAGAGATGTAAACCGACACAAAGGGGCCCACTGAGGCCATACCGCCCAAGGGCCCACATAAGCCTGGAGCCGGCCCTGTTCAGGAGTGTCCACAGGTTAGGTCCTGTGTTATTTGCAATTGGTTGCCGTTGGTCAATGGTGCAGAGTATAGGTCCCTGTTCCAATGTTTCCCTGGCGGCCATTGCTTGCTTCATTGCTGTTGGTGGCTTGGGTAGTGTTGTTGTGGGCTCCTGTTGCTGTAACCCTAATGCCCGATGCTGTAATTACAGCAATAGGAGCCCACAGCAATGCTACCTGAGCGGCACAACACCGGACCCAGCAACGGCCGCCACCTCATTTAGCATATGTTATACTGTTGTTATATTGTTATACTTGTTATACTGTTGTAATCGGGGTGAATAGGATTTTTACATGCAATATGGTTGAAAAACAACCATATGAAAAACATACACATGCAAAAATATTTTTCACATACTGTATTTCACCCAAGAATGTTCTTTTCCTGGCACCTTGTAAAAGTGGTGTTTTCCACGGAGCGCGTGGGTAAAGGGGCACCAGGATACAGCAGGAGTTCCAGCCAGACACTTGGTGATAGAAATTTATACACTTCTAATATTTGAGGATTGTTTTTGGGGTTAGCTTTTGGATTGGTTTAGGTGTGCAATTTTCATGTGTTAGTTTTTGATGCACATATATTGTCTTATTAACACTTTATAGCTTTTTGGCAATTTATTTTTAATTAGGGGTTGTCAACCTCCTGTATTGATTTTGCATTATTTGTTTATATACACCTTTATTTATATTATTATATGCACAATGGCACTTTTTTCTTCTGGCTTGGTAGTCTCCTGTTGAGCAATTATGGTTTTTAATTATGTGTAAATTTATTTACATCATAATTAAAATTTAGAGCTCTAAATTTTAATTATGATGTAAATAAATTTACAATTTAAAATTTCACAGTATTGTTACATGCCTTGAATATATAGATTGGTGGTGCAATTTATTGGTGTCCTTTTTGTGGGGTACTGGGCCCCACATTATATTTGTTTGCAAATTTTAAATTGCCTTCTTTTTGGACACCATATATATGCACACTGGCCTTTTGTAATTTACCCTTATCTGTAGGGTGGTGCAGGGACAATTAAAATATTGGTTTTTATTCACCCAAGAAAGTTGATAAAGCACTAAAACAATCAAATACAAGGACGGTTCATGTGACATTCCAGATTCTGCTGACAAAAAATTACAGTTAAACATATATAGCAGGAAATGCTTAACAATTGTCTGGCAAAGGAGGGTGAGAAAATCTCTAGGTAGGCTGGTGGTTAAAGGGTTAAATATAACATATATATATATATATATATATATATATATATATATATATATATATATACAAATACAAAATCTTTCATGTCAAAGTCCAAACTCCGCTGACAAAGAATTACAGTTAAACATATATAGCACAAATGCATAAAAATTGTCTGGCAACAGAGGGTGGCAACATTTATATGTAGGCTGGTGGTTAAAGGCTTAATATATATATATATATATATATATATATATATATATATATATATGCAAATACAAGACCATTCATGCCAATGTTCAAACTCTGCTGACAAAGAATTACTTACAGCTAAACATATAAAGAACAAAATGCGTAAAAATTGTCTGGCAACAGAGGGTTGCAAGATCTCTAGGTAGGCTAGTGGTTAAAGGGTTAAATATAACATATATATATATATATATATATATATACTGTCAGGATCTGGGGCAAATGGCAGTGACTCTGAAGACAGTTCTTAATCAAATCATAAGCAATTTATTGAAAATTAATTCCAACAGGCAAAATCTCTTAACTTCAGAGTATGGTGCATGAACAATGCAGTACAGCAAGCGGTTACCTCACCAACTTTAGCAATGTCCAGTTTAGGAAAATTACAGCGTCTTGCAAGTCCTTGATATAACAGGTCCTCTTTCAGGGAATACCAGGCTGTTAATCCATAGGTTCCAAGAACATATAACACATCAAGCCCTTCGGCTGCAATTCAGCACTGTCAGTATTGGGAGCAGCAAGGCCCGGGCTCCTCATCCCAGTCTGTCCAACACCAAACTGGAAACCTCAGCGGCTCCTTTTATTAGGCTTCCTTGCAATTAGCCTCATCACCTGTTTAAGAACTGGGAGTAGGGGAAAACCCATAGAGGACTTGGAATGTGGACTGGGGTCCTGTAAACCCGGCATGGATCGTGTCTGATTGAGAAAAGCAAGGGAGAAATAGACACAATCCAGCACTTTCCCATACACTTTACCACAATATATATATATATGCAAATACAAGAGCTTTCATGTCCAGACTCTGCTGATAAAGAATTACAGTTAAACATTAGAGATGAGCGAGTAGTGAAATATTCGAAATTTCGAATTTCGATTCGAATAGACCGCGTTACTCGACTACTCGACCGAATATCGAATCCCATTATAGTCTATGAGAAAAAAATGCTCGCCACTTGGAAATCTCAATTCGACCACTTGGAGGTCACCAAGTCCACCCTGAAACATCAGAAAATGATGCCAACACTGCTGGAATGCAACTGGGACAGCAGGGGAAGCATGTCTGGGTGCATATAACGCGCCCAAGTCGCACTATTACGCCACTATCACAGCCACTCAACAATACACTCCAAACACAATATAACTTCTACGTAAAGTGAGACAAGACAAGGAAACCTTCTTTCCTCTACATTGCCATGGACCCCAAGCCAAACTGTACAAAAAAGAAGAACAAAATTCTGCACCCCTTAAAATCACGTTGCCTAATGACAACCACAGATGGCATAGGCAAGGGGGAAAATAAATAGACCCCACCCCTAATTGTCATTGTGTGTGTGTGTGTGTGTGTGTGTGTGTGTGTGATGTGGTCAGACATGTCTTCTTGTGTCATTGTGTCACCCCAGCAGTAAGGGAAGCTTAAAGGAGGAGGTATGTTACAGTGTGTTACCCCAGCAGTAAGGGAAGCTTAAAGGAGGAGGTATGTTACAGTGTGTTACCCCAGCAGTAAGGGAAGCTTACAGGAGGAGGTTTGTTACAGTGTGTCACCCCAGCAGTCAGGGAAGCTTACAGGAGGAGGTTTGTTACAGTGTGTCACCCCAGCAGTCAGGGAAGCTTACAGGAGGAGGTTTGTTACAGTGTGTCACCCCAGCAGTAAGGGAAGCTTACAGGAGGAGGTTTGTTACAGTGTGTTACCCCAGCAGTAAGGGAAGCTTAAAGGAGGAGGTTTGTTACATTGTGTCACCCCAGCAGTCAGGGAAGCTTACAGGAGGAGGTTTGTTACATTGTGTCACCCCAGCAGTAAGGGAAGCTTACAGGAGGAGGTTTGTTACAGTGTGTCACCCCAGCAGTAAGGGAAGCTTAAAGGAGGAGGTTTGTTACATTGTGTCACCCCAGCAGTCAGGGAAGCTTACAGGAGGAGGTTTGTTACATTGTGTCACCCCAGCAGTAAGGGAAGCTTACAGGAGGAGGTTTGTTACAGTGTGTCACCCCAGCAGTCAGGGAAGCTTACAGGAGGAGGTTTGTTACAGTGTGTCACCCCAGCAGTCAGGGAAGCTTACAGGAGGAGGTTTGTTACAGTGTGTTACCCCAGCAGTAAGGGAAGCTTACAGGAGGAGGTTTGTTACATTGTGTCACCCCAGCAGTAAGGGAAGCTTACAGGAGGAGGTTTGTTACATTGGTAGCTGGTATATATGGTGGTAAATGCGATATTCTGAGCTTCTGGGGCCCTGCCTGCCTACATATGGGCTATATACTGTTCAGCATAGTAGCCCTAATAAGGGCTCTCAATGACTCTCTTGTCTTCTGGTAGCTGGTATATATGGTGGTAAATGCGATATTCTGAGCTTCTGGGGCCCTGCCTGCCTACATAGGATATGAGCTATATACTGTTCAACATAGCAGCACTAATAAGGGATTAAGGACTCTCTTGTCTTCTGGTAGCTGGTATATATGGTGGTAAATGCGAGATTCTGAGCTTCTGGGGCCCTGCCTGCCTACATATGAGCTATATACTGTTCAGCGTAGTAGCCCTAATAAGGGCTCTTAATGACTCTCTTGTCTTCTGGTAGCTGGTATATATGGTGGTAAATGCGAGATTCTGAGCTTCTGGGGCCCTGCCTGCCTACATATGAGCTATATACTGTTCAGCGTAGTAGCCCTAATAAGGGCTCTTAATGACTTTCTTGTCTTCTGGTAGCTGGTATATATGGTGGTAAATGCGAGATTCTGAGCTTCTGGGGCCCTGCCTGCCTACATATGAGCTATATACCGTTCAGCATAGTAGCCCTAATAAGGGCTCTTAATGACTCTCTTGTCTTCTGGTAGCTGGTATAGATGGTGGTAAATGCGAGATTCCGAGCTTCTGGGGCCCTGCCAGCGACAGCCTGTCTTTCCCTGCTGTGAGCGTCTGTCCCTCACTAAGTTCAAGCTGCTAATGCTGACGAAGAGGAAGTGCTGAGTTTTGTATATTCGAGATCACATGGTTTTTCCAGCCAATGCGTGTAGACGCTGTTCTCGCGATGCCAGCGTCCTCCCAGGACCTGTCCCACCCCCCCTGCATGGTGATTGGTGTAAAAAACGCGCCAGGGAAGGTGGGAGGGGAAACGAATTGTGAGTGCGCCATCGCCGCTGTACTCGATCTAAATCGAGTATGACGAACAGCGTAGTATTCGATCGAATACCGGCTCGGTCGAATACTACTCGCTCATCACTACACGAAATGCATAAAATGGTCTGGCAATGGTCTGGTAGAGGGCGACAAAATCACCAGGTAGACTGGCGGTTAAAGGGTTAAATATAACATATATATATATATATATATATATATATATATATATATATATAAATATATAGTGCTATTTGTTATTGTGAGTCTTTATAACTCTACAACAATGCGATTCGTTGACCATACTGTATATAATGGCTTTGTTCACCTGTAATGATTCACAGGGTTGCCAAGGATGATCTCTATGCTGTGTCACATCAACACAACAATACACAACCATCCACCTCATTCATGTTGCCACAGGCGCCAGATACGTTTTTACAATTCTTGTATGAATTTATTGCATGCAACTATATTATAGCACCTAAACATTAACAGTATGCCGACAATGAAAGCAGGACCGAGCTATTTCCATGATATTGAGCTCATTGTATCCTGTTTGTACAGAAGAAACTATAAAAGTGGTTACATCATTATACATAGTAACGTGATTTATAGTGTTATATTCGTACCAAACTTTACGAGTTTGTCGAGTAAGACGTTCGGCCGAACCTGAAAAAGCTGGTTGATGGTCTGCTGAACAGCCCATGAACCCAGCTTATCTATGCAGTGTGTGCAGCAGGAGGAAGCGGCTGTATGTACACTTACCTGAGCCCTGCGATCCACTCGTGTTCTTTCCCTTATCAAAATGGCTGCCCCCATGAGTGAGGACGCTAGCAGCACTTGTATTTTTGATTAAAAGTAACCATGGATTTGAACAATTCTCTATCGTATTGGATTGTTTTTCACTATGGGGTTATTTAAGAAGGGACAGCGCCAGGTAGCGCCTCGTAGCGTCTGGTGAACGCCGGGCACTGTACGCAAAACTGCATTTAAGAAAGCGAATCTGGTGAGCGCCTTTAACAGCACCATGTGGCATCACATGTATTATTACAGGCGGCTCAGCGTATAGCGCCGGCGCTCTAGGTTCAAGAGCGCCACGTATTACCTTTTGCTCAGTGTCGCTCTCCCATACATTTCAATGGGGCTTCATTAGTTGTGTTAAAACAGCGTGTTTGGCAATTCTTTTTTTTTCTCCAATCCAATCATTGTGTGACCTCTCCCGGCTGCAAACAAACACTTTTAGAAACTTTTTGTGACTTTTTATATTTTTATGCAGAATTGGCATTACAGGTCTGGCACTAAAGTGTTAATGTCACAGTGTTATAACAATGTCATTCCATGTGTTTTCGGTTTGTTACTGGTGGATATGTGATCAAAACCGGACTTTAATCACACAGCGTCTGGCGCTCTATGCTAAAGCGCCTAGCTTTAGAGCGTTGACGCTGTGTGTGTGTCTTTTTTTGATAAGTATGGTGTGGAGTGCCGAGTGCCGGACGCACTGAGCTGGCGCTACTTCTCACTCCCTGCAGTACTGTACTGGTGTTAGAGCACCCAACACACGTCACATTCATCAATGCCGGCCAGGTTACTACAGCGACCGCAACGCTTGGTTACAGCGCCTGATACCCTCTTACAGCCCCTACTAGCGGTCGCTCTAAGCGCCGCTATATATTTCGGATAAATTATGTAATACCTTTGACTGGGATGTAATTTGTAGAGTCCTTGATATTAAAGGGACACTCCAGTCTAAATAACTCTTGTGGGATTACTGGGCATGCCACCACCATTGATTTCTATTGAGAGGAAAAGGGGCATTGCTTTGTCTCATACACCTCAATGGGGCGACATGCCACTCTAAGCCCATCACGGCTTTTCCCATGAACTGCAAGACTTATTTAGACTGGACTGTCCCTCTAAGGAGAAAGTTGTACTTACTTTTTCATGACAGCCCCAAGTGGTTATTTTACAAGCTACCTACAGTACCATGATCCTAAAGTATTAAAGAGCTGGTTGATAGCCCATTGATAGGTTTGCAGGCCCAGTGATAGGCTTGCAGGCCCAATGATAGGTTTGCAGGCCCAATGATAGGCTTGCAGGCCCAGTGATAGGCTTGCAGGCCCAATGATAGGCTTGCAGGCCCAGTGATAGGCTTGCAGACCCAGTGATAGGCTTGCAGACCCAGTGATAGGCTTGCAGACCCAGTGATAGGCTTGCAGGCCCAAAGATAGGCTTGCAGGCCCAATGATAGGCTTGGAGGCACAATGATAGGCTTGGAGGCACAATGATAGGCTTGCAGGCCCAATGATACGCTTGGAGGCCCAGTGATAGGCTTGGAGGCCCAGTGATAGGCTTGCAGGCCCAATGATAGGCTTGCAGGCCCAATGATAGGCTTGCAGGCCCAATGATAGGCTTGCAGGCCCAATGATAGGCTTGCAGGCCCAATGATAGGCTTGCAGGCCCAGTGATAGGCTTGATAGGCTTGCATCTAGTAAATGGGCATTCGGGTGAGTTACTGGGTAACTAATTTTTTAAAATTGATGTGTGATAACCACCAGCCTTTGGGCCATCCCGAATTGCGGTGCCTTGATTGCTTTAAGTGGACCTCTTGCCACCTATGCCATTCCTGAAACCTAAAATACTTGAAGTTTGGCCAATTATGTGCCCCTAATTTGGGATGCCCCACTGTATGAGACATTGAAATAGACTGGGAGTGTGCAGCACTGTGCAGAGAAACGGGGAAGCTTCCATCTGCCATGCATTAGTATGCATGTCATAAAGCTCTGATTGGACAAGATGCATGTGCCATGGGAACGGCGGAAAGGTGAGTTATGTGGAGAGTTTCAAACAATGGAGCCTCTCAAATTGGGATGCCCCAGGGACAAGAACCTAGCATCAGGATTGTGAAAATCCTGGTAGTAGATCCACTATAAAGGCACGGCCTAAATACTCAACTATCTCTGGCAGCAGCTATGTCCGGCCCTCACTTCATTGGCCACCAGTGGTCACTTGCAAGTTGCACAGACACCATAAGATTTTTTACGTGATTTCAGTTTGCTTCTATGTTTTAGCTGATGGGGCTTCACCCACTATAAAATTGGGGAAAAAAAACAAACTTACTAGTTCTGCACTTCCGCATCACTTGCAGGTGTCACATGACTGCTGGTGGCCAGTGGACAGTAGAATGATACAAATTGGGAGAACCCAAATTCTAATTTTAGGGAAAACTTGGTAAAATTTGGGGGAAAATTGGGGAAATGCTGATCCGAATGAAACAAAGCACTGAACAACACTAGTTATGGGTTACAACTACGCCAACAAAGAGCAGCTAAAACCAAATTGATCCAATGCCAATGCTGCCTACGTTTCGTCCACTGTTGCCAACTGTAGTTCCCACTGATATGTTTCCACCACTGCTGCCAATTGTGGTTCTAACAGAGATATTACTTCCACCACTGCTGCCAACTGTGGTCCCAGATGAGATATTTCCCCCACTGCCAACTGTGGTTCCAACCGATACGTCTCCACCACCGCTGCTATCTGTGGCTCCAGCTGTTACATTTCCGACACTAGTAGAGTTGTCGCTTCCTCCGCAGGTCCTAGTCGGTGGAGGAATGGACGTCACATTGTTGAATGTCACTTTGATGTAGTTGCTGATCCAGTCTTGATAGGCCGACACAAGCGTGTAGACTCCAGGGGCATTAGGTTCTGCACAGCCGAATCCCCAGCTTACGATGCCGACCTGGTACCAGACGCTCTGGACTTTACACACCAGAGGTCCACCTGAGTCACCCTGGAAGAGAAGAACATTCATCAGCTGGCCGCTTCGATCTGCTTTCAGCATTTTTGTTGCACATTTACCCGTTGGCCTGGGTCGGTGCCTCTAATTAGCTGCTTTTGTTCGTGTGACACCAGGCAACAATACACATGACACCAGGCAACAATCAGTTTTAATGAGCAAATCTAGTGTTCGCTGGACTCAGCTGCCCCCTGCCCAGTACTAAGAGTCTAAAATCCTCCCGGGCTGGCTGATTCCCATCCCCCAGGCATCCTTATTTGGGATATTCTGCTGTGTGAAACCCTGTGGGATTGGAAATATATATTTATATCGTCGACAATCCATGGTGCATGAGCCCCTTGGCCACATCTCTGGCATCTTGCACCTGAGCCATTCCCCAGGGTGGCATGTCTTCCAGAGGCAGACCAAGGGTGGGGCCTTATTCCCTTTCTCAGTTTACAATAAGAGCTGTACGCCAAGCATTAATATGCACAGCATAGAGCGCTGATTGGGCGAGGTCCACTGGGTTTTACATAGTGGGGGGATACTCCAGGAGGATGGACCAAAACCCTCAATGGTCAAAATCCCTGGTTTTGGACCGCTTTAAGAGACTTTCCCCCTAAACAACGCAACAGAAAAGTTCTACAGGTGAGATATGGAAGAGTGGAGCTTTCCTAGAACGGAAAGTATTTGCACAGTACCCAATACAAGGACATATAGCATTAACCATCTATCCTCGCAGCAGGCGGAGCTATGCAAATCATCTCTTTATGTCTCCGTACCGTCCAACGCCCTTAGAAGCACTGGGGGTGCAATGCCAAGGATTAGCTTTAACTTTACACAGCCAGACACATCCAACTAGTGGACACGTGTTTCGAGCTTTAGGCTCTCATCAGCACTAGGGCAGCACTAGCACTTGGATGGCACAGAGACATAAAGAGATGATTTGCATAGCTCTGCCTACTGCAAGGATAGATGGGTAATGCTATCTGTCCTTGTACTGGGTACTGTGCAAATACTTTCCTTTCTAGGAAAGCTCCTCTTTTTCTTTACCTAAGTAGAGGGTTTTTTTGGTCTCTATAGCTGTCCCTATATTAAGCCTAACATGGCTCTCTCCACATACTGGCCTGCCACTCTGTACAGGTGAGATATATAATTTGTACCATGTGAAGTTATTTAATTTCTACCAAAAGCTCGCAAAACGGAATAAATAATTGTGGATTTAAGAATATTACATACAATGTTTGGATGTATGGGCACCTGAAAGGACCGAATTGGAAAAAGGAGGGTGGTGTGGTTATCTACTGCAATAATCAAGGAATGCATTTGGTAAATTAGGCAGGAAAAAGTAAGACGTGGTAAAACGCTACTGAAAAAAGATTGTAAAAGAGTTTATTTTTAAGATGACGTTCTTTTGTTTGATGTGCATAAGATCTGGAAAGATTTAGCTGAAGCGAGGTGGAAACCGGCTTTGTGGAATGAATTATTAGGCATAACTTGAATGCGTTAGTAGATCCCTGAAGTGTCGGTAACGTTGTTTTTGTTTTAATATAATTGTTACAAAAAGGAAAAATGAAAGATACATATTATAAGCTGTTTATATTACTATTATAAGTCAATTTCTCAGATCGGGATTCCACAGGGCTGGGGAAATCTGCCTCCCTGGAGTCTTAAAGAGCCTGGTGTTCCTCTTTAAGGAAAAGTCTGCTTCAACCTACAAATTTATTTGCTGGTAATCTGCAAATTATTTATTTGACATAAAGGAGTATTTTGCTTTCTTCCTTGCTGTCTAATTTCCAGGGTAAAAGACAAGCAGATTTCATTGCCATCTATTAATAAGTAGAGAAAGGAGAGCCATGTGATTTGGAAAGTTATCCCTGTTACCCACATTTAAAAGGGTCTATACAGCAAAAAAGAGGGACCGTGACCAGCAAATCAACTGGAGAGCTGGAGGATATAAATTGCCCTAAATGCCTGTTTCCTAGATATATCTGGTAAGCACCCATTTCGGATGGTGGAGGATTTGAATCACGTTTTCTCCATGTTTGATGTATGCACCGTGGGATTCCCTTTTTTCTGATACAGCTTAAAGGACTGTTCTGTGAAAGAACTTTTTTATGTGTTGCTCTGTGTTATATATAGATCATATTATAAGCTGTATATGATGATTTGAGAGACTACTAGCACTCTGCGCTTGCTTCTGCAGCGTATGGTTGGTAGATCCTCTCAGAAAAAAAAATAATAAAAATTGAGCTAACCCTCAAAGCACAGGTAACATAATGCTTAAAATGGACCAACACCCAGGATTTTCACTATCCTGGGTTTTGGTCCACTTCTGCGGGGGCACCTCGATCGGGGCCCCGCTGTGTGAAACCCCCCAGAATGCCCAAAAAACTCACCTCACCCCGCTCCTACGCGAGCGATCGTCCAATCAGAGCGCTCAGAGCCGCTGTGGTATGGACGGACAAGCGACGGACAACCACAGCGGCTCTGAGCGTGCTGGGGGCCGCCGCTCGCGCTTCCTTCTAACAGGGAGCGCGCCCTGCTAGAGGGAAGCACGAGAGACGGCCGCGGCCTGCGCATGCGCCGTTGGAATGGGGAGAAGGTAAGGTTTGTGGGCGTCCTGCGGGGTTTCACGCAGCAGGGCATCCCGATTTCAGATGCCCGGAGGGGAGGGAGCGGAACGGCCCGGGAATCTTATAGATTCCCAGGCCGATCAGCCATGGGTGTTGGTTCACTTTAACACTAAAGATAAAATAACACCAGTAACTGTCTATCAAAATACTTTACACCCTGGCGAAGTGGCGTAGAGCCACGCAACGTGTCGGTGGGGAGCTGTTGGAGGGGGGACCCCGGAGGCCGAATTAAAGTGGACCAACACCCTGTCCCGTTTTTTTTTTTTTGTGTATTTTAAAAATATACAAAATAAGCAGGAAGACCCGATTTAAAAAGTTAAGAAAAAAAAACTTACCTTTTATGATCCCGCTCCGCGTCGCTAGCATTCAAATTTCGGGTGCCATCCTCATTTTTCTACAAACAGGAAGAGATCCTTTGACCTCTTCCTGTTGAAAATCTCGCGCATGCGCGGTAGATAGGTGAAGCGCCGCTTGCATCGGGAGCGAGCGGCGCTTCACCTGACACTACTGCGCGCAGTCTCCCCCTGCCTGACGTAGTGCGCGGTGGTGAAGCGGCTACCGGCTGCTGTCGGGCCGTCACAGTTTCAGCTCGGCTCCATTGTCTCCTATGGAGGCGGCCATTATCGTTGACTGTGAAGCTGTAGGAACTGACTGAGCTTTCATAAAGCGGGGCATCTCAAATCATCCCCCACAGCATCAATTTCTGTTACCTACCTACCATTTCATTCCATTTGACCACTGGCAGGCAAATGTGCATGCCCAACACTGGATGCCAGCAATTCCAAGGAAATGCGGACCTTTAGTCAATTTAGCATTAAGACATGCATTAAAGTGGAAGCAGTAACGTTAGCTTCCTTTTTACTATGCTAAAAGTGTAACTTCAGCTTTATGCTCTGCCACCGTACCCTAGTGCTGGGGGGGGGGGGGGGGGGGGGTTACAAGGAAAAAATACCCATACATTATCCAGGCACCTCAATTACTCCTCCGGCGCCTTTATATTGGCCAAAAGACACAGAGCCAGTTCCATAGCTCCACGTGTGATTTTGCCCACCCATTGAAGTGCCTGAGCGATGCATGCGCGGCTCCTGGGGATGCAGCTTTTCTCTTTTTCCTGCAGCCGTCGCTCGGGAGGAGCGGCGCTGGCTCACTAATAACGTAAGGGTTATTTTTTTAAAGTGTAACCTCCCTTCCCCTGTCCTGCCTCGGTACCAGGGTAGGTTGGCAGGGCGGGGGGGGGGGGGTAAACTTGATTGAAGTTCAGCTTTAAAATGGATTGAAACTGGACCTAGCATTTGTAAAATTCGATTAAATCTAAATCCTTATCCCTGCGGCATCCTGATTTGAAATGAAACCCCACCACATCAGCGAGCCCTCGGTGCATGTGTGGTGCCATCTCTCGCATTGCTCTTCATTTGTGTGGGCTCGGTCCAACGGTGTATGTGCGGCCTCTCATCCATTGAGCTTCTCTGGCCATGCATATTAATGTGCAGAAGCTGAATGTAATCCCAGCCACTCACACCTCACCCGTGGACTGCATCCTTTGACATTCTGTAATGGTGGGTGTGAGCATGCGAGTGATGCCACCTTTGCCCGCGCATGTGCTGTGGGCTCATCGGAAAGGTAAGAGATGCCCCGGAGTCTCATAGACTTCAGGGCTTGTTTTTTTTAGCCACCTTTTGAAGTAGTCTGGCCCTCCGTACACAGGCTCAACACTACTTCCTTGGTCATGCGGGATCAGGCTCTCCCACTAATTGGGTGAATGTAGGTGAACCCTGACAGGCAACTATAAAGACTGTTTAATTGTGGCAGGAAAAGCCCTTATGACCTTTGTCATAGGTCCAGTGCCTCCAAGAATAGGCCACTTATTATAAGCCCAGTATTTCTCCAGAAGTGCCCAGGAGAGGATACAGGGAATCTGGGGCGCCCCTGTGCACATGGCATCATAGCTTTTGGACTGGTATAAGGTTCCTCAGGCCCCCATACCAAAATCCCCCCATAACATTTTCAGCAGGCAGAATCCCCCCATAACATTTTCAGCAGGCAGAATCCCCCCATAACATTTTCAGCAGGCAGAATCCCCCCATAACATGTCCAGCAGGCAGAATCCCCCCATAACATTTTCAGCAGGCAGAATCCCCCCATAACATTTTCAGCAGGCAGAATCCCCCCATAACATTTTCAGCAGGCAGAATCCCCCCATAACATTTTCAGCAGGCAGAATCCCCCTATAACATTTTTAGCAGGCAGAATCCCCCTATAACATTTTTAGCAGGCAGAATCCCCCTATAACATTTTTAGCAGGCAGAATCCCCCTATAACATTTTCAGCAGGCAGAATCCCCCCATAATATTTTCAGCAGGCAGAATCCCCCCATAACATTTTCAGCAGGCAGAATCCCCCCATAATATGTTCAGCAGGCAGAATCCCCCCATAACATTTTCAGCAGGCAGAATCCCCCCATAACATGTCCAGCAGGCAGAATCCCCCCATAACATTTTCAGCAGGCAGAATCCCCCCATAACATTTTCAGCAGGCAGAATCCCCCCATAACATGTCCAGCAGGCAGAATCCCCCCATAACATGTCCAGCAGGCAGAATCCCCCCATAACATTTTTAGCAGGTAGAATCCCCCCATAACATTTTCAGCAGGCAGAATCCCCCTATAACATTTTTAGCAGGCAGAATCCCCCTATAACATTTTTAGCAGGCAGAATCCCCCTATAACATTTTCAGCAGGCAGAATCCCCCCATAATATTTTCAGCAGGCAGAATCCCCCCATAACATTTTTAGCAGGCAGAATCCCCCCATAATATGTTCAGCAGGTAGAATCCCCCCATAACATGCTCAGCAGGCAGAATCCCCCCATAACATTTTCAGCAGGCAGAATCCCCCCATAATATTTTCAGCAGGCAGAATCCCCCCATAACATTTTTAGCAGGCAGAATCCCCCCATAATATGTTCAGCAGGTAGAATCCCCCCATAACATGCTCAGCAGGCAGAATCCCCCCATAACATTTTCAGCAGGCAGAATCCCCCCATAATATTTTCAGCAGGCAGAATCCCCCCATAACATTTTTAGCAGGCAGAATCCCCCCATAATATGTTCAGCAGGTAGAATCCCCCCATAACATGCTCAGCAGGCAGAATCCCCCCATAACATTTTCAGCAGGCAGAATCCCCCCATAACATGTCCAGCAGGCAGAATCCCCCCATAACATTCTCAGTGGCGCAGTACATTACAGTGAATTAAACAGTAAACACATTTGACAAAGAGATTTATGAAACAAAAGTAAACTCACCTGTCCTGCGCATCGAGATGAGACGAGAGGAGACGCTGAATGGAAGGAGGAGGGAGGGGAGTGAGAGGAGGGGAGGCGGAGGCTCAGGTGCCTGTAGCCAATCATGGCTGAGCACAGCTCAACCAATCAAATAACCTGACTGACTGCAAGTATAGCTGGGAGGGAGACGTGCACGCGCCCGAGGCCAGAGAGAGGACACGCCACCTGATGACAACGCGAGACAACAGAAGACCCAGAGAAGACCTGATCCACGGACAAAATATGCTAATGAGCGGACAAGCGTGATTGACAGCGGACAAGACCTGGAGGGTGGGACTTCCTGTTGAGAATTATTAATATTTCAGGCGCTGCGAGGGACAGATGGCTCCAACAGTCATCAAAAGGTAAGTGTCCTTTTATTTTATATATAATAAAGCTAAGTTGTTTTGGAGGGTGTTGGTCCACTTTAAATGGTGATGTAAATAAGAATTCTGTCTGAACTATTGGAATTATATTACTTGTGATCCATTTGGGGCTGTTGCAATAGAACTTTATGGATTTTTTTCTGCACAAAGCACTTTAGTCTATACACTATAATAGATGTGATACTTTGCACTATATTCATATTTTTTAAGGTTGTACAGTGTTTTGATTGATATATATAGTATTTTTTGGTAATGTATAGTTTTGTAGTTTTTTATTAATAGGTAGCACTTTTTACATAGTATAGCACGTATTAATTCATTTTTGTCATTATCTCCTGTGGCCCCAATTGTAGATGTAGCATTATTTTGATATCTTGATGAATTCTAGATGAGTTATAATATATAAGAGAGCCAGTTGTGAGGTATACCTCTCTCCTGTGTGTGTGTTTTCATGTATTTTAACTAGTCCTGTATGTATTGTTGGTGTGTATTTTGTGAGTCCTACCAAATAAATGTAAAATAATTTTTTAAGAGTTATTTGATTTAATGATATATTGAGATAATCACTAGTGTGCGGCTGACATATGGGGCATTAGGGGGTTGGTCTAGGACCCCCATTCTATAAATCTCTATAAGTCGTTGTTTCCCCATTTTGCCAGCACCTTATAGTATAGTATAACACGTGTTGGGTTGTGCACATCCACAATATTCACTTTCAGTCAAAATACTTTACGTCACATTACTTTAACCCTTTAAATGGCAAACATGTAGATTCTACGCGTTTGCTTCTCTGTCTGTTAACCCGGACCTTCACCATGATTTATTGGAAAAGCCCAAACCCTTAAAAAACGATTCCCCAGCATCTAAAATGAATATAAGTTTTTAGTCACTTACTTATTATTCTTTCCCCCACCGGGCTGCAACTCTGTTTAGGACGTTAGGATACGGGCGGCGCCATCTTGCCTCAGAAGAATCACACATACAGAGGAGAGTGGGATAAAGTACAGGGGGCGGGGTTATAGAGCAGAGTTGGGGTCAGGAAAAGGACAGTAATCCCAGAATGCAGAGCAGCATAGTCAGAAGATACTTCCTGTTGGCAGCCTGCCTGATTCTCCATGAGCCGCCATCTTGGATTTTTAAAGGCTCATAACATGCAGTAGATGCATGTAGGATGATTGTTAATGTGGGCAATCTGTATGTACAGGGTGTGGGAAACATATAAAGTAGGGTCTTATTCAGGGTGAAGGTCCGGATTAATGTGAGCAATCTGTATGTACAGGGTGGGGGAAACATAAGATAGGCTCTTATTCAGGGTGAAGGTCCGGATTAATGTGAGCAATCTGTATGTACAGGGTGGGGGAAACACAGAAGGGCGAGAAGCAGGAAGTAAATGACAGGTGGGTGGGGGGACAGGAAAGCTCATTGCTCAGGTTGGCTGAGGAGCTTGCACTCTACACATGAAGTAAATGGGGGACAGGAATCTCACCTCCTTGCACTCTCAGCAGCTCGATGAACTGGTCCCGGGTAATGGCCTCCTCGCCCCGGGCCAGCCGCTCCTCCAGCCAGCGCAGCAGTGTGCTCTGATGCCGGGCCTCCAGGTGTGTGCAGCGGGCTCTGCTTGCCGCCCGAAGCCTCCGCCAGCTCCGCGCTCTCGGCTTCTTCCTCCTCCCGCGCCTCTTCGTCTCCACTCCTCCCCCGCCGTCTACGAGGCCCGAGACGCTTCCACCTCCCCCGGCCTGGCCACGCCCACGTGCCCGCCCCCAGCACTGACAGCCCCGGCCGCCAATGGCCGGCAATTGTCACCGGCACCGCCGGATCCCGGGCTGATGTGACAGCCCTGGGCAGCGGTCCGGACAAATGGCGTCTGCGGTCCGGATTCGGACCGCGGTACGCCATTTGAGTACCCCTGCCCTAGGTCCTTTGGCCCTGTCCTGTTGCATTACCAGCCCCTAGGCCCTTTGGCCCACCGCACACCAAGCATAGAGGATGGTAGGCCCAGTCACCTCCACCCCCAGTCCTGTTGCATTACCAGCCCCTAGGTCCTTTGGCCCACCGCACACCAAGCATAGAGGCAGGTAGGCCAAGTCACCACCACCCCCACCAGCCCTGTTGCATTACCAGCCCCTAGGCCCTTTGGCCCACCGCACACCAAACATATAGGCAGGTAGGCCCAGTCACCACCACCCCCAGTCCTGTTGCATTACCAGCCCCTATGTCCTTTGGCCCACCGCACACCAAGCATAGAGGCTGGTAGGCCCAGTCACCACCCCAGCCCTGTTGCATTACCAGCCCCTAGGCCCTTTGGCCCACAGCACACCAAGCATAGAGGCTGGTAGGCCCAGTCACCACCCCCAGCCCTGTTGCATTACCAGCCCCTAGGTCCTTTGGCCCACCGCACACCAAGCATAGAGGCTGGTAGGCCCAGTCACCACCACCCCCAGCCCGTTTGCATTACCAGCCCCTAGGCCCACAGCACAACAAGCATAGAGGCAGGTAGGCCCAGTCACCACCACCACCCCCAGCCCTGTTGCATTACCAGCCCCTAGGCCCTTTGGTCCACAGCACACCAAGCATAGAGGCTGGTAGGCCCCCTGTTGCATTACCAGCCCCTAGGCCCACAGCACACCAAGCATAGAGGCAGGTAGGCCCAGTCACTACCACCACCCCCAGCCCTGTTGCATTACCAGCCCCTAGGTCCTTTGGCCCTGTCCTGTTGCATTACCAGCCCCTAGGCCCTTTGGCCCACCGCACACCAAGCATAGAGGCTGGTAGGCCCAGTCACCTCCACCCCCAGTCCTGTTGCATTACCAGCCCCTAGGTCCTTTGGCCCACAGCACACCAAGCATAGAGGCAGGTAGGCCCAGTCACCACCACCCCCCACCAGCCCTGTTGCATTACCAGCCCTTAGGCCCTTTGGCCCACAGCACACCAAGCATAGAGGCAGGTAGGCCCAGTCACCACCACCCCCAGCCCTGTTGCATTTCCAGCCTTTAGGTCTTTTGGCCCACCGCACACCAAGCATAGAGACTGGTAGGCCCAGTCACCACCACCCCCAGCCCTGCTGCATTACCAGCCCCTAGGCCCTTTGGCCCACAGCACACCAAGCATAGAGGCAGGTAGAACCATTCACCACCACCCCCAGCCCTGTTGCATTACTAGCCCCTAGGCCCTTTGGCCCACAGCACACCAAGCATAGAGGCAGGTAGGCCCAGTCACCACCACCCCCACCAGCCCTGTTTCATTACCAGCCCCTAGGCCCTTTGGCCCAAAGCACACCAAGCATAGAGGCAGGTAGGCCCAGTCACCACCACCCCCAGCCCTGTTGCATTACCAGCCCCTAGGTCCTTTGGCCCACCGCACACCAAGCATAGAGGCTGGTAGGCCCAGTCACCACCCCAGCCCTGTTGCATTACCAGCCCCTAGGCCCTTTGGCCCACAGCACACCAAGCATAGAGGCTGGTAGGCCCAGTCACCACCACCCCCACCAGCCCTGTTGCATTACCAGCCCCTAGGCCCTTTGGCCCACAGCACACTAAGCATAGAGGCTGGTAGGCCCAGTCACCTCCACCCCCAGCCCTGTTGCATTACCAGCCCCTAGGCCCTTTGGCCCACAGCACACCAAGCATAGAGGCTGGTAGGCCCTGTCACCACCACCCCCACCAGCCCTGTTGCATTACCAGCCCCTAGGCCCTTTGGCCCACAGCACACCAAGCATAGAGGCTGGTAGGCCCATTCACCACCACCCCCAGCCCTGTTGCATTACCAGCCCCTATGTCCTTTGGCCCACAGCACACCAAGCATAGAGGCTGGTAGGCCCAGTCACCACCACCCCCAGCCCTGTTGCATTACCAGCCCCTGTGTCCTTTGGCCCACAGCACACCAAGCATAGAGGCAGGTAGGCCCTGTCACCCCCACCCCCACCAGCCCTGTTGCATTACCAGCCCCTAGGCCCTTTGGCCCACAGCACACCAAGCATAGAGGCTGGTAGGCCCATTCACCACCACCCCCACCAGCCCTGTTGCATTACCAGCCCCTATGTCCTTTGGCCCACAGCACACCAAGCATAGAGGCTGGTAGGCCCAGTCACCACCACCCCCAGCCCTGTTGCATTACCAGCCCCTATGTCCTTTGGCCCACAGCACACCAAGCATAGAGGCAGGTAGGCCCTGTCACCACCACCCCCACCAGCCCTGTTGCATTACCAGCCCTTAGGCCCTTTGGCCCACAGCACACCAAGCATAGAGGCAGGTAGGCCCAGTCACCACCACCACCCCCAGCCCTGTTGCATTACCAGCCCCTAGGTCCTTTGGCAGGACCCCAGTGATTTCCCTTACCCCTGACAGGCCCGGAGTTGTCAGTCGTGCATCCCGGCTTTCAGCATAGCTCTGATTGCTACCCTCTAACAGGGAGTGTGCTCGCACCGGCCATTCACAAATGCCTGGCGTGGGCACGTGCCCTGCTAGAGGGATAGTGGGATGCGGCCATGGCTCGCGTATGCGCCACTGGACCAGAAAACAAGTGTATAGGGTGACCTGGGGGGGTTTCACACAGCGGGGCATCCTGATTTTGGATGACCCGGGGGAGGGAACCAATCGGCCCGGGAATCTTATAGATTCCAGGGCCGAAGTGGGTTTTGGTCCACTTTAAGGGCTTTGTACACATACAAACCACTTCAGTCATGACCATAGTAACTAAATTAGCACATACCTGACAAGAGTCCTTCCCACCATTGGAGTAGCCCGAACATATCTTCTCACTCTGGATCACATTGGAACTGGACAGGAGGTGATACATATTACCGCATGTTTTGTAGTCAATAAGCGGCGTCATGACCATCTGCAGAGTTCCATTCAATGGGGGGCCCCCTAGTGGCAAAAATAGGAACACAAAAGATAAGCTAGTTGAAAACGTTGAGTACACCAGTCAACGATGACCCTCACAATTATATACTCCTGCCAAGTACTAGGAATTATTCCTCTGGTCTTATGTACGGATGCAACTGTATCGCAGCAAGCCGCGAGTCAGCTGTGAGCTGTTTACACTTTAATTGCAGTTTCATGGCTCCTATACGATGTGCTGGGGCTCTAACACAGCAGAGAGCCTGGCTGTTACAATGTGTTACTAGCAGGGGGCTGGCTGGGTTTTACAATGTACAGATCCAGCAATTCATAAAATCCTGAGATAACTATAGCTCAGAACTAGAGATGGCCAGACCCGAACCACAAAGTTCAAGTTCGAACTTTGCAACTTCGGGTTCCCAAACCTGAACACAGACTTCATCCAGAAGTTTCCTGTTTGATTTTGCTGTCTGACCCGAACACGGAAACGCTGGTTGATGGGCATCTGTGCCAGAAGAGTAGCTAGGCTCTTTGGCACCCGGCGTAAAGGTTCGAAATGGTGCCCCCACCTGTCCTCAGGCCTCCCTTTGGTGTTCCCTTGACCTGCAAGTTCCTTCCCTTCTCCCCCTTAGTTACACCCCTGTTCTGAGCAGCCCATAAACCCCCTTCACAGGAAGCTGCTGTGACTTACCGCCGCCCCAGCCAGGGCTACAAAAAGATGTCCGACGACCCCCATAGGTGAGGACACTCCTAGTGCTGGTACTGGAAGTGTCTTCACTCATGGAAGCCTGCAGACATCTTTTTGTAGCCCCGGCTGGGGCCAGATTCAAATGCTGCTGCCACTGCGGCCGATCCGCCGCTGACCAAAGAGGATAAGGCAAAGGTAGGTCACAGCAACGTGCGTCTATTACACACTCTGCACCCCCCACCTTCCACCACAGCCACCTCCCAAGTACTTAACCCGAGTTTGGGTTCCCAAACCAGAAAAAGGACTTCAAACAGAAGTTCGTGTTTGAGTTCAGCATCCGGCCCGAATAGCCCATCAACTCCCTTCACCTACAGCTGCAGCAGCAGGAAGCTGCTGTGACTTACCGCCGCCCCACATGGGGCTACAAAAAAATGGCTGCCGACTCCCATACGTGAGGACACTTCTAGTGCTGGTACTGAACGTGTCCTCACGCATGGGAGCTGGACGGCCATCTTTTTGAAGCCCCTGCTGGGGCCAGATTCATTGATTTCAATAGGGACCAGGTTCAGGTCCTCGAACATTTATTGAAAGTTCGGCCGAACTTTTTGGGGTTCGCCCATCCCTATTCAGAACATAAAAGCAATTGAAAAGCATTGAAGATCCAAACATTTTGGGGTTCGCCCATCCCTATTCAGAACATAAAAGCAATTGAAAAGCATTGAAGATCCAAACATTTTGGGGTTCGCCCATCCCTATTCAGAACATAAAAGCTATTGAAAAACATTGAAGATCCGAACTTTTTGGGGTTTGCCCATTCCTATTCAGAACATAAAAGCAATTGAAAAGCATTGACGATCCAAACTTTTTGGGGTTTGCCCATCCCTACTCAGAACATAAAAGCAATTGAAAAGAATTGAAGATCCGAACTTTTTGGGGTTCGCCCATCCCTACTCAGAACATAAAAGCAATTGAAAAGCAATGAAGATCCGAACTTTTTGGGGTTCGCCCATCCCTACTCAGAACATAAAAGCAATTGAAAAGCATTGAAGATCCGCTTTTTGGGGTTCGCCCATCCCTACTCAGAACATAAAAAAAGCATTGAAGATCCGCTTTTTGGGGTTCACCCATTCCTACTCAGAACATAAAAGCAATTGAAAAGCATTGAAGATCCGCTTTTTGGGGTTCACCCATCCCTACTCAGAACATAAAAGCAATTGAAAAGCATTGAAGATCTGAACTTTTTGGGGTTCGCCCATCCCTACTCAGAACATAAAAGCAATTGAAAAGCATTGAAGATCCGAACTTTTTGGGGTTCGCCCATCCCTACTCAGAACATAAAAGCAATTGAAAAGCATTGAAGATTCGCTTTTTGGGGTTCGCCCATCCCTACTCAGAACATAAAAGCAATTGAAAAGCATTGAAGATCCGCTTTTTGGGGTTCGCCCATCCCTACTCAGAACATAAAAGCAATTGAAAAGCATTGAAAATCCGCTTTTTGGGGGTTCGCCCATCCCTACTCAGAACATAAAAAAAGCATTGAAGATCCGCTTTTTGGGGTTCACCCATTCCTACTCAGAACATAAAAGCAATTGAAAAGCATTGAAGATCCGCTTTTTGGGGTTCACCCATCCCTACTCAGAACATAAAAGCATTTGAAAAGCATTGAAGATCCAAACTTTTGGGGGTTCACCATCCCTACTCAGAACATAAAAGCATTGAAGATTTTGAGATGGCATTGTTTATTTAGAGGGTAACTCCACTTCCGATGGCTGTTTTAAAGGTTTCCATTATTGTGTGCCAAAATGATGTCCTCAAGGCGCTGAGGTTATCTGTTATTTTTTTTCAATTTGTTTTCAACTCTGGCAACAATGGGTTTACGTCAGCAATGGTACACATATTCGGTGTGTCTGGTGTACAGAGCAGTCACTTCCTGACTCTGGCTAAAGCAGCAGGGCTGATAAGATAAAAAGACAATGAAAGTCAATGGCGGCTTTTACTACAGTGTAGAAAGGAGGAAACAGTTCTCTACTTTTCTTAGGAGTAAAAAAGTGCCATTGACTTTCATTGTTTTCCTATCTGGTGATTCAGCGAAATTCTCAGGTTTTTTTCTCGTGAATTGAATTTTTTACTACCATGAGAATTTTTTTAAACTTTTAATAAATCGAGGCCTCCATGTTGACAGGGTTCAACCCTGAACTTTTCTGCTACAAAGCAAGAGTGGCCATTACTAAGCCCCAAAATGAGATTGTTGTGTTTATACCTGGGTGGACTTACCTCCCTCAGACGTGGTACCCCAACCGGTCACCCAGCACTCCATGCCGCAGGGGAAGGTGACGGAGGAGGAGGACGGCAGACATACCGGCATGATGTATTGGGTGTAAGTCACAGGACTGGCCAGTTGCACCAGAGCGATGTCCCAGGTGTCTCCAACATTTTGGAAAGTGCCGCTAGTGATCACTCGCAGTATTGTGGTGGAAAACGTGTGAGAACTATTCGTATACAGCCTGTAGAGGCCCAGATACACCACCATGGAGCTCGAGGGGTAACTGCAAAGCAAGAACAGCACAGATCAGGTATTAGCCTCCATTAATTCCCAACATGAGCCACTAACTCTAACCCAATATCCAATAACCCAAGACAACACAAAAATGAGTCTTAAACTGGGAGGGGCTGGCGTGAACCCAGCGGTCATGGTGCATATTGGCACAAATCACATAGGAAGAAGTAGGTGGAAGGTCCTTAAAAAATGATTTCAGGGACTTAGGCCGTAAGCTTAAGGCAAGGACCTCAACTGTAGTATTCTCAGAAATACTACCAGTACCAAGAGATGTAAACAGGTGGCTCAAAAATTGGAGTAGAAAGGAGGGGTTTGGGTTCTTAGAGAACTGGGCCGACTTCACAGTGGGCTACAGGTTCTTTGGCAGGGATGGGTTGCACCTCAATGGGGAAGGTGCATCTGTTCTGGGGGAGAGGATGGCTAAAAGGTTAGAGGAGTGTTTAAACTGAGCACTGGGGGGGGGGGAGGGTAAAAGCAGTTACAAAGGGGAAGTTAGGAAAGAAAGTGACAGTGGGTGTAGACATGAAACTGGGGGTGGAGAGGGGGGAGGGGTTAGCACATCTAGCAGGAATAAGTGCAATATACAAAATGCATGCTTACAAATGCTAGAAGCTTGACTAATAAAATGGATGAACTAGAATTGATAATAACAGAAGAGCAATATGACATAGTGGGGGTAACAGAGACCTGGATGGATGAAAGCTATGACTGGGCAGTAAATTTACAGGGATACTGTGTGTTTAGGACGGACCGTAACAAACGCAAAGGGGGTGGAGTCTGCTTAATTGTAAAATCCTCTCTACAACCTGCTCTGCGGGAGGATATATGTGAGGGGAATGACCATGTGGAGTCGGTATGGGTAGAAATACATGGAGGGAGAAACAAAAATAAAATACTGATGGGGGTTTGCTATAAACCTCCAGATATATCCAAATCCACAGAAAATATGATGCTAAGGCAAATAGATATAGCCGCTAAACTAAATGAGGTAGTGATTACGGGGGACTTTAACTACCCAGATATAGACTGGGATGCTGAAACATGTGTTTCGCATAAAAGTAATAGTTTTTTATCTAAAACAAAAGATGGCTACCTTTCCCAACAAGTACAAGCTCCAACAAGGGGGAAAGCCATATTGGACCTAATACTAACCAATGTACCAGACAAAGTAATAAAGGTACAGGTTGGGGGACACCTTGGAAGCAGTGATCATAATATCATTAATTTCCAATTAGCAGTCACTAGGGTGCCTTATCAAGGAGCCACAAAAACGCAGGACTTCAAAAAGGCAAAGTTTGACCAACTTAGAGATGCCCTACACTGCATTGACTGGGAAAATGCCCTTAAAAACAAAAGCATGGACGCTAAATGGGATACTTTCAAAGGAATACTTAATTTTCATTGTGACAGATATATACCTTACAGGAATAAAACTATTAGACACACATGTAAACCGGTGTGGCTAAATAAAAAGGTTAAGGGGGCAATAAACAACAAAAAAAAGGCATTTAAAGTGGACCAACACCCAGGATTTTGACTATCCTGGGTATTGCCCGGGGCACCCCGATCGGGGGTGCCCCGCTGTGTGAAACCCCCCAGAAAGCCCCCAAAACTCACCTCTCCCCGCTCCCATGTGGCCGCGGCGTCCAATCGGCGCCGACGGACAAGCTGATTGACAGCGACGGACAAGCAGCTTGCCCGTCGGCGCCTCCCGCGCGTCACTCTTGACGTGTGTGCGCCCGCGCCGGCCATTCAGAGACAAGGTAGGTGATTTGGGGTGTTTGGGGAGGGGGTTCACCCCGCGGGACATCCCGATCTCGGATGTCCCGCGGTGTGTGAGGCCGATCACCTCTGGGTGTTGGTCCACTTTAAACGTTTAAAGCAGGAAGGGACAGCGGAAGCATTAAAAAACTATAAAGAAGAAAATAAACAATGTAAACAACAGATAAGGGCAGCTAAGCTGGAGACAGAAAGACTGGTCGCGAAAGAGAGTAAAACTAACCCCAAATTATTCTTTAGCTACATAAACCGTAAAAGGTACAAACCTGAGGGTGTGGGCCCCCTGAAAAGCAAGGAGGGGACCCCTATAGAGGGAAATGAGGAGAAAGCAAATTTACTAAACAACTTCTTTGCTTCTATATTCACAAAATAATTTGACATGCCCAGTGAAATGCAGGGGAATAACCGAAACCCTCCATTAAATGTCACTGGTCTAACCAAGGAAGAAGTCCAGCACCGTCTCAAGCAGATAAAAATTGATAAATCACCGGGACCAGATGACATACATCCTCGTGTTTTAAGGGAGTTATGTACAGTAATAGACAAGCCGTTATTTCTAATATTTGTGGATTCCATAACTACAGGGTCTGTTCCGAGGGATTGGCTCTTGGCAAATGTGGTGCCAATATTCAAAAAGGGATCTAGGGGGGAACCTGGGAACTACAGACCGGTAAGCTTAACATCTGTGGTGGGCAAGCTGTTTGAAGGTTTCTTAAGGGATACTATCCTGGAGCATCTTGGGGAAAATGACCTTATTACTCCATATCAGCATGGATTTATGAGGAATCGCTCCTGCCAGACAAACCTGATCAGCTTTTATGAGGAGGTAAGTTCAAGATTGGATCAGGGGGAGTCATTGGATATCATATATCTTTACTTTTCTAAAGCATTTGATGTGCCACATAAAAGGCTGGTACAAAAGATGAGAATGCTTGGACTGGGGGAAAACGTGTGCAGATGGGTGGGAAATTGGCTTAATGATCGGAATCAGAGGGTGGTTATCAATGGTACACACTCAGATTGGGTCACTGTTACTAGTGGAGTACCACAAGGGTCAGTTCTGGGACCAATTCTCTTCAATATATATATAAATGACATTGGGTATGGATTAAACAGTAAAGTCTCAATCTTTGCAGATGATACTAAGCTGAGTAAAGTAATTAAAACAAAAGAGGACAGCAGGCAGCTACAAACAGATTTAGATAAATTGGAAGCATGGGCAGTTAAATGGCAAATGAAGTTTAACACAGATAAATGTAAGGTTATGCACATGGGAAGGAGAAATCTGTGTCATGATTACACACTAAATAAAGAAACACTTGGTAAAACAACAATGGAAAAGGACCTAGGGGTTTTAGTTGACAATAAGCTCAACTGTAGTAATCAATGCCAGGCAGCTGCTGCCAAAGCAAATAGGATCATGGGGTGCATCAGGAGGGGCATAGGTGCTCATGACCAGAGCATCATGTGACCCCTGTTTAAGTCACTGGTCAGACCCCATATGGAATACTGTGTACAGTTCTGGGCACCTGTGCTTAAGAAGGACATATCAGAACTGGAGCGCGTTCAAAGAAGGGCAACAAAGTTAATAAAAGGAGTGCGGGGGCTAGAGTACCCGGAAAGATTGTCCAAGTTAGGTTTATTTAGTCTAGAAAAAAGACGATTGAGGGGTGATCTAATAACTATGTATAAATATATTCGGGGTCAATACAAAGATCTGTCCCACAATCTATTTATACCTCGGAGTGTAACCATAACCCGGGGGCATCCACTAAGGTTAGAGGAAAGGTGCTTTCTCCACCGACATAGGAGGGGATTCTTCTCTGTAAGAGCAGTGAGACTATGGAACTCGCTGCCAGAGGAGGTAGTAATGATGGATACAGTAAAAATGTTCAAAAGTGGCCTTGATGCCTTCCTGGCATGTAATAACATTTCCAGCTATGTCTACTAGACCACTGGAAGGAGATCTATAGTGGCCGGGATGCCCTCCGTGCATGTAATAACATTACCAGCTATGGCTACTAGACCACTGGAAGGAGATCTATAGTGGCCGGGATGCCCTCCTTGCATGTAATAACATTACCAGCTATGGCTACTAGACCACTGGAAGGAGATCTATAGTGGCCGGGATGCCCTCCGTGCATGTAATAACATTACCAGCTATGGCTACTAGACCACTGGAAGGAGATCTATAGTGTCCGGGATGCCCCCGTGCATGTAATAACATTTCCGGCTATGGCTACTAGACCACTGGAAGGAGATCTATAGTGGCCGGGATGCCCTCCGTGCATGTAATAACATTACCAGCTATGGCTACTAGACCACTGGAAGGAGATCTATAGTGGCCGGGATGCCCCCCTTGCATGTAATAACATTACCAGCTATGGCTACTAGACCACTGGAAGGAGATCTATAGTGGCCGGGATGCCCTCCTTGCATGTAATAACATTACCAGCTATGGCTACTAGACCACTGGAAGGAGATCTATAGTGGCCGGGATGCCCCCCTTGCATGTAATAACATTACCAGCTATGGCTACTAGACCACTGGAAGGAGATCTATAGTGGCCGGGATGCCCTCCTTGCATGTAATAACATTACCAGCTATGGCTACTAGACCACTGGAAGGAGATCTGTAGTGGCCGGGATGCCCTCCTTGCATGTAATAACATTTCCGGCTATGGCTACTAGACCACTGGAAGGAGATCTATAGTGGCCGGGATGCCCTCCTTGCATGTAATAACATTTCCGGCTATGGCTACTAGACCACTGGAAGGAGTTAAACAGGCTGAACTGGATGGACTAAAGTCTTTATTCAGCCGCACATACTATGTAAACCGGACCTTCACCACGATTTAATGAAAAGTCCCGAACCTTAAACTATCCCCAGCATCTAAAATTGATATTTTCAGTTTTTAGTCACTTACTTATTATTCTTTCCCCCACCTGGCTGCAACTCAGGACAGGACTCTAGGATACGGGCGTCGCCATCTTGACTCAGAAGCATCACATACAGAGGAGAGGAGAGCTGGATAAAGTACAGGGGCTGGGTTATAGCTGTGCTTCACACAGACAGAGCAGAGCTGGGGTCAGGAGAAGGAGAGCAATCCCAGAATGCAGAGCGGCACAGTCAGAAGACACTTCCTGTTTGCAGGCTGCCTGATACTCCATGAGCCGCCATCTTGGATGTTTAAAGGCTCATAACATGCAGTAGGTGCAGGTAGGATGAATTTTGATGTGAGCAATCTGTATGTACGGGGGGGGGGGGGGGAACATACAAGATAGGCTCTTATTCAGGGTGAAGGTCCGGATTATTCAGGGTGAAGGTCCGGATTAATGTGTGCAATCTGTATGTACAGGGGGCGGGAAACATATAAGATAGGCTCTTAATCAGGGTGAGGGTCCAGATTAATGTGGGCAATCTGTATGTACAGGGGGAAACATATAAGATAGGCTCTTATTCAGGGTGAGGGTCCACTTTAACACTTGTGGGATATTGGGGGCGAACGGTAGTGACACAGACAACAGTTCTCTCTCGGCAAAGCAGGTTTATTTCAGAAAATGAAAGTATTCAAATGAAATAATACTTCTCCATTCATAGGTTGCAGCGTCAATGCAGAAAATCAAAACAAACGGTTACATCACCAAATAAAGGTAAATCCAGGGCTGGGGATTCCAGCAAGCTGTGGGTCAAAGGAAAGTCCAATCCAGATTGCAGGGCAAACCAGCCCGCCGCTGCTCACCCCCAAAGGTCCAGGAGTGGGGCGCAGAAGCCAAGTCCTCCGGCTTAATAGTCCAGTATTGTTATTCACACAACATGCAGTTCAGCCTGAGCTCCCTCCATCAGGCTGGTCAAAGACCACTGACGGGCTCAGTGGGAGCCTTTTATTCAGGCTCCTTCCTGAAATCAATCTGACCAGGTGTGCAAGCCCTGAGATCAGAAGAAACCTAGGAGTGGGGAATGTGACCAGGGTCCTGAAATCCTGGCATGGATCGTGCTCTATACAGCACTGCAGGGGAAAAATACACTCCATCCAGGACTTCTCCACACACTTTACCACATATCCCCCCCCCTCTTCTTCAGACCCGAGGTCTGACAATCCTTACTGGTCATACAATAGACTCGGGACAAAGCATCCGCATTCCCCTGTAGCTTCCCCGGTCTATGTTCTACTTTAAATGTAAAGTTTTGTAAGGAGAGAAACCATCGGGTGACCCTTGCATTTCTCTCCTTATTTTGCTTCATCCAGGTCAGCGGTGCATGATCTGTCATTAGGACAAATTCTCGACCCAACAAATAATATTTTAGGGCCTCTAACGCCCACTTAACAGCGAGACACTCTCTTTCCACTATCGCATAGTTTTTCTCTGCCGGAGTCAGCTTCCGGCTCAGGTACAATACTGGGTGCTCTTCCCCATTCACCTCTCGTGACAGAACTGCACCCAAACCTGAATCAGACGCATCCGTCTGTACCAAGAATTGTTTGCTGAAATCTGGGGACACCAGAGCAGGCTGTTTACACAGCGCAGATGTTAGGCTTTGAAAAGCCTTTTCTGCCTCTGGGGTCCATTCCACCATTACTGACTTACCCCCCTTTGTTAAGTCAGTTAACGGGGTAGCCATTGACGCAAAATTAGGCACAAACCGATGGTAGTAGCCGGTTATACTTAGGAAGGCTCTCACTTGTTTTTTTGTGAGGGGTCTGGGCCAGTTTTGTATTGCCTCCATCTTATTAATCTGGGGCTTAACAACCCTCTACCAATGACGTAGCCCAGGTATTTTGCCTCCTCCAGACCCACTGCACACTTCTCAGGGTTAATGGTTAAGCCAGCATTACTGATAGAGTCTAGGACGGCCTGTACCTTGCAGAGGTGACTCTTCCAATCCGACGAAAAGATGACCACATCGTCCAGGTAAGCAGCGGCATAATTCCGATGTGGCCTCAAGATCACGTCCATCAGCCTCTGAAAGGTAGCAGGGGCCCCATGTAACCCAAACGGCATAACCAGATAGTGAAACAGCCCTTCTGGGGTGGCAAACGCGGTCTTTTCTTTAGCGTCCTCAGCCAAAGGTATCTGCCAATACCCTTTTGTGAGATCCAGGGTGGTAATGTATCTTGCCCTCCCAAGCTTTTCAATCAACTCATCTACTCGGGCATGGGATACACATCAAACTTTAACCCTTTCGCTGCCAGCCTACCTGGAGTTTTTGTCACGCTTGGTGCCAGACCATTTTGCACTATTTTGCGCTCCCCATGTTCAAATGTGATTTTTGAAGGGATTTCCAGGGATTTCCCAGGAAAATGATATATTGTTTTTTTCAGCAGAGTCTGGGCTTTAACATGAAATATCTTGTTTGTAATTTTTTAGGTGTATTCTCAATACTTTTGGGTGAAATATGTGCAAAAAAATTAAAAAAAAATCTATTTTTTGCAATTTGTAGTGTTTTTTTGTAATAAAAAATGTAAGTTTGTCAATAAAATCTTATTGCATGTGAAACCCCAATTAATCCCGGTCACAGCGTTACCACATATGTATAGGTAGACACCCTTTCCTGCCCAGGAGACTCCCCCAAACTGAAACAGCGCTTTAGGAGATTTTCAGATAAAATACAACTATGCACCGCGCTAAGCGCACCTTGCGGTCTTTCCAGAAAAAGAACCCTTTACATTTGAAATACCCCCCCAAAACTATATATTCTCTGGAAGAATACACCTCAGGCTTTCTAGGCGTACCAGGTTTGTTGACATGGGCGTAATTTTCTGGAAGTAATCCCTCAATCAATTCTTTGGTTGCACAGAGTTTCCCTAAAAAAAGAATAAAAAAGAAGAATCAAAGCCACATTTTCCTAAAAAAAACTATATGCAAACAGAAAAAAACAAGTAAAATCTGAAAAAGCAACATCCCCCGAACAGAACAATACCCAACATGCATAGGTTCTGTCAAGGGAAGAGTTGCCAAAGACCCCAAAGTAAAGCATGCGCATAACGGTAATTTTACTTAAAAATTTCAGCTCTGCAGACAAAGTGCACACCTTGCGATTTTTCAACCAAAACAACCCTTTAAATTTAGAATATCCCCATAAACCATATATTCCCTGAAAGTACACATGTTAAGCTTTCTAAGAGTACTGAGCTTGTTGTAGTGGGCTCATCTTTCTGGAAGTAATCCATTGAAGAATTCTTAGGTTGCACAGGGTTCCCTAAAAACAATTATAAAAAAGCAGAATAAAAACCATGTTTTCCTAAAATATCAATATGCAAACAAGAAAAAACAAGATAAATCTGAAAGCGCAAGGTCCCCCGAGCAGAACAATACCCAACATGCATAGGTACTATTAACCCTTTTAATTGTCAGCCTACTTGAAGTTTTGTCAGCCTACTTGAAGTTTTGACAGGTCATTTTTCCCCATTTTGCAGCATGATTAACCGTGATTTTTGCTGGAATTTCCAGAAAAATTATATACATTACATATACATTTTTTGCAGCAGAGTTTACGCTTTATCATGAAATGTCTTGTTTGTAATTTTTCTACTGTTTTTTGAATATTTCTGCTTAAAAAACAAAAAAAAAATATATATATTTTAATTGTTTCCTTTATTTTAAATAAAACCTTTTTTTTTTTTAATGAAAACCATATTGCATGTGATAGCCCCATTTCTCCCGATTACAACGGTACCACATATGTATCGGTAGCCCCCCATTCTTGACCTGGAGACCCCCCAAACTGAAAAGAGCACTTTATTACATTTACAAATAAAATACAACTACTATCCACACTATAAACATAAGGGGTTAATTAAAAAAAAATGACATAGGGTCCCCCCTTCCAGGGGGGGGGGGGCTTTTTTGGGGTAATTTTAAGGGTTTAGGGTTAGGCTAACCCTAACCCTCAAAAAATGACATACGGTCCCCCCTTTTTTGGGGGGAATTTTAAGGGTTAGGGTTAGGCTAACCCTTAAAAATAAAAAAATATACAAAAATAAAAATTCCCCCCAAAAAATGGGGACCCCCATGTCATTTTTTTTTTTTAAGGGTTAGCCTAACCCTAACCCTCACCCTTAAAAAAATGTTTTTTATTTTTTTTTTTAATTTAAAAGGTTAGGGTTAGGCTAACCCTAACCCGTAAAAATAAAAAAATATCCAAAAATAAAAATTCCCCCCCAAAAATGCCCCCCCCCCCCGCCTATGTCATTTTTTTTTTTTTTTAACCCTTTCGCTGCCAGCCTACCTGCAGCATTTGCCACTCCCTGTTGCCAGACTGAGTTTGACTGTTTTGCGCTACACATGTTCAACTGTCATTTTCGAAGGGATTTCCAGGGATTTCCCAGGAAAATTATATATTGTTTTTTTCAACAGAGTCTGGGCTTTAACATGAAATGTCTTGTTTGTGTTTTTTAGGTGTATTCTCAACATTTTTGGGTGAAATGTGTGAAAAAAAATAAAAAAAATATATTTTTTTACAATTTGTAGAGTTTTTTTGTAATAAAAAATGTAAGTTTGTCAATAAAATCTTATTGCGTGAGAAACCCCAATTTCTCCCGCTTACAGCGATACCACATATGTATAGGTAGACACCCTTTCCTGCCCAGAAGTCTTTTATAGCTGCTGGATGACAAATGGTTAATTAAAAAAAAAAATGACATAGGGTCCCCCTTCCCGGGGAGGGGGACCCCATTTTTTTTTGGATTTTTAAGGGTTAAAAACCCTTAAAAATCCAAAAAAAAAAATGACGTGGGGTCCCCCTTACCCAAAGTAACCAGCCCGGGACCAGCTATGGGGGCTTGTAGGCACAGAGTGGGGGGGCCAGCTTTGGTGGCCCCCCCACCCTGCAGCCTACGAGCCCACATAGCCTATGTGGGCCCGGGCTCTTCTGCCCCCCCCTGGCCTTTGGGGAGGCAGGTAATGGGGGTGCGGGGGTTAATGGCAATGCCACCCCCCCAGCCATGTGAACTGGTATAAGGGGTCTCATGGACCCCTTACCAGCTCACAAAGGGTTAACTGTAAAAAAAAAAACACCACACAATAAAAAAAAGTATTTTATTAAAAAAAAAATAATTTTTTTTTACTGTACTTACCTTCGATTGCAAGCTCTTGTCCCTCGCCGCTCAGCTGACAGATGCCTGTGATCGGCATCCAGAGAAGGAGAAGGCAGGAGATCAGAGGATCTCCTGTCACCTCCTTCCAGGGCACCGATCACCGGCATCTGAGAAGCTGAGAAAGCTGAAGCCGGTGATCGGGACCGGGATGACGTCATAAGCCCCGCCCCCAAGGGGGCGGGGCTTAGAGGCAAGATGGCGGTCGCCATCTTGAAGAAGAGAGGAGAGAGCCTCCCAGGCTCCCTCCTGAAGATCGGTAAGTCCTGGGGGGGGATCGGAGGCCCCCCAGGTGAAGAGGAGGGACAGCGGGAGCCAGCGCACATGGAGGTAAGTGAATGTCATTTTTATTTTTTTTTTTTTTTTTACAGTTAGCAGCTGCTGCTGCAGAAGCGGGGGGGGGGGGGGCCTATTCCGGGGGCTCTCCTGGAGCCATCCGACCCCCCACGGGGGATCGGATGGCACCAAATTAAAGAGGAGACCCGGCCGGATCCAACAAGGGGTCAGGTGAGTATTTTTTATTTTTATTTTTTAAACTAGAAGCGATCAAAGTCAAGCACGTAACACCTACGGGCTTGGCACTTAAGGCCCAGCCAAGCCAGCACGTAGGTGTTACGTGCTTGGCAACAAAAGGGTTAAGGGTTAGGGTTAGGGTTAGCCTAACCCTAACCTTCACCCTTGAAAAAAAAATTTTTTAATTTTTTTTTGAATTGTTAGGGTTAGGCTAACCCTAACCCGTAAAAATAAAAAAATATACAAAAATAAAAATTCCCCCCAAAAAATGGGGACCCCCCCCCTATGTAATTTTTTTTTTTTAAGGGTTAGGGTTAGCCTAACTCTAACCCTCACCCTTAAAAAAAATGTTTTTAATTTTTTTTTGAATTTTAAGGGTTAGGGTTAGGCTAACCCTAACCCTTAAAAATAAAAAAAATGACGTAGAGGGGAACCCATTTTTTTTTTAATTTTAAGGGTTAGGGTTAGGCTAACCCTAACCCTAACCCTTAAAATTAAAAAAAAAATGACGTAGGGTCCCCCTTACCCGTCATAACCAGCCCGGGACCAGCTATGGGGGCTTGTAGGAACAGAGTGGAGGGGCCCCCCACCCTGCAGCCTACGAGCCCACATACCCTGTGTGGGCCCGGGCTCTTCTGCCCCCCCTGGGCTTTGGGGAGGCAGGTAATTGGGGGTGCGGGGGTTAATGGCAAGCCACCCGCTAGTTGCAGGTGGCTTGCCAGACCCCAGCCTTGTGAACTGGTATAAGGGGTCTCATGGACCCCTTACCAGTTCACAAAGGGTTAACATAAAAAAAAAAAAACACACACACACAAAAATGTCATTTATTAAAAAAAAAAAAGTTTTTTTTTACTTTACTCACCTCACCCGATTGTCAGCTCCTGTGTTCATCAGCTGTCAGATGCCTTGGTGATCGCTGGCCAGAGGAGGAGGGGGGGCAGGGGATCAGAGCATCCCCTGCCCCTCCACTGCTTTGCCCAGCGATCACCAGGGCATCTGACAGCTGAGCCGAGGAGAGGCAGCAAGAGGCCCGGGAGTGACGTCATAAGCCCCGCCCCAAAGGGGCGGGGCTTAGCAGCAGGATGGCGGCGCCCCTCGGGAGAGGAGGGGGAGAGCCCTTTCAGGCTCTCCCCTGAAGCTGAAGAGGCTGGGGGGGGGGGGCGATCGGAGGCCCCCCCAGTGAAGAGGAGACCCGGAGGGAGGTAGCGCGACTGCAGGTAAGTAAATGTCATTTTTATTTTATTTTTTTTTCTACAGTTAGCAGCTGCTGCTGCCAAACGGGGGGGGGGCTATTCCAGGGGCTCTCCTGGAGCCATCCGACCCCCCACGGGGGTTTGGATGGCACCAAATTAAAGAGGAGACCCAGCCGGATCCAACGAGGGGTCAGGTGAGTATTTTTGATTTTTATTTTTTTTACTAGCAGGGGGGAAAGTCAAGCACGTAGAATCTACGTGCTTGGCACTGAAAGGGTTAAGACCTCATTGAGTTTTCTGAAGTCATTACAGAATCTCCAGGTCCCATTAGGCTTTGGTATTAAGACAATGGGACTGGACCAGGCACTAGCAGACTCCTCAATGATGCCCAACTCTAACATGCATTTTATTTCAGAGGAGATCGCCTCTCTCCGTGCTTCAGGAATCCTGTACGGTTTTAGGTTTACTTTAGTGTAGGGTTCAGTTTTAATCTGATGCTTTATTAAATGCGTTCGGGCCCGGCAGGTCAGAAAACTTGTCTCTATTTCCTTGCAGAAATTCCCTAACCTCCTGCGTTTGATGACCTGACAAAGACTCACCTATCTTGACTGGGGGAATGGTCTGCACCGCCTCTTTAACTCTAGCCGGGGCAACTACCAAAGCTTCACGATCTTTCCATGGCTTAATCAGGTTCACATGGTAAATCTGGAAGGGCTTCCTTCTACCTGGTTGGTGAACCTTGTAGTTCACCTCACCCACCTTCTCTACAACCTCATAGGGACCCTGCCACTTTGCCAGAAATTTACTTTCAACTGTGGGCACTAATACCAGGACCCGGTCCCCAGGATTAAAGGCCCTCACCCTGGCCGATCTATTATATATTCTGCTCTGGGCCGCCTGAGCCCTTTGCATATGCTCCTTTATTATCGGCATTACATTTTCTATACGGTCCTGCATCTGGGCTACATGCTCAATTATACTCTTGTATGGGGTGGCCTCAGTCTCCCATGTTTCCTTGGCGATATCTAGCAAACCCCGGGGATGCCTACCATACACCAGTTCAAACGGTGAAAACCCTGTAGACACCTGGGGGACCTCCCGTATGGAAAACATGAGATACGGCAACAAACAGTCCCAATCACGGCCTTCCCGTTCTACAACTTTCTTTAGCATGTGCTTAAGGGTTTTATTAAATCTCTCTACCAAGCCGTCTGTTTGAGGATGGTACACTGAGGTGCGGAGATGGGTAATCTTAAACAGCTTGCACAGTTCCTTCATGACCTTTGACATGAAGGGCGTGCCCTGATCGGTTAGAATTTCCTTCGGTATTCCTACATGAGAGAACATAAGAAACAGCTCCTTAGCAATATTTTTGGACGCCATATTTCTTAGCGGTACTGCTTCCGGGTAGCGGGTAGCATAATCTAGTACCACTAATATATATTGGTGTCCTCTGGCTGACTTCACAATAGGCCCCACCAAATCCATGGCAATTCTCTCAAAGGAGACCTCGATAATGGGAAGTGGTACCAAGGGGCTCCGGAAATGTGATGTTGGGGCACTTAACTGGCACGTAGGGCAGGACTCGCAGTATCTTTTTATTTCCTCATACACCCCCGGCCAGTAAAACCTCTGGAGAACTCTTTCCTGGGTCTTATTAATCCCCAAATGCCCTCCAAGCACATGACTATGGGCGATCTCCAGCACCATGCGACGATATGGCTTAGGTACCAGAAGCTGTTCCACAACTTCATTGTTAATTTTGGAGACCCGATATAACAGATCCCCACTCATGGCGAAGTGTGGAAATTTCTGGTCAGCTTCTGGTTCCTGAGGCACTCCGTTCAACACTGACATTACCTCTTGCAGTCTCCAGAGTGGGGTCTCTTAATTGCTCAGACCCAAAATTACCCTGAGCCACCTCTAGGTCTAAGACCCGCTGATCAGGCAGGGAAGCCTCATCATCCTCGCCTGCTAACACCTGTAGGGGAAACCGGTCATTACTGCATAATTCAGATATTCCCATTTCTTCACTAGGTACCTCATTGGGCCTATTGTCTCTACTAGATAGTTCAGCCGGCTCAACAGGGAGGGTCACCGGTTCTGCCGGAGATACTTCGCTACGGAAGAAACGTTTCCCCTTTCCCACAACTCCCAGAACAAGGGAAAATCCCGGCCAACAATCACTTGATACACAAGGCGTTCTACTACGCCTGCTTCATATTTTAGTGTTCCAGCGGGGGTCTCAAACTTACCCACGGCTACAGGGTAAGCCACGATATCCCCGTGGATGCAAAGCACGCTCACATTTTTATGTGGTGCATAACCAATTCTGTGGTGTCTAGAATTTGTGTATGTTGACTTAGCTTTTATTCTTCATGCAGCCCTTAAAAGCTATTCTTCTTCCTGCCACTGAGCAGGGTGGCCCCTGTGGTAAGGTGCAAGGGGCCGTTATTGACGGCAGGTATGTAGCACCAATGTACCTGGCATTGGTGCAGTAAAGCCGTATAGCTTGTTTTCCAGCATCAGCTGCTTGTGGCAGTTTGCTGCTGATGATTTAGAATGGCCGAAAGGCTAACCTGGGACGGCTTTACTGGGATGGAGTAGAGCAGGGTGGGACTCCATCCCACTACCCAGGTCCAGGTTTTGTGGGCTGGGGAATCAGCTGTGGCCTGTCCTTTGTCTAGAGCTCACATGGGAGTGAGACTCTGTGAGCCTGGCTGAAATCTCCTGTGGAGGCTGTTTCATGTGGACCTGAGGCCTATTTGGACTGTAAACAGGACGTTTGCTCAAGGACTAAAAGCTGTTTGCCTGATTGAATCATTTATGCTGCTGTTTCCTGAAAAGGTGATGTAACCTGTATGGACATATGCTTTTGTGGATTTTTTGTGTGAAATAAACACAGACTTTACTTTGTACTGCTTGCCTCCGCCTCTATACTGCTGACACCCGGTCGCCTACCAGAGCTAATCTCCACATTTGGTGTCGGATGCGGGCACAGCAGTGAGGCCGTTGCTAGGAGCAACCGACGAAAAAGTTTTTGTTGTGCATGTCCTATATTAAACCTGCCAGGCTGCTACCTGGGACTGCAGACAAAATGGAGGCGGTCGTGAAAGCGCTCGTGGAGGCCAACAGGCAGCAGCATGAGACCAACCAGCTGTTTTTGCAACATATGATGGCGCAGCAAGCTGCAGGTGCGCCCAAAAGTATTCCTGATGCCCGGAAAGCTGTCCGCTCAGCGCTCACAAAAATGACCCCTTCAGATGACGTTGAGACTTACCTGGCGGTGTTTGAAAAGGTGGCTGCAAGGGAGAAGTTGCCGCATGACCAGTGGGCTGATGTCATCGCTCCATTTCTGGCGTCTGGACCCCAGCAGGTGTTGTTTGATCTCCCAGAGGACCAAGCCGCTGACTACCCGACTTTGAAGGGTGAGATACTGGCCAGACTGGGGGTGAATGTGTGGGTTCGGGCTCAGCGGGTGCATCAGTGGAGCTACCAGTCGGCAGAGCCCGCCCGGCCCCAGTACTATAATCTGCTGCACCTGCTTCAAAAATGGCTGCAGCCAGAGTTGTTAAGCCCCACTGCCATGTTGGACCGCTTGCTGGCGGACCTTTTCTGGAGGGCTTTACCGCACCCTCTTCAGCACTGGGTTGGCCAGGTATCCCCTGACAACGCACTAGGGATGGTGGACCTAGTGGAGCGATATGAGGCCACCAGGAACGTGCAAGGCGGCTACATGAGGAGGGATTCGGGGAACCCCGGAGGTCCCCGCCCCAGCTCAGGCGAGTGGCGTCCCCTAAACCCCCTCAGGACCTACCCCCCAAAGTCCCTGCCCAAGTGTTGTGTTGGGGATGTAAGGAGCCGGGACATATCAGAGCCAATTGTCCCCACCAGGGGGAGCCCATGGACGTGAACTTTGGTTACCGCCCTTCCAAGTATGCCAGGAGGCTGTGTGCTGCCGGTGTCCCTGAGCTTGTGGGGCAAAGTCACCTCTGTCAGGTGAAAGTGGGAGACACCCTGGCTGTGGCCCTTTTAGACTCAGGGAGTATGGTTACCCTGACAAGACCCGCCTTAGTACTGCCCGATGAGTACACTGGGCGGAAAACCGGGGTTTTGTGCATTCATGGGGACTTGAGAGACTATGCCACAGCACAAGTGTCTCTCACCACCGTCTCCGGCAGCTGGAAACATGAAGTCGCTGTCGCCGCAAAACTCCCGTATGAACTGATTATTGGGAGAGATTTTCCAGGGTTCAGGTCACTGTGGGCCAAGTTGGCAGTTCCGGAAACCCGCGAGGCGGGTGTGTCCCCAATAGACTGGCCCTACTCAGGGGAGACCCCGGTGCCCTGGGAACCGGAATCAGGAGGCACCGTGGAAGAGGTGCCCGTCCCTAAAATGGAAGAGGGGGAGTCAACCCCACTAAATGTTATGGTTGGAGATGTGGAAGAGTTGGCAACAGGTCCAGAGTTGGCAGATCTCCATGTCTCCACAACTAACTTTGGCACCGCTCAACACCAGGACCCGACCCTGTCTCGGGCCTGGGAGAATGTTCTTGAGGTGGAAGGTGAACCACAACAGCCAGGGGCAGAGTTACAGTTTCCTCGCTTTGTGGTTCACCAGGAAATGTTGTACCGAGTAAACAAGGTACGTGAAGAGGTGGTGGAACAACTGGTGGTACCCAATCCATATCGCAAGTTGGTGTTGGATTTGGCCCACCAACATGTTCTGGGTGGACACCTAGGCCAGCAGAAAACTCTGGACCGCGTCTTACAACGATTCTACTGGCCCAGTGTGTACAAGGAGGTGGAGAGATATTGTGAGTCCTGCCCAACATGTCAGATGACCAGCCCTCAGCCTCATTACCGTGGTCCCTTAGTTCCTCTCCCAGTTATTGAGGTACCCTTTGAGCGGATTGCCATGGATCTAGTGGGTCCAGTGCCAAAGTCCGCTAGAGGGCACCAACATATTCTGGTGATCTTGGATTATGCCACGCGGTACCCTGAGGCAGTGCCCCTGCGTCACACCTCTGCCAAGCTCATTGCTAAGGAGCTTATGGAAATGTTTTCCAGAGTTGGTCTGCCTAAAGAGGTCCTGACCGATCAAGGTACCCCGTTTATGTCGAAAGTAATGAAAGAGCTCTGTAAACTGCTGCAGGTGAAACAGTTGCGGACATCCGTTTACCACCCGCAAACAGACGGCCTAGTAGAATGGTTTAATCAAACTTTAAAGACCATGTTAAAAAGGGTGGTCGCCAAGGATGGGAAGAATTGGGACTTGCTGCTGCCCTATCTCATGTTCGCAGTGCGAGAAGTGCCCCAGGCCTCTACGGGTTCTCGCCCTTCGAACTCTTATACAGTCGACATCCACGGGGCCTGTTGGATATAGCCAAGGAGGCCTGGGAACAGCAACCCACACCCCACAAAAGTGTGGTAGAGTACGTGACTCACCTACAGGAACGGATAGAGACCGTCTTGCCGCTTGTCAGAGAACACATGGAGGCAGCGCAGCGGGCCCAAAGCAGGATTTATAATCGGCAAGCCAGGGTACGGAACTTTAACCCCGGTGACAGAGTTATGGTTCTGGTACCCACGGTGGACAGTAAATTTCTAGCTAGGTGGCAGGGTCCCTATGAGGTCATTGAAAAAGTTGGGGAAGTGACTTACAAGGTACATCAGCCTGGGCGGAGGAAGCCAGAGCAGGTGTACCATGTAAACCTGTTGAAACTGTGGAAAGACAGGGAGACCCCTGGGGGTGACAGTCCCCGACCAGGTATGGTGGGGGTGGAGCTTCCCATTCCTCGGTCTGTTATTAGAGAAGCAGTAGTCGAGGTGAAAACTGGCGACAACCTCTCCTCTAAACAGACTCAGGAAGCCAGGGAGTTTATTAGCAGAAACACGGACGTGTTTTCAGAACTCCCTGGGCGCACTTCGGTCATCCAACATGATATTGTCACGGAACCTCAGGTCAAGGTCCGGTTGAGGCCTTACCGGGTACCTGAGTCCCGGCGACAAGCTATCGCAGAGGAAGTGCAGCAAATGCTCCGGTTAGATGTGATTGAAGAATCAAAGAGTGAGTGGGCCAGCCCCATAGTCTTGATTCCCAAGCCCGATGGTACGTTGCTGTTCTGTAACGATTTCCGCAAACTTAATGAAGTTTCCAAGTTTGATGCCTACCCTATGCCCCGGGTAGATGAACTCATTGAGAAACTAGGCCAAGCCAGGTACTTTTCGGTTTTGGACCTCACAAAAGGGTACTGGCAGGTGCCCTTGACTGAGGCTGCCAAGGAGAAAACAGCCTTTATTACACCAGAGGGACTGTTCCAATACAAGGTATTACCCTTTGGGTTACACGGCGCTCCCGCTACGTTCCAAAGGTTAATGGATATTGTCCTCAGGCCACATCGTCGGTATGCTTCGGCATATCTGGACGATATAATTATCCATAGCACGGATTGGGAAAGTCACCTACCCAAAGTCCAGGCCGTAGTGGATTCCCTCAGGAAGGCTGGGTTGACGGCAAACCCGAAAAAATGTGCTTTAGGCCTAGAAGAGACAAAATACCTGGGCTGTGTGATTGGGCGAGGAGTGGTCAAGCCCCAGGTCAACAAACTAGAAGCCATCCGTAACTGGCCACGTCCTAACACCACCCGCCAAGTAAAGTCATTTCTGGGGTTGGTGGGATATTATATGCAGTTCATTCCCAATTTTGCCACCCTAGCGGCACCATTGACAGACCTGTTAAAGGGACGCAAGTCTGTCATGGTGAAGTGGAATGAACAGGCCGAAAAAGCGTTCTCCGCTTTGAAGTCTGCCCTGTGTGGGTCTCCGGTGTTGGTGACACCCGACTTTAAGAGGGAGTTCATAGTGCAGACCGATGCTTCCGAGGTAGGTCTCGGTGCTGTACTGTCTCAGGAAGTCAACGGGGAGGAGCACCCCGTTGTCTACATGAGTCGCAAATTAACACCCGCGGAGACCCGGTATAGTATAGTGGAGAGGGAGTGTTTGGCCATTAAATGGGCCCTGGAGTCTCTTCGCTACTACTTGCTGGGGAGAAGGTTCCGGCTGATTACGGACCACTCTCCCCTCAAGTGGATGTGCCAGGCTAAGGACAGGAATGCCAGGGTCACCCGATGGTTCTTGTCATTACAAAACTTCAAGTTTACAGTAGAGCACAGAGCGGGACGATTATTGGGTAACGCGGATGCCCTGTCCAGAGCACATTGTTTGGCATGTGTCCACCCCCTCAGGGTTGAACAAAGGGGGGGGGGTATGTGGTAAGGTGCAAGGGGCCGTTATTGACGGCAGGTATGTAGCACCAATGTACCTGGCATTGGTGCAGTAAAGCCGTGTAGTCTGATTTCCAGCATCAGCTGCTGGTGGCAGTTTGCTGCTGTTGCTTTAGAATAGCCGAAAGGCTAACCTGGGACGGCTTTACTGGGATGGAGTAGAGCAGGGTGGGACTCCATCCCACTACCCAGGTCCGGGTTTTGCGGGCTGTTTAAATAGCCTGGGGAATCAGCTGTGGCCTGTCCTTTGTCTAGAGCTCACATGGGAGTGAGACTCTGTGAGCCTGGCTGAAATCTCCTGTGGAGGCTGTTTCATGCGGACCTGAGGCCTATTTGGACTGTAAACAGGACGTTTGCTCAAGGACTAAAAGCTGTTTGCCTGATTGAATCATTTATGCTGCTGTTTCCTGAAAAGGTGATGTAACCTGTATGGACATATGCTTTTGTGGATTTTTTGTGTGAAATAAACACAGACTTTACTTTGAACTGTTTGCCTCCGCCTCTATACTGCTGACACCCGGTCGCCTACCAGAGCTAATCTCCACACCCCTTAAAGTGGCTCAAATATGGCCCTGCCCCTTGGGCATCCAAAATGGGGATGCCCTGCTGTGTGAAACCCCTTGGGTCACCAGTAAACTCACCTCAACTGGCAGCTACATCCCTGGTTCTCCTGTAGCTGTGGTGAGAGTGCTCCCCAGTCTACAGGGAAACCGGGGATGCTGCCATCGGGCTGGGTAACATCAGCCGGAATTATGAGATCAACCAATTAGAAAATGTGGGCTCTGTGCTGCTTTAATAGATAAATATAATTGTACTTTGGGATTAGAATAAACCTATGATTTGTACTTTTTTTTTTATTAAAGGAGCAGTATCGCAAATTTTTCTTGGTGATATATTTAAATGGTACTTTGAATATAGGTAAGTGTTGGAGTAAGAATTACAAATTTAGAAAAAAATGATGTGTGTGTTGTGCAGCTGGAGACTAATAGCGCATGTTTATGTCTGATGAGTGTCGGGGCCGACACTCTGGCCTGTTCCACGCTGAGGAGAGGGGGAAACAATGTAACAAAGTATCAGCTGTTCAGTGCTGGCAGCCGTCCAGCATAAGATAACAACATTGCCTGGCCAGAACTCGTATATCTAAAACAGAGAAAAGCTCTAGAAGTCATTTAGCTGATTGGTAAATTAAATGTCAGTTTGAACCAGAGAATCATTGGTTCGAATCTCAGACTCACCAGTTTTTTTTTTTTGTTTTTTTTGGGGGGGGGGTTATTTTATTTCAGAATTGGATATTTATGTTTACATCCCTAAACATTTTTTATTTTGACAGTTTTCCCTTCATGTTGGCTCTGCTGCAGAATCTTTCAGTTTACCATTTTCTCTCTTTTTTCCATATGATCTTTCTTTCAGCTTTGTGTGTTTTGAGCAAAGCCCAACCCAGGATTTTCACTATCTGGAGTTTTGATTTGTGCCCCTAGGGGCATCCCGACTTGGGATGCCCTGATATGTGAAATCCCCAAGTTTGCCTGTGAAAACATACCTTTCCCTGTCCCACAGCGCATACGCTGGCTCTCATCCAATCAGCGCTGTTTGCACGCAGATGGGGAGCCTGAGCAGTAACCTTCCTGGCCGCCCGGCCTGTCTAAATGACTATCTGCGTGAGCGCGCCAGAAAAATGGGGGGGATCTGTGGTTATCCAGGGATCGTTTCACACAGTGGGGCATCCTGATTTAGAATGCCCAAGGGGCAAGGTCATTGGCCGGGTCTTATAGACTTCAGGGTCGGCCACTCAGGGTTTTGTTCCACTTTAATACCTTTAGATTTTCCTGCACAGTTATTCAAAGAAGAATTTCAGTCATTTTCAGTCAGTTTAGTTTATTTTGTACAGATTTTACACATTTGGGTCACCTGTTTTCATAACAAAAGCAGCACCTCACACACACACACCCGTTACCACTGATTACAGTGTCAGCCTCTGAGGTAAAGTGTTGCTAGGAGACCAGTGGGCTAAATGAAGCAGCTCACTAAATACAACCCAGCAGATCCCCCTATTCAGCAAATGGACTGAGCCATTGGCATTATACAATTTAAAAGAAAGGCAGATATTTTTTCCTTTTTCTATCACCACATTATTTATACACATGTTAGAAGCTATTGTGTGGATATTTAATTATTTATCTATTTTAATGCAAATTTCGTGATACTGCTCCTTTAAGGTTGATAAATTCCTAAAAAGTCTCCTGTAAAGTATCCACCTGGTATAACTTGTAAATAAAGCATTGAGGAATCATTTGTCTATGGTCAGCCATAATGTCTTAGTAAAAGTATAACCTGTCAGCAAGTGTAAGGGCTTCAGGAATAACTAGTCAGCAGCCAGTTACAACATGTAGATAACACATCTCAGTATAATGGTAGGGTAGAAGGAATCCCTGCTCTGAGCACCGTATGGGCAGCGCTGTGTTATCCAGGACCTCGGAGGAGAGAGATTTAGGGAAACTGATTACTGTAAGCTGCAAGATGAGTGGACAGTGTAGCCAGGCAGTGGGAAAAGCAAGCAGGATGCTCGGCTGCATAGCTCGAGGCATCACCAGTAGGAAGAGGGAGGTTGTGATGCCGCTGCATAGAGCCCTGGTGAGGCCACAGCTAGAATACTGTGTGCAGTTCTGGAGACCTCCCCTGCAAAAAGACATTATTCAAATAGAACGGGTCCAAAGGTCGGGAGAGACTTAAAGAACTTAATCTGTACAGTCTGGAGGAAAGAAGGGAGAGGGGGGACATGATGGAGACCTTTATATATGTGACAGGATTCAATAAGGTTCAGGAGGGACGTGTTTTTAAGAAGAAACTTAATGATAGAACAAGGGGGCACAACCTGAAGCTAGTCGGGGGGAAGATCAGGAGCAATGTTAGAAAATATTATTTTACAGAAAGAGTAGTAGATGCTTGGAACAAACTTCCAGCAGAGGTAGGTGAAAAATCAACAGTCACTGAATTTAAACATGTCTGGGATAAGCCTCCATCTATTCTAAGATAAAGAGAACATACAGTATACACATAAGATAAAGAAAACATACAGTATATACATAAGATACATAGAACATACAGTATATACATAAGATAAAGAGAACATATAGTATATACATAAGATACAGAGAACATACAGTATACACATAAGATACAGAGAACATACAGTATACACATAAGATACAGAGAACATACAGTATACACATAAGATAAAGAGAACATACAGTATACACATAAGATACAGAGAGCATACAGTATATCCATAAGATACAGAGAACATACAGTATACACATAAGATACAGAGAACATACTGTATACACATAAGATACAGAGAACATACAGTATATACATAAGATACAGAGAACATACAGTATATACATAAGATACAGAGAACATACTGTATACACATAAGATACAGAGAACATACAGTATACACATAAGATACAGAGAACATACAGTATACACATAACATACAGAGAACATACTCTATACACATAAGATACAGAGAACATACAGTATACACATAACATACTCTATACACATAAGATACAGAGAACATACTATATACACATAAGATAAAGAGAACATACAGTATACACATAAGATACATAGAACATACAATAATCACATAAGATAAAGAGAACATACAGTATACACATAAGATACAGAGAACATACAGTATACACATAAGATAAAGAGAACATACTGTATACACATAAGATACAGAGAACATACATTATACACATAAGATGGAGAACATACAGTATACACATAAGATACAGAGAACATACAGTATACACATAATATACAGAGAACATACTGTATACACATAATATAAAGAGAACATACAGTATGCACATAAGATACAGAGAACATACAGTATATACATAAGATACAGAGACCATGCAGTATATACATAAGATACAGAGAACATACAGTATACACATAAGATACAGAGAACATACTGTATACACATAAGATAAAGAGAACATACAGTATACACATAAGATACAGAGAACATACAGTATATACAAAAGATACAGAGAACATACAGTATACACATAAGATACAGAGAACATACAGTGTACACATCAAATACAGAGAACATACAGTATACACATAAGATAAAGAGAACATATACTATACACATAAGATACAGTGAACATGCAGTATACACATAAGATAAAGAAAACATACAGTATATACATAAGATAAAGAGAACATACAGTATATACATAAGATACAGAGAACATACAGTATATACATAAGATACAGAGAACATACAGTATATACATAAGATAAAGAGAACATACAGTATATACATAAGATACAGAGAACATACAGTATATACATAAGATAAAGAGAACATACAGTATATACATAAGATACAGAGAACATACAGTATATACATAAGATACAGAGAACATACAGTATACACATAAGATACAGAGAACATACAGTATATACATAAGATACAGAGAACATACAGTATATACATAAGATACAGAGAACATACAGTATACACATAAGATACAGAGAACATACAGTATATACATAAGATAAAGGGAACATACAGTATATACATAAGATACAGAGAACATACAGTATACACATAAGATACAGAGAACATACAGTATATACATAAGATACAGAGAACATACAGTATACACATAAGATACAGAGAACATACAGTATACACATAAGATACAGAGAACATACAGTATATACATAAGATACAGAGAACATACAGTATATACATAAGGGCAGACTAGAGGGAGTGTATGGTCTCCTTCTGCCGTCACCCTTCTATGTTTCTATGTTAATGAGGTTGATTAAGAGCCAGGTGAGAAACCTCACTTCTCTTTTTTAAGAGAGAAAACTATCATTCGCTTTCATTGGCTACCTTGGGGCTGATTCAGAGCCAGGTAAAAATTTTCACCCGACAATGAAAGTGAATGGCAGAATTGTCACCTGAGGAGATGTAGTAGGGAGGTTACCCTAGCTCCCTTCCTCCCCTCCATCACTACCACCCGCCATTCTTTGAACACCCTCTCCACGCTGAGGCTAATAGTGGATCAGGAACTTAAACTTGCAGGCCGTAACTTAAAGGGCCACCAGGTCAGGCTGCAGCACAGTGAATGTATTGGACACAAAAGTAATACTCCTAAAGAGCAAAAGGATCACCACAAGAGTACCTTGGTTTTTTAGTGAGTGGCAGTGAGACTTCCCTGAAAAAGTGCTTCAGCGAAACGCGTAGAAAAAACATCTCCATGCCATTTCCAGCACGTTTAACATCTAATCCTGAAATAATATGTGTCTTATTTTTAATAAGTCTTTTGTATATTTTGATATTATGAGGTCATGCTATCGTTCTGTCGCACCCTCCTTTCTCGCTCATCTATCGGGCTCGGGTGTGCCGTCAGATTTCCATCGCTGTCTGTACGCAGTCGCTGGCGTGCACGCTCAAGCACATGCAGATGACCTGGCTCCTCATCTTCTCCACTGCTCCACCCGGTGCCCGTCGCGATACAAGCGAGGCCGCAAGTGTACGAAGCCTAGAGCTTACATCTACTTCCGGGTTTTCCTTGGTTCCAGTGGACGGGAAGTGACATCACTCTTGCTCCGAGACGTCCCTCCCAGCTTAATTGATTCTGTTATTCCTGTTTCCTGCGTTTTTTATGTTTCCTGACTGATTTCCTGGACTGATCTGGATTATCTCTCAGACGGATTACTTGGTTTGAACTTCAATTTGTTATTGGACTTTGCTTCGGGTCGCCAGCCCCTGAACTTGGATTTGTTTATTGGACTTTGATTCTTGTCACCAGCCCCTGAACTTGGATTTGTTTATTGGACTTTGATTCTTGTCGCCAGCTCCTGAACTTGGATTTGTTTATTGGACTTTGCTTCTTGTCACCAGCTCCTGAACTTGGATTTGTTTATTGGACTTTGCTTCTTGTCGCCAGCCCCTGAACTTGGATTTGTTTATTGGACTTTGCTTTTTGTCGCCAGCCCCTGAACTTGGATTTGTTTATTGGACTTTGCTTCTTGCCGCCAGCCCCTGAACTTGGATTTGTTTATTGGACTTTGCCTCTTGTCGCCAGCCCCTGAAATTGGATTTGTTTATTGGACTTTGCTTCTTGACGCCAGCCCCTGAACTTGGATTTGTTTATTGGACTTTGCCTCTTGTCGCCAGCCCCTGAACTTGGATTTGTTTATTGGACTTTGCTTCTTGACGCCAGCCCCTGAACTTGTATTTGTTTATTGGACTTTGCTTTTTGTCGCCAGCCCCTGAACTTGGATTTGTTTATTGGACTTTGCCTCTTGTCGCCAGCCCCTGAAATTGGATTTGTTTATTGGACTTTGCTTCTTGTCGCCAGCCCCTGAACTTGGATTTGTTTATTGGACTTTGCTTCTTGTCGCCAGCCCCTGAACTTGGATTTGTTTATTGGACTTTGCTTCTTGACGCCAGCCCCTGAACTTGGATTTGTTTATTGGATTTTGCTTCTTGTCGCCAGCCCCTGAACTTGGATTTGTTTATTGGACTTTGCTTCTTGACGCCAGCCCCTGAACTTGGATTTGTTTATTGGACTTTGCTTCTTGTCGCCAGCCCATGAACTTGGATTTGTTTATTGGACTTTGCCTCTTGTCACCAGCCCCTGAACTTGGATTTGTTTATTGGACTTTGCTTCTTGACGCCAGCCCCTGAACTTGGATTTCTTTATTGGACTTTGCTTTTTGTCGCCAGCCCCTGAACTTGGATTTGTTTATTGGACTTTGCTTCTTGTCGCCAGCCCCTGAACTTGGATTTGTTTATTGGACTTTGCCTCTTGTCACCAGCCCCTGAACTTGGATTTGTTTATTGGACTTTGCCTCTTGTCGCCAGCCCCTGAACTTGGATTTGTTTATTGGACTTTGATTCTTGTTGCCAGCTCCTGAACTTGGATTTGTTAATTGGACTTTGCTTCTTGTCGCCAGCCCCTGAACTTGGATTTGTTTATTGGACTTTGCTTCTTGTCGCCAGCCCCTGAACTTGGATTTGTTTATTGGACTTTGCCTCTTGTCGCCAGCCCCTGAACTTGGATTTGTTTATTGGACTTTGCTTCTTGACGCCAGCCCCTGAACTTGGATTTGTTTATTGGACTTTGCTTCTTGTCGCCAGCCCCTGAACTTGGATTTGTTTATTGGACTTTGCCTCTTGTAGCCAGCCCCTGAACTTGGATTTGTTTATTGGACTTTGCTTCTTGTCGCCAGCCCCTGAACTTGGATTTGTTTATTGGACTTTGCCTCTTGTCGCCAGCCCCTGAAATTGGATTTGTTTATTGGACTTTGCTTCTTGACGCCAGCCCCTGAACTTGGATTTGTTTATTGGACTTTGCCTCTTGTCGCCAGCCCCTGAACTTGGATTTGTTTATTGGACTTTGCTTCTTGACGCCAGCCCCTGAACTTGGATTTGTTTATTGGACTTTGCTTCTTGTCGCCAGCCCCTGAACTTGGATTTGTTTATTGGACTTTGCCTCTTGTCGCCAGCCCCTGAAATTGGATTTGTTTATTGGACTTTGCTTCTTGTCGCCAGCCCCTGAACTTGGATTTGTTTATTGGACTTTGATTCTTGTTGCCAGCTCCTGAACTTGGATTTGTTAATTGGACTTTGCTTCTTGTCGCCAGCCCCTGAACTTGGATTTGTTTATTGGACTATGCTTCTTGTCGCCTGCCCCTGAACTTGGATTTGTTTATTGGACTTTGCTTCTTGACGCCAGCCCCTGAACTTGGATTTGTTTATTGGATTTTTCTTCTTGTCGCCAGCCCCTGAACTTGGATTTGTTCTTGGATTTTGCTTCTTGTCGCCAGCCCCTGACCTTGGATTTGTTTTTATTGGACTTAACTTTTCTGCTACGCCTCCGCACCTGGAGCTCCGTCTATTTCTAGCTATCTGTCGGAATTCTACCTTTTCATGGTTGTAGTTGGGAGGCTTGAAACCTTCTTTTTGTATGGATATTTAATCTAATATTTAATCAGTGACTTACATGAAGTGTATATATTAGATTGAAGTTATGCCCAAGAGTGGAAGGATATAGCTGACAAGTGAGTTTATTTTACATTTGGAATGGTATTTGGTATATCTCCAATGTAGGCTGTGCAATTAAGTGGCAAGTACCTATACGGTTAGCCGTTACCTCCTCTAGGTGTATGTAGTAACTGATAACTGAGTAAACTGAGTTTATAGGAATACGGTATTCTAGTTTTAAAGTGAAAAACAGTTTCAGGTAAAAGTACTATCTAAAGACAAGGGCGCGTTCCCTTCATCTGGAAAATAAAAAGATTCAGGGCTTTATTCATCAAGGGATAGCGCCATGTAGTGCCTTGTAAGCGACAGGTAGCGTCAGATGAACGCCGGCCGTGGCATGCAATACCACAGTTATGAAAGCGAATCTGGTGAGCACCTCTTACAGCGATACGTAGTGACAGATTCATCATCACAGGTGGCTCAGCGGATCCTGGCGGCGCTCTGCCTTCCAGAGCCTGGTATTACCTTTCGCTACCTGTCGCTCTCTCATACATTTCAATGGACGTTACTTTTCTTCTCTTTAAACAGAATTTTCTTTTAATAATTTTTTTTTTGTATCAAATCATCGTGTGACCTCTCCTGGCCTATTTAAATACATTTTTGAAAACTTTTTTGATTTTTTATATTGTTATGCAGAATTGTCATTACAGGTCTGGTATTAAAGTGTTAATGTCACAATGTTACAGCAATGTCATTCCATGTGTTTTCGCTTTGTTACTGGTTGATATATGTTCAAAAACAGACTTTAATCACACAGCCTCTGGTGCTCTGGGCTACAGCGACACAATTTCGAGCGCCGGTGCTGTGTGAGGCTGTTTTTTTTTAAGGAATATGGTTTGAGTCGCTCACACTCACCAGTCGCTACCGTTCGCTCCTATATAGCTCTGTACTGGTGTTATAGCGACTCACACATCAAATTCATCAATGCCGGCAATGTTACTACAGCGACTCACGGCCGATCAGAGCAACCACTCGCTCTTAACGCCGCAGTACAGACACTCATCTGCTGTTACCTGGCACTAGTAATGAATCAGCCTGCCCGTCTCCGGTGTTAAAATCATTTTTTATCATGAGAACTATAAATCTATGCAATTGCTCCCCACACGGCATCAACAGCTGACAGCTTCGAAAAGGATTACGGTAGATGCTTTTCCAGCAGAAAATAACATTAACAGTTATCAATAAAATAAAGTTATAAATAATATAAATAACTAAATTAAATGTTATCGGCTAAAAAAAAAAAAAATAATAAATAAAAAAAAAAAACTTTCCCCAACCCGTCCCTTGGCTGAACTTGATGGACATATGTCTTTTTTCAACCATACTAACGATGTAACTATATAACTATTTGTCAGCAGGTACTTTTACTTTACCCTAATAAACAGAAGTGGGCTAATTTCCTAAAAATTCGGCTAGGGAAATTTGCCCATTTTCCACAAGTGATTGGGTTTATTCTGAATCAAATTTTTAATGAATCTCTAAAAAAAATTACTTATCTCCTTGCTTTATCCAGTGCAGGGTGGTGTCATCATTGTACAGTGGGTCTCCCCCTCCCCCCCCCCCCGCATCCATTGGCGGTGGCTCTGGTGTCCTTTTCATCCAGTGAGCCGTCTCCTCTTCTTTCTTTACCCGGAGTGGTTCGTCCTCCGGAGTTCAGCACAGTCCTGGAATGGCCTCAGCTGGTGACCAGCAGCTGATTAGTTGCCAGGCTGCTACATATTTACACACAGGGAGACAGAGGTCACCCTTCTTTAGCCCATGACCCACCACAGTGTAATGACTGGGCAATGCTCAGGTAATAATGGGGTAAAGAACGGAGAACTCTTCTGTGTTTTCCTGTGTGTAAATTGGCAGCCATCTGTTAGCTAACCAGATGGCTGCCAACCTGGACAATCGAGGCATGCTCCAAGTCAAGAAAGTAAAGGAGCCGGCTTGCTGAAGATGAAGAGGAGACCATCGGAGCCTAGGGAAGACCTGGCAAGTGATGAAGACATAGGAAAGAGGAAGCATGTGATTTTTTAAAACTTTTTATTACTTTTGGGATTTTTTCTGAAAAATCGATTTGTTACTACAAATGGGTAAAAAATTGGAAATTTCCTTCCTGAAATTCAGGTCGAATTCCGGTTCTGCTGGATTATACTCATCCCTGAAAACAACAGTCAATGCATGCATTCCACTGCTTCCATTCAGCCAATGAGCCAGAGCTTAAATGACAAGACATCCTTGTTTGGGTTGGACGGTCTTTACTCTAAATTCAGCAAGGTTGGATATTTTAGCATACCATCGGAAGCTAGGGAAGGCCCGCCAAGCAATGAAGACATAGAAGAGAGGAAGAATGGGATTTTTTTAAACTTTTTTTTTACATTTGGGATGTTTTAGGGAAAAATTGATTCATTATTATGAATCGGCAAGTAATTGGGAATTTCCTTCCAAAAATTCAGGTCGAATTCCAGTTCTGCTGGATTGAACTCATCACTGAAAGCAACAATCAGCCAATACATGCATTTCCCTACTGCCATTCAGCCAATGAGCCAGAGCTCAACCGACAAGACGTCCTAGATTGGGTTGGGCAGTCTTCCCCAAAATTTCAGCAAAGTTGGACATTTTAGCATACTATCAGTGCCTGGGGAAGGCCCACCAAGCGATGAAGACATAGGAAAGATGTGATTTTTTAAAACTTTTTTTACTTTTGGGATGTTTCAGGGAAAAATTGATTCATTACTATGAATCGGTAAGTAATTGAGAACATTACTTGAAATTCATGTCCAATTCCAGTTTTGCTGGATCAGCCAATGCATGCATTTCACTGTTGCCATTCAGCCAATGAGCCAGAGCTCAACCAACAAGACGTCCTAGATTGGGTTGGACAGTCTTCCCCATAATTTCAGCAATTTTTTGTTGGGACAGTGAGACAAAATGCCTCAAAGTCCCTCCAAAGGCGCAGCATCTGTTTATTTTATCAGTAATTCAATCTCGTGGTCACCATAGGATTGCACATGGGTCTGTGCACAGCCTTTATTGCCCTAGCGAGCAAAACATTACAAGACAATAATTCAGTTAGTACGTAAATGTGTACTCACTTCTGGAAGCAATGTGCGGCACACAGCACCCACTGCGGAGCGATCAGGGAGCCTCCGCAAAAGTGACGTCCATTACGCTGCAGACTGATCTGCCAGGGCCACTCGCCATCCAGTGCGTCCGTACCGCCAACGATACGACTGGAGACCACGGGGGAACCGCACACGGAATAATCTGCTGCAGCCAGGGCGTAGTGTACTGTATGAGGGGAAAATATATGTTAAGCTTCTACAAACTGGCAACACTGCATTCTAACCCAGCTTTACTAACCTTATACCTGTGCACATTCACCATTGGTTCTCAAAACTTTTACTCCAAGTACCATCTGTAGCACCCATAACAGAGATTAGTAAGCGGGGCCATGCGTAACACGTGGAAAAGCAACGCTACCTTTGGGTGCGCTTTTGGGTGTGAACTGGAGGTTTTTTACTCGAACACACAAAAGAAATCAAAAGGTTCTGTTTTAATAGGGTGCTGTGTATTCCAAACTTAAAAAACACATGTCCTTACACCATTGGAAAAATGATGGGCCTCCCCTGTAAAAATAACCCATCACAGGGGAAAATACGGAACAAAAATCTTTTACAAATGTGTTTAGTGTGTTCAAAAGCTTACTTATTATTATTATTATTATTATTATTATTGTTTATTTATAGCAACATCATTTTCCGTAGCGCTGTACAAAGTAGTAATTACAGACAGGGTAGAAACATACAGTACATAGACTATTACAAATGCAGCATTACAGCATTCACAATGAATATTCTGAATACAAGATACAATAGGAAAGAGAGAGGCATGTCTCACTCTGGCATCTCTGTCCTCCCATGGGCCGCCAATGATCCTGTCACCACCATGCCTCTGATGACGTCATTTCTGGCTTCTGAACATCAGGCGGCACGTGTTCTGGTTTGGCTGATTAAGGGCCTACGGAGCCCGAAACAAGTTACAAAGGCTAAGCTGCGGGACGTGGTGGCGCCTGTTTACATTGCACTCTTTCTACTCTCTGGCTATTTTAGGTATTCATATTAAAAGTTACGTTTTACGAGAATCTGGACAAATACTGAAAATGTATCAAGAGCCACAAATTAGCTGTGTTATACTCAGAGCCGGCGTCAGCACCCGGCAAAGCGGGGCAGCTGCTGGGGCCCCCTGGCCTCCAGGTGGGCCCACTGAGAGGGCCAGCCTTTGGGGTGCTTGACCAACAGCGGACTGGAAGGGCACCGCCACAGCTGGAACCCACATCTTCTCACAGCGATGACCGAGGTGGCCGTGGAACTTATTTTCCCTGCCAGGCAGGGAACAACAGTGTGAAGAAATAAGGTTCCGCTGTTGCCTGTGCTATCCTCACCAGGGCGAGAGGAAGGGGCCTCCACACCACAGGACAGGCAGGCTGGCGGGCTGCGGGTGATCAAACAGAAGGCAGCAGGTGGCAACAAAGAGACCGGGAGTGCATGCTCTGTATAGGTAAGTTTGATTTTTTTAGAGAAGGTTTCTTTTTCTTTTTTTTTGATCCTTAGGGGGCATCCAGATTTGGAACATCCCAGTAATGTGACACGACTCTTTACCACAAAGGGGCCCACTGAGACCATGACGCCCAAGGGCCCACATGAACCTGGGGCCGGCCCTGGTATACTGTATAGCAGCCACATGCCTGTTGTTACAATGTAGTCACTTCTATAACTCACAACTTTCTGTGATGTGTCTGTAAGAGAGTAAAGCAAATGGCATTACCTAGAGACTGTTGTGTTGCTGTTTTGCCACAAGAGGCTGCTGTTTCCTCCACGCAGCTAAGCTGTGGCTATTACTTGCAACTAGAGATGAGCGAATCAAATCTGACGAACCCAAATTCGTTACGAATTTAAGGAAATATTCGATTTGTTACGATTCCGAATATCGCTGCGATTCGATCGTTTGAATCGCTTCCTTAAATCTACATTTACTGCTATACAGCCCATCTAAAATGGTGGATTCACATGTCAGGACATGTCCCATGGGGCAAGGAATCCTGGGTAGGTGTCACATGCTACCTATCAGCAGACAGGCTTACCGATGATGTCACAGCCCCATATAAGCGGTGGCCATTTTGCGGAAGATCATTCTGACACTGTATTGCGGCCAGAGCAGATCAGGCAGGGAGAGAGCGAGAGATAGATAGATAGATAGATAGATAGATAGATAGATAGAACAGAAGAAGCGAGGGACAGATAGAGAAGGAGAGAGCCTGTGACAGTGACAGAGAAAGACAGGGGCAGTTTAAAGTGTTTGCTTTAGCTTCCAAGCCTATTTAGTGTTTATAACACACCTGCCTATTTAGCTTTTCTTTTTCCTGGTGTCATTCTTTAAAAAGCGTGCTAGCATTAATATTTCAAGACTACCTGTCTATTAACTGGTTGCATTTTGTAATCAACATCACTTTACCACAATCAAAGGAGCCAACCTCTGTATGTGAGGAGGGGGCATTCCAAACACTAGCATAAATATTTCAATACTACCTGTCTATTACCTGGTTGCATTTTGTAATCTACGTCACTTTACCACAATCAAAGGAGCCAACCTCTGTATGTGAGGAGGGGGCATCCCAAACACTAGCATAAATATTTCAAGATTACCTGTCTATTAACTGGTTGCATTTTGTAATCAACGTCACTTTTCCACAATCAAAGGAGCCAACCTCTGTATGTAAGGAGGGGGCATTCCAAACACTAGCATAAATATTTCAAGACTACCTGTCTATTAACTGGTTGCATTTTGTAATCAACGTCACTTTTCCACAATCAAAGGAGCCAACCTCTGTATGTGAGGAGGGGGCATCCCAAACACTAGCATAAATATTTCAAGAGTACCTGTCTATTAACTGGTTGCATTTTGTAATCAACGTCACTTTTCCACAATCAAAGGAGCCAACCTCTGTATGTGAGGAGGGGGCATCCCAAACACTAGCATAAATATTTCAAGATTACCTGTCTATTAACTGGTTGCATTTTGTAATCAACGTCACTTTTCCACAATCAAAGGAGCCAACCTCTGTATGTGAGGAGGGGCATTCCAAACACTAGCATAAATATTTCAAGACTACCTGTCTATTAACTGGTTGCATTTTGTAATCAACGTCACTTTTCCACAATCAAAGGAGCCAACCTCTGTATGTAAGGAGGGAGCATCCCAAACACTAGCATAAATATATCAAGACTACCTGTCTACTAATTGTTTGCAATTTGTAATCAACGTCACTTTACCACAATCAAAGGAGCCAACCTTTGTGTGTGAGGAGGGGGCATCCCAAACACTAACATAAATATTTCAAGACTACCTGTCTATTAACTGGTTGCATTTTGTAATCAACGTCACTTTTCCACAATCAAAGGAGCCAACCTCTGTATGTGAGGAGGGGGCATCCCAAACACTAGCATAAATATTTCAAGACTGCCTGTCTACTAACTGGTTGCATTTTGTAATCAACGTCACTTTACCACAATCAAAGGAGCCAACCTCTGTATGTGAGGAGGGGGCTTCCCAAACAGTAGCATAAATATTTCAAGACTGCCTGTCTACTAACTGGTTGCATTTTGTAATCAACGTCACTTTACCACAATCAAAGGAGCCAAGCTCTGTATATGAGGAGGGGGCATCCCAAACACTAGCATAAATATTTCAAGAGTACCTGTCTACTAACTGGTTGGATTTTGTAATCAAAGTCACTTTTGAAGCAAAGTTTGCCATTCGCTGGGGGGGGGGGGGGGGGGGGAATCCCAAATACTAGCACGTGTCTTTTAAGAGTACCTGCCTACTAACCTTTTGCCTTTTGTATAAAAAAAAAGCCTGGTTTACAAGTTTAAAGCACCCATTGCCTTTCACTGGGGCCATTGTCAGTGCTAGCACTTATCTTTTACTTTTAAGAGTACATGCCTACTATCCTTTTGCCTTTTGTATAAAATTGTCTGGTTTACAAGTTTAAAGCACCCATTGCCTTTCACTGGGGCTCATTGTCAGTGCTAGCACTTATCTTTTAAGAGTACCTGCCTACTATCCTTTTGTATAAAAAAGTCTGGTTTACAAGTTTAAAGCACCCATTGCCTTTCACTGGGGGCCATTGTCAGTGCTAGCACTTATCTTTTAAGAGTACCTGCCTACTAACCTTTTGCCTTTTGTATAAAAAAGTCTGGTTTTAAAGTTTAAAGCACCCATTGTCTTTCACCGGGGGGGGGGGGGGGCATCCCGAATACTAGTACTTAGCTTTTAATAGTACCTGCATCTTTACCTTTTTTACATTTTGAACAAAAACCAGGTTTCCAAACTGCCTGTGGTGCATTTAACTCTGACCAGGGGCATCCTGTGTAAGACCATCTGACAGTGTCTTTTTGCGTTAGCTTTTAACCACAGTGTCTGCCTATTTTGATCTAACTTTTCTACACACCTGTTGTAGGTGTAGTGTAGTATATTGCTTTCCCCTCCTAAACGCAGTAAAAATGTCAGGCAGAGATGTGCCAGGATGTGCACAGAGGAGAGGCCTAGATTCACCAGGCAGAGGTCGCAGCAGACTAGGGGCGAGTGGCAGAGTCGCGGTGAGAGGCCTGATCTCCCGGTATCTGCTAGCGGTCGTGTCTCGACCAGCAACGCATCTGCCGTCATCGATTGGTTAACGCGGTCATCGACCTCATCACAAGTGACATCTGACACCCCCAGTCAACAGTCCGTAGGTTCCTCGGACACAACCCTGAGTTGCCATGGCCCAGGAGCAGCCCCTGTCCTTCCATTGCCAGTGAGGACGATGTGTTAGAGGACAGTCAGCAGCTACTGCCCAGCCAAGAAATGTTGGAGACATCCGCCGCTTCTTACGCTAGGCAGACAAACACTGAGGAGGAGAGTGGCGTGGGAAGTGGTGTGGCGAGCGTTCTGTCTCCTGCAGCACACACTCTTGTGGAAACAGAGGAGGACATCAGTGACGTGCAGACACAACTCGATGATGATGATGATGATGATGAAGCCGATCGCACTTGGGAGCCTGGTGCAGAAGGGGCTTCATCATCATCAGGAGAAGAGGGTCCCAGGTTGCCCCAGAGTCAGCAGCTGAGGCAGCAAGGTGGCAGTAGGATTGGCAGTCAGCATGGTGGCAGAATTGGGATGTCTGGAGACACACGTGGCCAGGGGCGGGGTAGACCACCTGCTGCACGGCAGGCTGCCTTCCCGGGAGGTTGTGGAGCAGGGGTTCCTGGAGTTGGCAGCAGTAGCAGTGAATTAGTGCGGACTGTTGGAGGGAAAATTAGCAACTCGGCAGTGTGGCACTTTTCATCAAGCATCCGCAGGAGGGTAACCTGGCCACATGCAAGATTTGTAGACAGAAGATCAAGCTTGGCCAGGGCCCCAATGTTGGTACCATGGCCCTGCAGCAACACATGCAGCGTCACCATAAAGCGGCCTGGGAGAGCCGAAGCTCCGAAGTGGGGGTCCAGCCTGCTGCGTCAGCCAGTGCCACACCGCTTCCAATTTCACCCAGCCAAGGCTCCAGTACCTCAGCCGAAGGTAGCTGTGCGTCATACCCATCCTCTGCCGCTCCAGACGCTCCTGCTCCTCCTACTTAAAGTCACTCATCCCACCAGCAATCCATCAGCGAAGCCATGTCCAAGAGACAACAGTATGCGCCCACTCATCCTACGGCGCAGAAGCTAAATGTGCTCCTGTCCAAGTTGCTGGTGCTGCAGTCCCTCCCTTTTACGGTGGTGGACTCTGCATCTTTCAGAGAACTGATGGCTTGTGCCGAGCCGAGGTGGAGAGTCCCAAGCCGTCATTTCTTTGCCAAGAAGGCAGTTCCAGCTCTGCACAAATTTGTTGAGCAGAAGGTGGGCCAGTCCTTGAATATGTCGGTGTGCACCAAAGTGCACGGCAGCGCCGACATCTGGAGCTGTAACTACGGTCAGGGTCAATACATGTCCTTTACGGCCCACTGGGTGAATGTGGTTCCTGCACAGCAACTTAGACAGGTCACACCACTTCGGCCTCCACGCTCCCAGGCCGTTTTGCCTGTCACAGTGTGCGACTCCGCCTCCTCATCCTCTGCCGTCTCCTCAGCCTCCACTGTATGGTCAATTCTCAGTGCCCCTTCAGCCTACCATGTGTGCAGGGCACGGCGGTGTCACGCTGTGCTTCACATGGTTTGCCTTGGCGAACGGAGTCACACAGGGGAGGAGCTCCTGAAATTCATTCATCAAGAAATCAAAACATGGCTTACTCCGCGAAAATTGGAAATGGGAACCATGGTGACTGACAGTGGGAGTAACATCTTGTCTGTGCTGCGACGAAGCCTGAGCCATGCGCCCTGTATGGCACACGTGTTCAACCTAGTTGTCAAGCGTTTTCTGAAGTCTTCCCCCCATCTGCAAGACATCCTAACAACAGGAAGGAAACTTTGTATGCACTTCAGCCACTCCTACACCGCCAAGCAAACCCTTCTTGAGCTTCAGCGTCAGAACGGTATCCCCCAACATAGTCTGATTTGCGATGTTTCCACCCATTGGAATTCCACCCTACATATGTTAGATCGACTATACGAACAGAGAAAAGCCATCACTGATTTCTTGATGATCCAAGCAGATAGGGGGATTCCCCTGTGTAACTTTAATGTGAACCAGTGGCAGCTCATACGTGACACCTGCTGTTTGCTCAGGCCCTTTGAGGAAGCCACTTTATTTGCCAGTCTCCAGGATTACGGCGACAATGTGATTCCGCTGCTTCATGTAATGCAACACATGTTGGAAACCATGGCTGGTCAGGGCACTGGAGACATGGCGCATACATTTGATGGCCACATAAAGCCCGTGGGAGCGGAGGAGGAGGAGGAGCAGCACAGTAAAGCACAGTTTAGTTTTGGCGAAATGGGCGGTTTATCTAGTCATCTGACAGGAGTGGAGGAGCAGGAGCAGCCAGTGGAGTTAGAGGGTTGTGAGGAAGGCGAGACAGAGGACCCAGGCACACCGTGGCAGTATGCAGTAGGATATATGCAGTGGGGCCACCACGGGTAGTCAAATATCTTGCACCTGGTTTGAATACCCGTGGTGGCCCCACTGCATATATTATATGCAGTTTATTTCTGGCCGGGGGGGAAGAGGCAATCTGGTGGGGGCGGGGCATCTGCCATCTGCTGCTGGCCGGTGGTCTCCGCACCGATGCCCGCACCTCGGTGGTGTGCGCCCTCCTGTCACGGTGGTGCCGCCTTGGGTTGGGGGCACATGTGCGGCGCTTACATTTGTGCCCACGCTGTGTGCTGTGTATGGTGGGGCAGCGGGCGTGGCTCTTTTTTTCCCACGGTCCGCTGTGCTTGGCCATCTGCGTGCCGGCTGTAGTCTGCCGGCGGGCGCTCTCTCCCCAGCCTATAAGTCGCAAGCCTTTCTTCAGGCTGCGTGCTGGCTGTGGGGGACGCGTGCGCCGCCCGCATCTGGCTGATCGGCGCAGGGCGTTTGCTCTGCTCCTTCCTTCTTCCTCCCCCCCCCCCCAGCCGGAGGGGCGATGACGTGTCTCCCCACCCGGCGGTTTTATACACGCCCCTGGTAGGGGAGACGTCTCGGGTCCCACGTGCTCCCGTCACTTGACGTAGTAATGGGTGGGGCCACGTCTATATAGATGTTCTTTTGTAGCCCCACTTGTTTTCATCCCTGACATTGGAGGACGCAATAGGCCAGTGGTTCAGGGCCTTGCTGCCCGGCCCAAACATCTTTCATGTTACCATTGTGCATATGTAAGTAGCAATTTAAAATAGCTTTTTGTGATGTCTGACATTGGACTGGATTTAAAGTGCTTACCAGAGCCCAATATTATAACTTGTGTTACATCTGCGATGGTTTTGGGGAAAGTCAATATACCCCATACCTGATCTAATTGAACTAACATGCATTGGAGATGCCTGTAGGTCCTTTCACGTTGTTTTCACGTATAGAATAATTATATATCTTTTATTGTGCATGGTATATATTATATTGTTATTTTGTAATGGAAATATAACACATATTCTGTTTCTGGGTGATGGGTTGGTGTGTTGTTTTTTTTTTTTTTTATTCTCCCTAGGAGCATGAATCAAACTTGATATGTGGCAATCACGGCTCTCCATGAACCCAATCTAGGCGGTGCTTGGCGTTGAAATAGCCCCGATTGGCACGAAACTAGTCTGCCTGTGGCATATTTATTTGGCCACTAGTCAACAAAGCTTTTCCGCCTTTAACCCATTAATGTGTTTTTTTAGCCGGTGATTTTTCTAGTATGTGTATTGCAATTTGGCCTTTAGCCACGTTTTTTCTCTGTATATTCGTTGTAATGTGTACTTTAAATATTGTATATGTGATTAATGTTAATGGTATTGTATGGTGTCCATTGAATAGAATTGTTTCCTTTCTTTTAAAACATAGAGCCCCTCAGCAGATGCCACCGGTACTGACAATACCCGAGGTCAGTAAGTGGAGGTTGTAAATATCAATTTTTCCTATTAATAAAAGTAATTGGAGTGTTTTAACTAATTAATGCACTATGTAATTTTTGAAGGCGCGGTTGGACTCAAAGTTCTCTTTCGGGTGGGAGAATACCTAGCCCCTACCGAAAAACTTGCGTATGATTGTCTTGTATTTAGACCTTGACTCCATACCAGTCAGATAGTAAATTTTGCAATTTGTGAATTGTATTGTTTGGAAAGGGTCTCCATGCAGGAGAGGTGGACAAGTCATACGTGACTTCCCCGCCTTTTCCTGTAGTACTTGTCCTTACACTCCTTCTGCTGCTGCCAATTCCTGGGTGTGTCTTTCAGGCAATATATGAGCTCCCTATGCTGCTGCCAACTCCAATGTGTTTTTCAGGCAATATATGGGCTCCTAATACTGCTGCCAAGTCCAAAGTGTGTCTTTCAGGCAATATATGAGCTCCTAATGCTGCTTCTGCTGCCAACTCCTGGGTCTGTCTTTCAGGCAATATATGGGTTCCTAATGCTGCTGCTGCCAACTCCTGGGTGTGTCTTTCAGGCAATATATGGGCTCCTAATGCTGCTGCCAACTCCAGAGTGTGTCTTTCAGGCAATATATGGGCTCCTAATGCTGCTGCCAACGCCAATGTGTTTTTCAGGCAATATATGGGCTCCCTATGCTGCTGCCAACTCCTGGGTGTGTATTTCAGGCAATATATGAGCTCCCTATGCTGCTGCCAACTCCAATGTGTTTTTCAGGCAATATATGGGCTCCTAATACTGCTGCCAAGTCCAGAGTGTGTCTTTCAGGCAATATATGAGCTCCTAATGCTGCTGCTGCTGCCAACTCCTGGGTGTGTCTTTCAGGCAACATATGGGTTCCTAATGCTGCTGCTGCCAACTCCTAGGTGTGTCTTTCAGGCAATATATGGGCTCCTAATGCTGCTGCCAACTCCAATGTGTTTTTCAGGCAATATATGGGCTCCATATGCTGCTGCCAACTCCTGGGTGTGTCTTTCAGGCAATATATGAGCTCCCTATGCTGCTGCCAACTCCAATGTGTTTTTGTTTTTCAGGCAATATATGGGCTCCTAATGCTGCTGCCAACTCCTGGGTGAGTCTTTCAGGCAATATATGAGCTCCTTCTGCTGCTGCCAACTCCTGGGTGTCTTTCAGGCAATATATAAGCTCCTTCTGCTGCTGCCAACTCCTGGGTGTGTCTTTCAGGCAATATGTAAGCTCCCTATGCTGCTGCCAACTCCAATGTGTTTTTCAGGCAATATGTGGGCTCCCTATGCTGCTACCAAGTCCAGAGTGTGTCTTTCAGGCAATATATGAGCTCCTTCTGCTGCTGCCAACTCCTGGGTCTGTCTTTCAGGCAATATATGAGCTCCCTATGCTGCTGCCAACTCCAATGTGTTTTTCAGGCAATATATGGGCTCCTAATGCTGCTGCCAACTCCTGGGTGAGTCTTTCAGGCAATATATGAGCTCCTTCTGCTGCTGCCAACTCCTGGGTGTTTTTCAGGCAATATATAAGCTCCTTCTGCTGCTGCCAACTCCTGGGTGTGTCTTTCAGGCAATATGTAAGCTCCCTACGCTGCTGCCAACTCCAATGTGTTTTTCAGGCAATATGTCCCTATGCTGCTGCCAAGTCCAGAGTGTGTCTTTCAGGCAATATATGGGCTCCTAATGCTGCTGCTGCCAACTCCTGGGTGTGTCTTTCAGGCAATATATGAGCTCCCTATGCTGCTGCCAACTCCTGGGTGTGTCTTTCAGGCAATATATGAGCTCCCTATGCTGCTGCCAACTCCTGGATGTGTCTTTCAGGCAATATATTAGCTCCTCCTGCTGCTGCCAACTCCTGGGTGTGTCTTTCAGGCAATATATGGGCTCCCTATGCTGCTGCCAACTCTAATGTGTTTTTCAGGCAATATATGGGCTCCCTGTGCTGCTGCTAACTCCAGGGTGTGTCTTTCAGGCAATATATGGGCTCCTAATGCTGCTGCCAACTCCTGGGTGTGTCTTTCAGGCAATATATGGGCTCCCTATGCTGCTGCCAACTCTAATGTGTTTTTCAGGCAATATATGGGCTCCCTGTGCTGCTGCTAACTCCAGGGTGTGTCTTTCAGGCAATATATGGGCTCCTAATGCTGCTGCCAACTCCTGGGTGTGTCTTTCAGGCAATATATGGGCTCCTAATGCTGCTGCCAACTCCAGGGTGTGTCTTTCAGGCAATATATGAGCTCCTTCTGCTGCTGCCAACTCCTGGGTCTGTCTTTCAGGCAATATATGAGCTCCCTATGCTGCTGCCAACTCCAATGTGTTTTTCAGGCAATATATGGGCTCCTAATGCTGCTGCCAACTCCTGGGTGAGTCTTTCAGGCAATATATGAGCTCCTTCTGCTGCTGCCAACTCCTGGGTGTTTTTCAGGCAATATATAAGCTCCTTCTGCTGCTGCCAACTCCTGGGTGTGTCTTTCAGGCAATATGTAAGCTCCCTACGCTGCTGCCAACTCCAATGTGTTTTTCAGGCAATATGTCCCTATGCTGCTGCCAAGTCCAGAGTGTGTCTTTCAGGCAATATATGGGCTCCTAATGCTGCTGCTGCCAACTCCTGGGTGTGTCTTTCAGGCAATATATGAGCTCCCTATGCTGCTGCCAACTCCTGGGTGTGTCTTTCAGGCAATATATGAGCTCCCTATGCTGCTGCCAACTCCTGGATGTGTCTTTCAGGCAATATATGAGCTCCTCCTGCTGCTGCCAACTCCTGGATGTGTCTTTCAGGCAATATATGGGCTCCCTATGCTGCTGCCAACTCTAATGTGTTTTTCAGGCAATATATGGGCTCCCTGTGCTGCTGCTAACTCCAGGGTGTGTCTTTCAGGCAATATATGGGCTCCTAATGCTGCTGCCAACTCCTGGGTGTGTCTTTCAGGCAATATATGGGCTCCCTATGCTGCTGCCAACTCTAATGTGTTTTTCAGGCAATATATGGGCTCCCTGTGCTGCTGCTAACTCCAGGGTGTGTCTTTCAGGCAATATATGGGCTCCTAATGCTGCTGCCAACTCCTGGGTGTGTCTTTCAGGCAATATATGGGCTCCTAATGCTGCTGCCAACTCCAGGGTGTGTTTTTCAGGCAATATATGGTCTCCTAATACTGCTGCCAACTCCAGTGTCTCTTTCAGGCAATATATGGGCTCCTAATGCTGCTGCTGCCAACTCCTGGGTGTGTCTTTCAGGCAATATATGGGCTCCCTATGCTGCTGCCAACTCCAATGTGTTTTTCAGGCAATATATGGGCTCCCTATGCTGCTGCCAACTCCTGGGTGTGTCTTTCAAGCAATATATGGGCTCCTAATGCTGCTGCCAACTCCAGAGTGTGTCTTTCAGGCAATATATGGGCTCCTAATGCTGCTGCCAACTCCAATGTGTTTTTCAGGCAATATATGGGCTCCCTATGCTGCTGCCAACTCCTGGGTGTGTCTTTCAGGCAATATATGAGCTCCCTATGCTGCTGCCAACTCCAATGTGTTTTTCAGGCAAGATATGGGCTCCCAATGCTGCTGCCAACTCCTGGGTGTGTCTTTCAGGCAATATATGAGCTCCTTCTGCTGCTGCCAACTCCTGGGTCTGTCTTTCAGGCAATATATGAGCTCCCTATGCTGCTGCCAACTCCAATGGGTTTTTCAGGCAATATATGGGCTCCTAATGCTGCTGCCAACTCCTGGGTGAGTCTTTCAGGCAATATATGAGCTCCTTCTGCTGCTGCCAACTCCTGGGTGTCTTTCAGGCAATATATAAGCTCCTTCTGCTGCTGCCAACTCCTGGGTGTGTCTTTCAGGCAATATGTAAGCTCCCTACGCTGCTGCCAACTCAAATGTGTTTTTCAGGCAATATGTGGGCTCCCTATGCTGCTGCCAAGTCCAGAGTGTGTTTTTCAGGCAATATGTGGGCTCCCTATGCTGCTGCCAAGTCCAGAGTGTGTCTTTCAGGCAATATATGGGCTCCTAATGCTGCTGCTGCCAACTCCTGGGTGTGTCTTTCAGGCAATATATGAGCTCCCTATGCTGCTGCCAACTCCTGGATGTGTCTTTCAGGCAATATATGAGCTCCCTATGCTGCTGCCAACTCTGATGTGTTTTTCAGGCAATATATGGGCTACCTATGTTGCTGCCAACTCCTGGGTGTGTCTTTCAGTAAATATATGAGCACCCTATGCTACTGCCAACTCCTGGATGTGTCTTTCAGGCAATATATTAGCTCCTAATGCTGCTGCCAACTCCTGGGTGTGTCTTTCAGGCAATATATGGGCTCCCTATGCTGCTGCCAACTCTAATGTGTTTTTCAGGCAATATATGGGCTCCCTGTGCTGCTGCTAACTCCAGAGTGTGTCTTTCAGGCAATATATGGGCTCCTAATGCTGCTGCCAACTCCTGGGTGTGTCTTTCAGGCAATATATGGGCTCCTAATGCTGCTGCCAACTCCAGGGTGTGTTTTTCAGGCAATATATGGTCTCCTAATACTGCTGCCAACTCCTGGGTGTGTCTTTCAGGCAATATATGGGCTCCTAATGCTGCTGCTGCCAACTCCTGGGTGTGTCTTTCAGGCAATATATGAGCTCCCTATGCTGCTGCAAACTCCTGGGTGTGTCTTTCAGGCAATATATGGGCTCCCTATGCTGCTGCCAACTCTAATGTGTTTTTCAGGCAATATATGGGCTCCCTGTGCTGCTGCTAACTCCAGGGTGTGTCTTTCAGGCAATATATGGGCTCCTAATGCTGCTGCCAACTCCTGGGTGTGTCTTTCAGGCAATATATGGGCTCCTAATGCTGCTGCCAACTCCAGGGTGTGTTTTTCAGGCAATATATGGTCTCCTAATACTGCTGCCAACTCCAGTGTCTCTTTCAGGCAATATATGGGCTCCTAATGCTGCTGCTGCCAACTCCTGGGTGTGTCTTTCAGGCAATATATGGGCTCCCTATGCTGCTGCCAACTCCAATGTGTTTTTCAGGCAATATATGGGCTCCCTATGCTGCTGCCAACTCCTGGGTGTGTCTTTCAAGCAATATATGGGCTCCTAATGCTGCTGCCAACTCCAGAGTGTGTCTTTCAGGCAATATATGGGCTCCTAATGCTGCTGCCAACTCCAATGTGTTTTTTCAGGCAATATATGGGCTCCCTATGCTGCTGCCAACTCCTGGGTGTGTCTTTCAGGCAATATATGAGCTCCCTATGCTGCTGCCAACTCCAATGTGTTTTTCAGGCAATATATGAGCTCCTTCTGCTGCTGCCAACTCCTGGGTGTCTTTCAGGCAATATATAAGCTCCTTCTGCTGCTGCCAACTCCTGGGTGTGTCTTTCAGGCAATATGTAAGCTCCCTACGCTGCTGCCAACTCCAATGTGTTTTTTCAGGCAATATGTGGGCTCCCTATGCTGCTGCCATGTCCAGAGTGTGTCTTTCAGGCAATATATGGGCTCCTAATGCTGCTGCTGCTGCCAACTCCTGGGTCTGTCTTTCAGGCAATATATGGGCTCCTAATGCTGCTGCTGCCAACTCCTGGGTGTGTTTTTCAGGCAATATATGAGCTCCCTATGCTGCTGCCAACTCCTGGATGTGTCTTTCAGGCAATATATGAGCTCCCTATGCTGCTGCTAACTCTGATGTGTTTTTCAGGCAATATATGGGCTACCTATGTTGCTGCCAACTCCTGGGTGTGTCTTTCAGGCAATATATGAGCTCCCTATGCTGCTGTTAACTCCTGGATGTGTCTTTCAGGCAATATATTAGCTCCTAATGCTGCTGCCAACTCCTGGGTGTGTCTTTCAGGCAATATATGGGCTCCCTATGCTGCTGCCAACTCTAATGTGTTTTTCAGGCAATATATGGGCTCCCTGTGCTGCTGCTAACTCCAGAGTGTGTCTTTCAGGCAATATATGGGCTCCTAATGCTGCTGCCAACTCCTGGGTGTGTCTTTCAGGCAATATATGGGCTCCTAATGCTGCTGCCAACTCCAGGGTGTGTTTTTCAGGCAATATATGATCTCCTAATACTGCTGCCAACTCCAGTGTCTCTTTCAGGCAATATATGGGCTCCTAATGCTGCTGCCAACTCCTGGGTGTGTCTTTCAGGCAATATATGGGCTCCCTATGCTGCTGTCAACTCCAATGTGTTTTTCAGGCAATATATGGGCTCCCTATGCTGCTGCCAACTCCTGGTTGTGTCTTTCAGGAAATATATGAGCTCCCTATGCTGCTGCCAACTCCTGGATGTGTCTTTCAGGCAATATATTAGCTCCTCCTGCTGCTGCCAACTCCTGGGTGTTTCTTTCAGGCAATATATGGGCTCCCTATGCTGCTGCCAACTCTAATGTGTTTTTCAGGCAATATATGGGCTCCCTGTGCTGCTGCTAACTCCAGGGTGTGTCTTTCAGGCAATATATGGGCTCCTAATGCTGCTGCCAACTCCTGGGTGTGTCTTTCAGGCAATATATGGGCTCCCTATGCTGCTGCCAACTCTAATGTGTTTTTCAGGCAATATATGGGCTCCCTGTGCTGCTGCTAACACCAGGGTGTGTCTTTCAGGCAATATATGGGCTCCTAATGCTGCTGCCAACTCCTGGGTGTGTCTTTCAGGCAATATATGGGCTCCTAATGCTGCTGCCAACTCCAGGGTGTGTTTTTCAGGCAATATATGGTCTCCTAATACTGCTGCCAACTCCAGTGTCTCTTTCAGGCAATATATGGGCTCCTAATGCTGCTGCCAACTCCTGGGTGTGTCTTTCAGGCAATATATGGGCTCCCTATGCTGCTGTTAACTCCAATGTGTTTTTCAGGCAATATATGGGCTCCCTATGCTGCTGCCAACTCCTGGGTGTGTCTTTCAGGCAATATATGGGCTCCCTATGCTGCTGCCAAGTCCAGAGTGTGTCTTTCAGGCAATACATGGGCTCATCATGCTGATGCCACCTCAAGGCTCAGTAATTGTGCCACTCTGCGACAGCGAATCTAATAGCGACGCCTCTGATGTGCATGTCATACTTCTTTACAATATTATTTCACTAACTCAGCATGCATCCTATGCATATTACAGCCAAGCAAAACGTTCTGCAACCCTATGGAGGCTCTCGGATGCCCAGAAATAGCCGTTTTTAATAGCGATTTGTTGCGAATAAATTCGGACCGAAGCAATTTTTCACGGAAAATTCAGCAAATCGGACGAATCGAATTTTTCAAAAGTTTGCTCATCTCTACTTGCAACCAGAGGGAGGAAATTACTCAGCTTGTCTTTGTGAAGGAGAAGGAGGAAGTGGAGAGACCTCCATCTTGAAAGACAGCAGAAGGCTGTGTGAAGGAGAGTCCTGTGTGTCGTGCGGAGACCAGACTTAGTATAGAGGGACTGAATCTCGACCCTTACTAGGAGCAGAGTATTTCTTCAGGACAGCTTCCGAGAGCTGTGGAAGTAGCCAGCCTGCTGTTCTTCGTGGTTGTGAGAGAGACTTGCTGCGGCCCAGCCTGGAGACATCTTTGGCTTCTTCTACTGGACCCGGGTCAGTAATCACACAGCATGCATGCTAAACTGTACAGACTGAGACTAGGCCTATTAGTTAGTTAGAAAGTGCCGAAAGTGCTTTTCTTTTCCCTGTTTGCTGCCTGGATTTTTGAACTGAAGGGAACATTTTGCCTGTGAGAGCTGACAACTGAGCCACATCTCCATCCTCAGTGGATTACTCACTCATGCGGGAGCAACATTGTTCTTTTGGGTTCTGGGCTAGTGCTGGGGAGGGGGGTTGTTTTCTTGCATTTTTAAGGATTGTTAGCTGCTGTGCTGTACCGCCGATGACCCCTCAGTGAGCACCCACACAAACATTCGTTCCAGCAAGAGGGTATTAACAGGTATGGTGGGACGTTCTAGTGCACCCACTAGTAGGTAAATTACCAGGGCTTCCTGTAATATCCAATAAGGGTCATCTGGCTGTGTAGCACAGGGGTTCTCAGCCCAGGCTGAGTGTATGTAATCAAGTTTTATTGTTGATCACAATTGTCGTTTTGAAGTGGGTTTTATACGCTATTGCAGTAAAAGTTTGATATACAAACGCTGGTGTCAGTGTCGCTTTTCCCGCCTGTGGCTTCGCTGTATCCTGGGGAGCCCACACCGGTACACGGCTTACATGTCAGTGATCTCTCTGCTGTCTTTGAAGGTTCTCATTCATCCAGGTTATGGTATATCTGTAGAAATAAATCAAAGCAACTGGACTCGCTGTGTTATTCCCTATAACCGACTGGCTTTGTCAATTCTCAAAAGGAATCTGGCAGTAGTTAATGGTAACTAATTACATTAGTATAACCAGGGTTATTAGGTGTTAATTGTTGCCTTTGGTGTTACGTCATTGTAAGTCTCAGACTAGCAAAGTGTCTTCAAGAGAATAACACATCGAGTCCAGTGGGTTTGGAAAATGATCCGAACGGAAATGTGCTTAGTCCTTGAATAATTCCTACAGGTGATCCTTCCGTTGCCATGTAAAGATCACTCTGAAGAATTCCACGTTTGTACATCAGCATAGCGGCGATAATGCTTATTTCACATGTACCCAAAGCAAACAGTTAGGAGTCCTCCTTTCCTTCAAAATCATTGGTTGCCTTTGGACAATCTATCTGCTTTCCTTACAGTTTTCTATTAGCACTCACAAACCCCACACAAGTAAAGCACTTACCTGCAGCCACTATGATGAGCCCAGTGAGTGGCCCCATGTCTGTGGATCAGGGAGCGATGTGTTGCGCTCCCTTCGAGTGTTGCGCTCTTTTTGGTAGTTGAACGAGGTGTCTCATGTGAGAATGGAAATATCTGAAAAGAACAAGCCCTACGCTTTAGGAAACGTTCTCGGGGCAATCAGGTTAACCCAGTTCAAACACACCTTAGAAGCATTTTTCAAGGGTATGTCAATTCTATTGTTTGTGTATGGCTAAATTTTTTACTTGGCCTTAATTTCCTGCAGCAGTCCCACACCCTTTTCTACACGATGGGTGTGGGGCGGCATTGGTTGAGCCTCGGGGGGTGTCAATCAGATCGCTAGAGTCCCCTGCGCATAGACCTCCACAACCCCCTTAAATCCCTATCTCAATCAGCCAGCAAAATGCAGCGCCACGTCCATAGGGTCCCAGGGTCACTTTTTATTTCCCAGGCACCAGTCAAGCCCAGATCATGTGATTGCGGAAACAACAAGTTAATGCATATATATATATATATATGTATATATATATATATATATATATATACAGACATCACCATGCAATAACTTTGTTTCTCTTCCCCCTGGTCCTCTTCCATTTACTTGACATATTTTGTTTGTTATAATATGGGGTTATGTATGGGTTTTAGAGATACTTTAGCTATGGTGAACTGAATTGTATATATTAATTTATTTATGGCACATGCCCTTTATTGTTCACTGTGAGGGAACAGTGGGTTATGGAGTTTAATGCACTTTAGAGTCCAATTTTAATATACTATTAATAAATATTTCTTTGGTACCAAGGGAAATATTTTATTATATTTATATTGTTTATTATATCTTATTAGCATGACAATTTGATAGGCTATGTGAGAAATTGGGCAGCACCCCTGCTAATTGTGTTAATATTGTTATGTGTATTAATGGATTTTAAAGATTGTCCCTTTTGTTTTTTGTGCCTTTAATAATAAACATGTATAGAGTTTTGGATCTGCGGTGGTGCAGTGTTTTTTTCTGCAAAGAAAAGGGGGTGTCTGGGCCATCCCCAGTGTTTTGGGATTTCCCTGTGGGTACAGCCAGAATACTGCACACTACTAGTTTATGGTGGTTTTCTAGTGTGGTGGGTGCAGGGCCGGTGCCAGCACAGGGCAAACCTGGGCAATTGCCAGGGCTCCTGGCATCTTCAGGGGCCCACTCAGGCTCACACTTTGTATTATTTTACAGTGGACCCAAACCACCGAATGCCGGGTGCTGTGTGAAAACTTGCTCATGGCTGGGCCTCAGCAACAGGGGATGGTCAGCAACAATGGAGAAGATAGCATGGAATGGGGGGCAATTGATGGAAGTTTAGAAGGTGGCGAGAACCAGGTGACAACTGACAAGGACTGGAGGGTGATCAGCAGCAGGAGCTTCCCCTTTGTGGCAGCGGAACTGACATCATGTGACTCACTACTTTGGGGCCCACTAAGACTGTCTTGCCCAAGGGCCCCCACAAACCTGGAGCCGGCCCTGGGTGGGTGTATATATAATGGAGTGTATCGATGATACAGAACGTGGGCCATGAAAGCTAGCTCATCAAGACAGAAGGTTGATAGAAGGCTCCAGCACTGCCCCCCTCTGTTACTTCATTCACTGGTTACCTGTCTCCCAGACAGTTCAGTTCAAACTTCTAACACTAACCTACAAAGCTCTCTCCAGCCAGGCCCCTCCCTACATTTCATCTCTGATCCAGCATTACCAACCCAAGCGCAACCTCCGCTTTGCCTCTGACATTCTCCTCCTTGGTTACCTTCTCGCACTCCCACCTTCAAGACTTCTCCCGTGCCTCCCCACTTCTCTGGAATGCGCTCGATCCGCCACTCTCCATCACTCCGAGCCTTTAAAAGTGCCCTCAAAACTCATTTCTTCAGACAAGCATATGACCTGGCTTAAGCAATTCCTATAACCTTCCAATGGCACATGCAGCTCAAGCTCTACCATTCTCCACCCCCATCCTTTAGACTGTAAGCTCGCAGGGGCAGGGCTCTCCTTCCTTATGTCTCCTGTGCTCACAACACCTGGTTTGAACCTCGTAGCATCTAGTTTTGTACTGTTTCCTGTACTATATGTTTTACCTTGTCTGTAATCACACCTTGTAAAGCGCTAAGGAAGATGATGGCGCTATATAAATACTTAATAATAAGAAAAGGAAAGATGCAGCATTATTTTGCCCAGGACAGACGCAGAATTATTTTGCCCAGGACAGATGCAAAAATATTTTGCCCAGGACCGGTTGCAGAATTATTTTGCCCAGGAGAGATGCAGAATTATTTTGCCCAGGACAGACGCAGAATTATTTTGCCCAGGACAGACATAGAATTATTTTGCCCAGGACAGATGCTGAATTATTTTGCCCAGGACAGATGCAAAAATATTTTGCCCAGGACAGGTGCAGAATTATTTTGCTCAGGACAGATGCAGAATTATTTTGCCCAGGAGAGATGCAGAATTATTTTTCCCAGGAAAGATGCAGAATTATTTTGCCCAGGACAGATGCAGACTTATTTTGCCCAGGAGAGATGCAGAATTATTTTGCCCAGGACAGACGCAGAATTATTTTGCCCAGGACAGACATAGAATTATTTTGCCCAGGACAGATGCTGAATTATTTTGCCCAGGAAAGATGCAGAATTATTTTGCCCAGGACAGATGCAAAAATATTTTGCCCAGGACAGGTGCAGAATTATTTTGCTCAGGACAGATGCAGAATTATTTTGCCCAGGACAGGTGCAGAATTATTTTGCCCAGGAGAGATGCAGAATTATTTTGCCCAGGACAGACGCAGAATTATTTTGCCCAGGAGAGATGCAGAATTATTTTTCCCAGGAAAGATGCTGAATTATTTTGCCCAGGACAGATGCAGACTTATTTTGCCCAGGACAGATGCAGACTTATTTTGCCCAGAAAAGATGCAGAATGATTTTGCCCAGGAAAGATGCAGAACTATTTTTCCCAGGACAGATGCTGAATTATTTTGCCCAGGACAGGTGCAGAATTATTTTCCCAGGACAGATGCAGAATTATTTTGCCCAGGACAGATGCAGAATTATTTTGCTCAGGACAGATGCAGAATTATTTTGCTCAGGACAGATGCAGATTTTTTTTGCCCAGGAGAGATGCAGAATTATTTTGCCCAGTACCGGTGCAGAATTTTTTTGCCCAGGACAGATGCAGAATTATTTTGCCCAGGACAGATGCAGAATTATTTTACCCAGGACAGATGCAGAATCATTTTGCCCAGGACAGATGCTGAATTATTTTGCCCAGGACAGATGCAGAATTATTTTGCCCAGGACAGATGCAGAATTATTTTGCCCAGGACAGATGCAGAGTTATTTTGCTCAGGACAGATGCAGAATTATTTTGCCCAGGACAGTTGCAGAATATTTTGCCCAGGACAGATGCAGAGTTATTTTGCCCAGGACAGATGCAGAATTATTTTGCCCAGGGCAGTTGCTGAATTATTTTGCCCAGGGCAGATGCAGAATTATTTTGCCCAGGACAGATGCAGAATTATTTTGCCCAGGACAGATGCAGAATTATTTTGCCCAGGACAGATGCAGACTTATTTTGCCCAGGAGAGATGCAGAATTATTTTGCCCAGGACAGATGCAGAACTATTTTGCCCAGGACAGATGCTGAATTATTTTGCCCATGACAGATGCAGAATTATTTTGCCCAGGACAGTTGCAGAATTATTTTGCCCAGGACAGATGCAGGGTTATTTTGCCCAGGGCAGGTGCAGAATTATTTTGCCCAGGACAGATGCTGAATTATTTTGCCCAGGACAAGTGCAGAATTATTTTGCCCAGGACAGATGCAGAATTATTTTGCTCAGGACAGATGCAGAATTATTTTGCTGAGGACAGGTGCAGAATTATTTTGCCCAGGACAGATGCAGAATTATTTTGCCCAGGACAGATGCAGGATTATTTTACCCAGGACAGGTGCAGAATTATTTTTCCCAGGACAGATGCAGAATTATTTTGCACAGGACAGATGCAGGGTTGTTTTCCCCAGGACAGGTGCAGAATTATTTTGCCCAGGACAGATGCAGGGTTGTTTTCCCCAGGACAGGTGCAGAATTATTTTGCTCAGGAAAGATGCAGAATTATTTTGGCCAGGACAGACGCAGAATTATTTTACCCAGGAGAAATGCTGAATTATTTTGCCCAGGACAGATGCAAAATTATTTTGCCCAGGACAGATGCAGATATTATTTTGCCCAGGAGAATCAACCCAGCTTTCGTCTGACCATCCCAGTTTGCTGTCTGAACGGAACCTTTGCCTGCCTGACCACGAACTCCATCTGACCCTTTGGATACCGCGTACCTCTGATCACCTGGCCTTACCCTCGGCTAGTTCTGACAATTCTCCTGCCTTACCCTTGTGTGTAGAGGCACCTTCGGACTGACTATCTGTGAACGGCCTTGGCTTTGGGATACCCTCGTGTTCCTTCCACCTTCATTGTGAGTTGTGTCATTTAAGACCTGGGGGCAAACGTATCTGGTTAGGCATATCGCACGTCCCAGCGAGTGGGGGCTTGTCTACAGGCGGAAGCGGCGGCGGAGATTGGGGGTTGCCAGCTCACAGAAGGCGGGAGACTCACAGGGCATTACACTTACCTTGTTTCCTGGTCCAGCGGCACATGTGCAAGCCGCGGCCACATCCCTGTTATCCCATAAGCAGCTTTTGTGAATGGCCGGCGCGGGCACGCTCCCTGTTAGAGGGAAGCGGACGATGCAGCCACCAGAGCGCTTGGAGCCGCTGGCCATAGATGAAGCTTAGACGACGTGACGTCAGTGGTTTCAAGCGCACTGATTGGACGAGCGGCCCAGCATGTTCCGGAGGACCGGGAAGAGGTGAGTTGGGCTTGGCTATATGGGGGGTTTCACGCATTGGGGTGCCCCAGGGGAAAGGACCAAAACCCAAGATAGTCAAAATCCTGGGTTTTGGTCCACCTTAGTAAGACAATAATGACATCTGTATTATTGACATAACCTCACTCCAATGATAAACTTTGACAATGGCTTCCTCTCTCCGGTGTCCATCTGTACCACCAGGTTAGTCCACCTTCAGAAGGAACCCTCCAGATGGCCGGTCATTGACTTTTAAACATGTAGTGTCATGTATAACTTGGGGTCACATACATTTGTCATCCAGAGAGAGATCTGTTCTGGATACAAAAACAGAGGAATGGAGGGGCCTGTCATCTTTAGCGTTGTGTCACGTGATTATAGACTGTTTGTCCTATGACGGTGTAAACATCTTTATTATTGTCTTGAACAAAGTAAATCAATATGAGAAATGCAAACCTCTACATGCTCATTTCTGTTGTAGATAATAGTACACTGAGGAAGTAGGGGATGATGTGACCCGTGAAGCGTGTCTGTGTATATATATAAATAAAAAATCGAGGACTTCTTTTGAAAGAATACAAGTGATGTTTACTATCCAGATGTCACCTCTAGATGGCGCTAAACGCTTATCTATCAAGTAAACATAGAAGATTGACAGCAGAAGGAGACCATACGATCCATCTAGTCTCCCCTTATGTATATACTGTATGTTCTCTTTATCTTATGTGTATACTGTATGTTTTCTGTATCTTATATGTATACTGTATGTTCTCTGTATCTTATGTATATACTGTATGTTCTCTGTATCTTATGTGTATACTGTATGTTCTCTTTATCTTATGTATATACTGTATGTTCTCTGTATCTTATGTATATACTGTATGTTCTCTGTATCTTATGTGTATACTGTATGTTCTCTTTATCTTATGTATATACTGTATGTTCTCTGTATCTTATGTATATACTGTATGTTCTCTATATCTTATGTATATACTGTATGTTCTCTATATCTTATGTATATACTGTATGTTTTCTGTATCTTATGTGTATACTGTATGTTCTCTTTATCTTATGTATATACTGTATGTTCTCTGTATCTTATGTATATACTGTATGTTCTCTGTATCTTATGTGTATACTGTATGTTCTCTTTTTCGTAGGATAGATGTGTGCTTATCCCAGGCATGTTTAAATTCACTGACTGACGATTTTTCAACTACCTCTGCTGGAAGTTTGTTCCCGGCATCTACTACTCTCTCTGTAAAATAACATTTTCTAACATTGCTCCTGATCTTCCCCCTGACCAGCTTCAGGTTGTGCCCCCTTGTTCTATCATTAAGTTTTTTATTTACAAAACTGAAAAAACAAAATAAATGTTAGAAATGTATTTATATTTTGGTATCTATTGTATTTTCTGCCCTACAAGTCGCATCTGCCCATAAGACACACCTAGGATTTGAAGAAAGAAGATAGGTAAAGTAATATTCTGAACCAAATGTTGTGAACAAAATAGGCACATGCAGAATGCCCCAATTACATGCAGTGTGGCATTCCTCCCTCCCATTCCCCATAGGCAGTGTGGCATTCCCCCCCATTCCCCATAGGCAGTGTGGCATCCCCCCATTCCCCATAGGCAGTGTGGCATTCCCCCCCATTCCCCATAGGCAGTGTGGCATTCCCCCTTCCCAATCCCCATAGGCAGTGTGGCACCCCCCCCATTCCCCATAGGCAGTGTGGCATCTCCCCTCCCATTCCCCATAGGCAGTGTGGCATTCCCCCCTCCCATTCCCCATACACAGTGTGGCCTTCCCCCCTCCCATTCCCCATACACAGGTTGGCATTCCCATTCCCCATACACAGTGTGGCATTCCCCCCTCCCATTCCCCATACACAGTGTGGTATTCCCCCCCTCCCATTCCCCATAGGCAGAGTGGCATTCCCTTCATCCCATTCTCATGGCAGTGTGGCATTCCCCCTTCCCATTCCCTATAGGCGGTAGTTTGGCATTCCCCCTCCCATTCCCCATAGGCAGTGTGGCATTCCCCCCTCCCATTCCCCATACACAGTGTGGTATTCCCCCCCTCCCATTCCCCATAGGCAGAGTGGCATTCCCTTCATCCCATTCTCATGGCAGTGTGGCATTCCCCCTTCCCATTCCCTATAGGCGGTAGTTTGGCATTCCCCCTCCCAAACCCCATAGGCAGTGTGGCATTCACCTACCTACCATTCCCCTTAGACAGTGAGGAAATCCCCCCATTCCATTCTCTATAGTCGGTAGTTTGGCACCCCCCTCTTATTCCCCATAGGCAGTGGGGAATTCCCCATCCCATTCCCCATAGGCAGTGTGGCATTTCCCCACTCACGTTCCCCATAGGCAGTGTGGCATTCCCCCTCCTAATCCCCGTGTAGGCAGAGTGGTATCCCCCCTCCCATTCCCATAAGCAGTGTGGCATCCCCCCTCCCATTCCCATAAGCAGTGTGGCATTCCCCCCTCCCATTCCCATAAGCAGTGTGGCATTCCCCCCTCCCATTCCCCATAGGCAGTGGGGCATCCCCCCTCCCATTCCCTATATAGACAGTGTGGCATTCCCCCTCCCATTCCCCATAGACAGTGTGGCATTCCCCCTCCCATTCCCCATATAAGCAGTGTGGCATTCCCCCTCCCATTCCCCATAGGCAGTGTGGCATCCCCCCATTCCCCTTAGGCAATATGGCATTCCCTCTCCCATTACGCATAGGCAATGTGGCATTCCCCCCTCCCACTCCCCATAGGCATTGTGGCATGCTCCCTCCTATTCACTATATAGGCAGTGTGGCATCCCTCCCTTCCAAATCCCCATAGGCAGTTTGGCATCTCTCCCATTCCCCATAGGCAGTGTGGCACCCCCTCCCATTCCCCATACACAGTGTGTCATTCCCCCCATCCCATTCCCCATAGGCAGTGTGGCATCCCCCCTCCCATTCCTCATAGGCAGCGTGGCATTCCCCTCATCCCATTCCCATAGGCAGTGTGGCATTCCCCCATCCCATTCCCTATAGGCAGTAGTTTGGCATTCCCCCTCCCATTCCCCATAGGCAGTGCAGCATTCCCCCCTCCCATTTCCCATACACAGTGTGGCATCTCTCCCATTCCCCATAGGCAGTGTGGCACCCCCTCCCATTCACCATACACAGTGTGGCATTCCCCCCATCCCATTCCCCATAGGCAGTGTGGCATTCCCCCCTCCCATTCCCCATAGGCAGTGGGGCATCCCCCTCCCATTCCCTATATAGGGAGTGTGGCATTCCCCCTTCCCAATCCACATAGAAAGAGTGGCATCCCCCCCTATTCCCCATAGACAGTGTTGCATTCCCCCTCCGATTCCCCATAGGCAGTGTGGCATCCCCCCATTCCCCATAGGCAATGTGGCATTCCCCCTCCCATTCCCCATAAGCATTGTGGCATGCTCTCTCCTATTCCCTATATAGGCAGTGTGGCATTCCCTCCTCCCAATCCCCATAGGCAGTGTGGCATTTACCTCCCTACCATTCCCCTTAGACAGTGTGGAATTCCCCCCATCCCATTTCCTATAGGCGGTAGTTTGGCACCCCCTCTCATTACCCATAGGCAGTGTGGCATTTCCCCACTCACGTTCCCCATAGGCAGTGTGGCATTCCCCCTCCTAATCCCCATGTAGGCAGTGTGGTATCCCCCCTTCCATTCCCATAAGCAGTGTGACATCCCCATTCCCATTCCCATAAGCAATGTGGCATTTCCCCCTCCCATTCCCCATAGGCAGTGTGGCATTCCCCCCCATTCCCCATATAGGCAGTGTGGCATTCCCCCTTCCATTCCCCATAGGCAGCATGGCATTCCCCCATCCCATTCCCTATAGGCAGTGTGGCATTCCCCCCTCCCATTCCCCATAGGCAGTGTGGCATTCCCCCTCCCATTCCCCATATAGGCAGTGTGCATTCCCCCTCCCATTCCCCATATAGGCAGTGTGGCATTCCCCCTCCCATTCCCATATAGGCAGTGTGACATCCCCCCTCCCATTCCCCATATAGGCAGTGTGGTATTCCCCCCTCCCATTCCCCATATAGGCAGTGTGGCATTCCCCCTCCCATTCCCATATAGGCAGTGTGACATCCCCCCTCCCATTCCCCATATAGGCAGTGTGGTATTCCCCCCTCCTATTCCCATAGGCAGTGTGGCATTCCCCCCTCCCATTCCCCATAGGCATTGTGACATCCCCCCTCCTATTCCCTATATAGGCAGGGTGGTATTCCCCCCTCCTATTCCCATAGGCAGTGTGGCATTTCCCCTCCCATTCCCCATATAGGCAGTGTGGCATTCCCCCCTCCCATTCCCCATAGGCATTGTGGCAAGCTCCCTCCTATTCCCTATATAGGCAGTGTGGCATTCCCTCCTCCCATTCCCCAGAGGCAGTTGGGCATCCCCCTCCCATTCCCTATATAGGCAATGTGGCATTCCCCCTTCCCAATCCCCATAGAAAGTGTGGCTTCCCCCCCTATTCCCATAGACAGTGTGGCATTCCCCCCTCCCATTCCCCATAGGCATTGTGGCAAGCTCCCTCCTATTCCCTATATAGGCAGGGTGGCATCCCCCCCTTCCCAATCCCCATAAGCAGTGTGGCATCCCCTTCCCCATAGGCAGTGTGGCATCCCTCTCCCATTCCCATATAGGCAGTGTGGCATCCCCCCCTTCCCAATCCCCATAGGCAGTGTGGCATTCCCCCTCCCATTCCCCATATAGACAGTGTGGCATCCCCCCTCCCATTCCCCATACACAGTGTGGCATTCCCCCCTCCCATTCCCCATACACAGTGTGGCATTCCCCCCATCCCATTCCCCATAGGCAGTGTGGCATCCCCCCTTCCTTTCCCCATAGGCAGCGTGGCATTCCCCTCATCCCATTCCCATAGGCAGCGTGGCATTCCCCCTCCCATTCCCATAAGCAGTGTGGCATTCCCCCCTCCCATTCTCATAGGCAGTGTGGCATTCCCCCGTCCCATTCCCATAGGCAGCATGGCATTCCCCCTCTCATTCCCATAGGCAGTGTGGCATTCCCCCTCTCCCATCCCCATAGGCAGTGTGGCATTCCCCCCTCCCATCCCCATAGGCAGTATGACATTCCCCCCTCACATTCCCATAGGCAGTGTGGCATTCCCCCCTCCCATTCCCATAGGCAGTGTGGCATTCTCCTCCCTACCATTCCCCTTAGACAGTGTGGAATTCCCCCCCATCCCATTCCCTATAGGCAGTAGTTTGGGATTCCCCCCTCTCATTCCCCATAGGCAGTGGGTCATTTCCCTCCTCCCGTTCCCATAGGCAGTGTGGCATTTCCTCTCCTAACCCCCATATAGGCAGTGTGGCACCCCCTCCCATTCCCATAAGCAGTGTGGCATCCCCACTCCCATTCCCATAAGCAGTGTGGCATTCCCCCCTCCCATTCTCATAGGCAGTTTGGCAACCCCCCCTCTCAATCCCATAGGCAATGTGGCATTCCCCCACTCACATTCCCATAGGCAATGTGGTATTCCCCCCTCCCATATTCACATATGGGCAGCACCCGGCCTGCCCATGACCAGCCAATGGCATCTCTGTTGCTTCCTGGCTAGCCAACCAATGTGCTTCAAGGCTGGAGCTATAATATTAGGGTGAGGACATGGGCTGGGGTTACCTGGGTGAGGGGGTACAGTGGGGAAGGGGATGGGGGGCTGGGATTGGATGGGAGTGTTAGTAAAGGTAGCAGCTCAGACTGCCCCAAAGCAGTGCGGCCAACCGGGCCTTTGGCCAGTCCGCCCCTGACTGTAACACACCTACCCACAGAGCCTAGGTGAACCAGATTCAGGACATGCACACCTTTTCTTGGTGAATCCTATTGGCCGCCGGCCATGTGATCACTGTGTGAAGCTTGTAAAAGGCTGGGACCAGAACTACAATACTGTTTTAATTATGAATAATATCATCAACAGCCGGGCTGTAGATATTGGTACTGATGAACGTTCTTAATCCACAGGTATATATGCTTTTGCTCTATGACTATCTTTTTGAGATACTCTGGTATATTATACACAAGAGGGTCGATTCAAAGAAACATGTAACAGCTTGGATTTTGGTGCCGATCATCCTATTTTTCCCGTACGCTCGTGCGTTCGTATGAACTTGCGAGTGATTCTATAAGCAAATACGTTTCTATCCTAAAATGTCCGTCCGTTCGTATGGCAGTTCGGGAATCAGACCTATGTCAGTTTCCATCCTGAATTTTCCGTTTCATTTCTCAGGTTGCAACATTGGTTTTGCCCTTTTTCCTTTTTTGTCTGGACGTAAATCCTTCTGATCTTGCGGCTGCGCACTACAAACTTACCTCATTAAAGTGCATTCTAAATATTTGGTCTTATTTTTCTTTATTTCATTCATTTTGTAGTAACCAACCATTAATGAATGCATTTGCATAAGTAAATCTTACTTTGTTAAATTTTTAGTTAACTTGCATTTTTTACTTGTGGATTTAATTTTAATATTTTGGCTTCAAATGGTACAACTTAAAATTTTGTGTGTGGTTACCCACACCCTCTACATACAGATTGCTCTCAAATATAAAAAAACACCCAGCAACTTCAGCATGTTATGAGTCTAGAAACAGCCAAGATGGCGGCTCAGGTATTATCGGGCAGCCTGCAAACAGAAAGGGCCTTGTGACTGTGTTGCTCTGCATTCTTTGATTTCTGACCTTTCCGTGCCCCCAGCTCTGCTGTGTCTGTGCAAAATACAGCAGTAACCCACATCCTGCACTTTATCCCGCTCTCCTCTCCTCAGTAAGTGTGATGCATCTGACCAAAGATGTGCTTAAATAATTAAACAAAGCAAAGGTAAACAACTACACCAATAAATGCAATCTAAAAATATTATTCTAGTACATCAATTTAAAAATAAATAACAAAGGACATAAGTTTCTTTAATTAACGCAAATATATGGATGTATTGCAAAATAAAGGTTTACATGCAAATGACTAATTAAGGTCCACATTAAAATGCTTTTATAAGGCATACATGAATCAGGTATGCATTGCCATACAATTTATGGCCTCGGCCATGCTGATACATGCAGTTCATTGGAGCTCAAGACGCGCAGACTCCTCCACATAGCCAAAAAACCTGTTCAAGAACAGCAATCCGACTGCTAAAAGGTGTCGGCAGTGGTTTTCTTTTAAAACGTATTTAGAGGTTGGAAAACTGTTCTCTGAATCACACCTAAACACATCCGATTATCCTAAGTTTTACGTTTTGATCCTAAGTTTTAGGATTTGATCCTAAGTTTTACGTTTGGATCCTAAAATTTAGGAACGAACTTCCGATGATCGTAAGAGCATATACGAAATCGTACGTAGGCTCGTGCGAGTCGGAAATGGCCAAAAAAACAGGAAAAAATGACTAACACCCACCCAAACTTACGATTCTCGATCCGAAATCAATTAACTTTTGCTCTTTGAATCGAGGGGAAGATGTCCATATGTTCATTGTGTTTGTTTGATTGATGATCTGTGCATGTATATGGGGCATTAACTAGAGATGAGCGAACTTTTGAAAAATTCGATTCGACTGATTCGCCGAATTTTCCGACAAAAATCGTTTCGACCCGAATAAATTCGCGACGAATCGCTATTAAAAACGGCTATTTCTGAGCCTCCTACAGCCTCAATAGGGTTGTAAACCATTCAGCCTTGCTGTAACACGCACAGGATGCGTGCTGGGTTAGTTAAATAATACTTTTAAGAAATATCACATGCAGATCAGAGGCATCGCTAATAGAATCGCAGAGCGGCACAATTGCAGAGAGTTGAAGTGGCATCACTATGAGGGGCAGAAGGAGCCCAAATATACACTGGAGTTGGCCTCAGGAGCCCAAAAATTGGATGAATCACACCCTGGAGTTGGCAGAAGTTGGCAGCAGCAGCAGCAGGAGCCCAAATATACACTGGAGTTGGCTTCAGGAGCCCAAAAATTGGATGAATCACACCCTGGAGTTGGCAGGAGTTGGCAGCAGCAGCAGCAGGAGCCCAAATATACACTGGAGTTGGCTTCAGGAGCCCAAAAATTGGATGAATCACACCCTGGAGTTGGCAGGAGTTGACAGCAGCAGCAGCAGGAGCCCAAATATACACTGGAGTTGGCTTCAGGAGCCAAAAAATTGGATGAATCACACCCTGGAGTTGGCAGGAGTTGACAGTAGCAGCAGCAGGAGCCCAAATATACACTGGAGTTGGCCTCAGGAGCCCAAAAATTGGATGAATCACACCCTGGAGTTGGCAGAAGTTGGCAGCAGCAGCAGCAGGAGCCCAAATATACACTGGAGTTGGCTTCAGGAGCCCAAAAATTGGATGAATCACACCCTGGAGTTGGCAGGAGTTGACAGCAGCAGCAGCAGGAGCCCAAATATACACTGGAGTTGGCCTCAGGAGCCCAAAAATTGGATGAATCACACCCTGGAGTTGGCAGGAGTTGACAGTAGCAGCAGCAGGAGCCCAAATATACACTGGAGTTGGCCTCAGGAGCCCAAAAATTGGATGAATCACACCCTGGAGTTGGCAGAAGTTGGCAGCAGCAGCAGCAGGAGCCCAAATATACACTGGAGTTGGCTTCAGGAGCCCAAAAATTGGATGAATCACACCCTGGAGTTGGCAGGAGTTGACAGTAGCAGCAGCAGGAGCCCAAATATACACTGGAGTTGGCTTCAGGAGCCCAAAAATTGGATGAATCACACCCTGGAGTTGGCAGGAGTTGACAGCAGCAGCAGCAGGAGCCCAAATATACACTGGAGTTGGCCTCAGGAGCCCAAAAATTGGATGAATCACACCCTGGAGTTGGCAGGAGTTGACACCAGCAGCAGCAGGAGCCCAAATATACACTGGAGTTGGCTTCAGGAGCCCAAAAATTGGATGAATCACACCCTGGAGTTGGCAGGAGTTGACACCAGCAGCAGCAGGAGCCCAAATATACACTGGAGTTGGCTTCAGGAGCCCAAAAATTGGATGAATCACACCCTGGAGTTGGCAGAAGTTGGCAGCAGCAGCAGCAGGAGCCCAAATATACACTGGAGTTGGCCTCAGGAGCCCAAAAATTGGATGAATCACACCCTGGAGTTGGCAGGAGTTGACAGTAGCAGCAGCAGGAGCCCAAATATACACTGGAGTTGGCCTCAGGAGCCCAAAAATTGGATGAATCACACCCTGGAGTTGGCAGAAGTTGGCAGCAGCAGCAGCAGGAGCCCAAATATACACTGGAGTTGGCCTCAGGAGCCCAAAAATTGGATGAATCACACCCTGGAGTTGGCAGGAGTTGACAGTAGCAGCAGCAGGAGCCCAAATATACACTGGAGTTGGCCTCAGGAGCCCAAAAATTGGATGAATCACACCCTGGAGTTGGCAGAAGTTGGCAGCAGCAGCAGCAGGAGCCCAAATATACACTGGAGTTGGCCTCAGGAGCCCTAAAATTGGATGAATCACACCCTGGAGTTGGCAGGAGTTGGCAGCAGCAGCAGCAGGAGCCCAAAAAATGGCCTAAAGACATAAATATGTTTTGCACCATTTGGAAAGTGTAAAACGTGGCACCATGCTGAATCTAGTCGCATGCATCAGGCATTGGTGGGTGGAAATCCTGGCTGATCCATCCCTGATTCATTTTGACAAAGGTGAGTCTCTCCACATTTTTAGTTGACAGACGAGTTCTCCTCGCCGTAACTATGGCCCCCGCCGCACTAAACACCCGCTCAGATGGCACGCTACTTGCCGGGCAGGACAGCTTTTCCAGGGCAAACTCTGCTAGTTGCGGCCACAAATCAAGTTTGGCTGCCCAGAAGTCCAGCGGATCCTCAAGGTGTGTTGGCATGGTCATGTCAAAGTATGACATGACCTGCTGGTTCAGGTCCTGCTCCAGGTCTTCCTGCTGCTCATGAGTAGCCTCACTATGCGGGTGTAGAAAGCTACTCATTAGCGACTGAAGACTGAGGCTGCTGCTGCTGATGGAGCTTCTGCTGCTGCTGCTGCCAACCCCCCCAGCGGCCATGGCAGTGGAAGGTGAGCGCAGAGGTCCCCTCGAGTCAGACCTGCGAGAGTATGGACCATGGCGCAGATAGGCATCGGCCAACTGCCTACGTAGAATGTCTTTGTAGTAGTTGAGTTTGTCCTCCCTCTCGGTGGGTTTAAAAAATGCCCCCATTTTGTGCCGGAAGCGAGGGTCCAATAAGGTGGACAGCCAGAAGTCATCCCGCCGACAGATGGAAACAATTCTGGGGTCACTACGCAAGCATGTGAGCATGCTTCGTGCCATTTGCGCAAGTGACTCGGATGGACTACCTGTCTCCATCTCCACTGCATACTGCCACGGTGTGCCCGGGTCCTCTGTCTCTCCTTCCTCAAAAACCTCTAGCTCCTCTGGCTGCTCCTGCTCCTCCTCTCCTGTCCGCTGACTAGATAAACCAGCCATTTCGCCAAGCCTAAACTGTGTTTCGCTGGGCAACTCCTCCTCCTCCTCTTCCTCCTCCTCCTCCTCCAGTTCAGCTCCAACGGGGTTCATGTGGCCGTAAGATGTAAACGCCATGTCTCCAGTGCCCTGACCAGCCATGGTTTCCAACATGTGCTGTAGTACATGAAGCAGTGGAATCACGTCGTTCATCCCGTAATCCTGCCGACTGACAAATAAAGTGGCTTCCTCAAAGGGCCTGAGCAAACGGCAGGTGTCACGTATGAGCTGCCACTGGTTGACATTGAAGTTACACAGGGGAGTCCCCCTATCTGCTTGGATCATCAGGAAATCCGTGATGGCTTTTCTCTGTTCATATAATCGGTCCAACATGTGAAGGGTGGAATTCCAACGGGTGGAAACATCGCAAATCAGACTATGTTGGGGGATACCATTCTGACGCTGTAGCTCAAGAAGGGTGTGTTTGGCGGTGTAGGAGTGGCTGAAGTGCATGCAAAGTTTCCGTGAAGTTGTTAGGATGTCCTGCAGATGGGGGGAACACTTCAGAAACCGCTTGACAACCAGATTGAAGACGTGAGCCATGCAGGGGGCATGGGTCAGGCTTCCTTGGCGCAGCGCAGACAAAATGTTCTTCCCATTGTCGGTAACCATGATTCCCATTTTAAGTTTTCTCGGAGTAAGCCATGTTTGGATTTCCTGATGAATACATTTAAGCAGTTCCTCCCCTGTGTGACTCCGTTCGCCAAGACAAACCATGTGAAGCACTGCGTGACACCTCCGTGCCCTGCACACATGGTAGACTGGAGGGGCACTGAGACTTGAGCCTACAGTGGAGGGTGAGGAGATGGCGGAGGATGAGGAGGCCGAGTCGCACGGTGTCACAGGCCCAATGGGCAGAGAGCGCGGAGGCCGAAGCGGCGTGACCTGTCCAAGTTGCTGCTGCAAAGGGACCACATTCACCCAGTGGGCCGTAAACGACATGTACTGCCCCTGACCGTAGTTACAGCTCCAGATGTCGGCGCTGCCATGTATTTTGCTACACACCGACAGGCTCAAGGACTGGCCCACCTTCTGTTCAACAAAAGTGTGCAGCGCTGGTACTGCCTTCTTGGCAAAGAAATGACGGCTTGGGACTCTCCACCTCGGCTCGGCACAAGCCATCAGTTCTCTGAAAGGTGCATCAGGTCTTTATCAGGCCTAATTTCAAATATGATAAGAGCAAATGCTTATATGGTCTTAAACAGAGGCTGCTTTAGTCACAGAATGGGATGCCCCAACAGGAATCGACCTGGCAGGGTCCAGTAGTGCTTTGGCCAGCAAAAGTGTCTTTATCAGGCCTAATTTCAAATATGATAAGAGCAAATGCTTATATGGTCTTAAACAGAGGCTGCTGTAGTCACAGAATGGGATGCCCCAACAGGAATCGACCTGGCAGGGTCCAGTAGTGCTTTGGCCAGCAAAAGTGTCTTTATCAGGCCTAATTTCAAATATGATAAGAGCAAATGCTTATATGGTCTTAAACAGAGGCTGCTGTAGTCACAGAATGGGATGCCCCGGGCAGGAATGGACCTGGCAGGGTCCAGTAGTGCTTTGGCCAGCAAAAGTGTCTTTATCAGGCCTAATTTCAAATATGATAAGAGCAAATGCTTATATGGTCTTAAACAGAGGCTGCTTTAGTCACAGAATGGGATGCCCTGGGCAGGAATGGACCTGGCAGGGTCCAGTAGTGCTTTGGCCAGCAAAAGTGTCTTTATCAGGCTAATTTCAAATATGATAAGAGCAAATGCTTATATGGTCTTAAACAGAGGCTGCTGTAGTCACAGAATGGGATGCCCCGGGCAGGAATGGACCTGGCAGGGTCCAGTAGTGCTTTGGCCAGCAAAAGTGTCTTTATCAGGCCTAATTTCAAATATGATAAGAGCAAATGCTTATATGGTCTTAAACAGAGGCTGCTTTAGTCACAGAATGGGATGCCCTGGGCAGGAATGGACCTGGCAGGGTCCAGTAGTGCTTTGGCCAGCAAAAGTGTCTTTATCAGGCTAATTTCAAATATGATAAGAGCAAATGCTTATATGGTCTTAAACAGAGGCTGCTGTAGTCACAGAATGGGATGCCCCGGGCAGGAATGGACCTGGCAGGGTCCAGTAGTGCTTTGGCCAGCAAAAGTGTCTTTATCAGGCCTAATTTCAAATATGATAAGAGCAAATGCTTATATGGTCTTAAACAGAGGCTGCTGTAGTCACAGAATGGGATGCCCTGGGCAGGAATGGACCTGGCAGGGTCCAGTAGTGCTTTGGCCAGCAAAAGTGTCTTTATCAGGCTAATTTCAAATATGATAAGAGCAAATGCTTATATGGTCTTAAACAGAGGCTGCTGTAGTCACAGAATGGGATGCCCCAACAGGAATCGACCTGGCAGGGTCCAGTAGTGCTTTGGCCAGCAAAAGTGTCTTTATCAGGCCTAATTTCAAATATGATAAGAGCAAATGCTTATATGGTCTTAAACAGAGGCTGCTTTAGTCACAGAATGGGATGCCCCAACAGGAATCGACCTGGCAGGGTCCAGTAGTGCTTTGGCCAGCAAAAGTGTCTTTATCAGGCCTAATTTCAAATATGATAAGAGCAAATGCTTATATGGTCTTAAACAGAGGCTGCTGTAGTCACAGAATGGGATGCCCTGGGCAGGAATGGACCTGGCAGGGTCCAGTAGTGCTTTGGCCAGCAAAAGTGTCTTTATCAGGCCTAATTTCAAATATGATAAGAGCAAATGCTTATATGGTCTTAAACAGAGGCTGCTGTAGTCACAGAATGGGATGCCCCAACAGGAATCGACCTGGCAGGGTCCAGTAGTGCTTTGGCCAGCAAAAGTGTCTTTATCAGGCCTAATTTCAAATATGATAAGAGCAAATGCTTATATGGTCTTAAACAGAGGCTGCTTTAGTCACAGAATGGGATGCCCTGGGCAGGAATGGACCTGGCAGGGTCCAGTAGTGCTTTGGCCAGCAAAAGTGTCTTTATCAGGCTAATTTCAAATATGATAAGAGCAAATGCTTATATGGTCTTAAACAGAGGCTGCTGTAGTCACAGAATGGGATGCCCTGGGCAGGAATGGACCTGGCAGGGTCCAGTAGTGCTTTGGCCAGCAAAAGTGTCTTTATCAGGCCTAATTTCAAATATGATAAGAGCAAATGCTTATATGGTCTTAAACAGAGGCTGCTTTAGTCACAGAATGGGATGCCCTGGGCAGGAATGGACCTGGCAGGGTCCAGTAGTGCTTTGGCCAGCAAAAGTGTCTTTATCAGGCCTAATTTCAAATATGATAAGAGCAAATGCTTATATGGTCTTAAACAGAGGCTGCTTTAGTCACGGAATGGGATGCCCTGGGCAGGAATGGACCTGGCAGGGTCCAGTAGTGCTTTGGCCAGCAAAAGTGTCTTTATCAGGCCTAATTTCAAATATGATAAGAGCAAATGCTTATATGGTCTTAAACAGAGGCTGCTGTAGTCACAGAATGGGATGCCCTGGGCAGGAATGGACCTGGCAGGGTCCAGTAGTGCTTTGGCCAGCAAAAGTGTCTTTATCAGGCTAATTTCAAATATGATAAGAGCAAATGCTTATATGGTCTTAAACAGAGGCTGCTGTAGTCACAGAATGGGATGCCCTGGGCAGGAATGGACCTGGCAGGGTCCAGTAGTGCTTTGGCCAGCAAAAGTGTCTTTATCAGGCTAATTTCAAATATGATAAGAGCAAATGCTTATATGGTCTTAAACAGAGGCTGCTGTAGTCACAGAATGGGATGCCCTGGGCAGGAATGGACCTGGCAGGGTCCAGTAGTGCTTTGGCCAGCAAAAGTGTCTTTATGAGGCCTAATTTCAAATATGATAAGAGCAAATGCTTATATGGTCTTAAACAGAGGCTGCTGTAGTCACAGAATGGGATGCCCCAACAGGAATCGACCTGGCAGGGTCCAGTAGTGCTTTGGCCAGCAAAAGTGTCTTTATCAGGCCTAATTTCAAATATGATAAGAGCAAATGCTTATATGGTCTTAAACAGAGGCTGCTTTAGTCACAGAATGGGATGCCCTGGGCAGGAATGGACCTGGCAGGGTCCAGTAGTGCTTTGGCCAGCAAAAGTGTCTTTATCAGGCTAATTTCAAATATGATAAGAGCAAATGCTTATATGGTCTTAAACAGAGGCTGCTGTAGTCACAGAATGGGATGCCCTGGGCAGGAATGGACCTGGCAGGGTCCAGTAGTGCTTTGGCCAGCAAAAGTGTCTTTATCAGGCCTAATTTCAAATATGATAAGAGCAAATGCTTATATGGTCTTAAACAGAGGCTGCTTTAGTCACAGAATGGGATGCCCTGGGCAGGAATGGACCTGGCAGGGTCCAGTAGTGCTTTGGCCAGCAAAAGTGTCTTTATCAGGCCTAATTTCAAATATGATAAGAGCAAATGCTTATATGGTCTTAAACAGAGGCTGCTTTAGTCACGGAATGGGATGCCCTGGGCAGGAATGGACCTGGCAGGGTCCAGTAGTGCTTTGGCCAGCAAAAGTGTCTTTATCAGGCCTAATTTCAAATATGATAAGAGCAAATGCTTATATGGTCTTAAACAGAGGCTGCTGTAGTCACAGAATGGGATGCCCTGGGCAGGAATGGACCTGGCAGGGTCCAGTAGTGCTTTGGCCAGCAAAAGTGTCTTTATCAGGCTAATTTCAAATATGATAAGAGCAAATGCTTATATGGTCTTAAACAGAGGCTGCTGTAGTCACAGAATGGGATGCCCTGGGCAGGAATGGACCTGGCAGGGTCCAGTAGTGCTTTGGCCAGCAAAAGTGTCTTTATCAGGCTAATTTCAAATATGATAAGAGCAAATGCTTATATGGTCTAAAACAGAGGCTGCTGTAGTCACAGAATGGGATGCCCTGGGCAGGAATGGACCTGGCAGGGTCCAGTAGTGCTTTGGCCAGCAAAAGTGTCTTTATCAGGCCTAATTTCAAATATGATAAGAGCAAATGCTTATATGGTCTTAAACAGAGGCTGCTTTAGTCACAGAATGGGATGCCCTGGGCAGGAATGGACCTGGCAGGGTCCAGTAGTGCTTTGGCCAGCAAAAGTGTCTTTATCAGGCCTAATTTCAAATATGATAAGAGCAAATGCTTATATGGTCTTAAACAGAGGCTGCTGTAGTCACAGAATGGGATGCCCTGGGCAGGAATGGACCTGGCAGGGTCCAGTAGTGCTTTGGCCAGCAAAAGTGTCTTTATCAGGCTAATTTCAAATATGATAAGAGCAAATGCTTATATGGTCTTAAACAGAGGCTGCTTTAGTCACAGAATGGGATGCCCTGGGCAGGAATGGACCTGGCAGGGTCCAGTAGTGCTTTGGCCAGCAAAAGTGTCTTTATCAGGCCTAATTTCAAATATGATAAGAGCAAATGCTTATATGGTCTTAAACAGAGGCTGCTTTAGTCACAGAATGGGATGCCCTGGGCAGGAATGGACCTGGCAGGGTCCAGTAGTGCTTTGGCCAGCAAAAGTGTCTTTATCAGGCCTAATTTCAAATATGATAAGAGCAAATGCTTATATGGTCTTAAACAGAGGCTGCTGTAGTCACAGAATGGGATGCCCTGGGCAGGAATGGACCTGGCAGGGTCCAGTAGTGCTTTGGCCAGCAAAAGTGTCTTTATCAGGCTAATTTCAAATATGATAAGAGCAAATGCTTATATGGTCTTAAACAGAGGCTGCTGTAGTCACAGAATGGGATGCCCTGGGCAGGAATGGACCTGGCAGGGTCCAGTAGTGCTTTGGCCAGCAAAAGTGTCTTTATCAGGCCTAATTTCAAATATGATAAGAGCAAATGCTTATATGGTCTTAAACAGAGGCTGCTTTAGTCACAGAATGGGATGCCCCAACAGGAATCGACCTGGCAGGGTCCAGTAGTGCTTTGGCCAGCAAAAGTGTCTTTATCAGGCCTAATTTCAAATATGATAAGAGCAAATGCTTATATGGTCTTAAACAGAGGCTGCTTTAGTCACAGAATGGGATGCCCTGGGCAGGAATGGACCTGGCAGGGTCCAGTAGTGCTTTGGCCAGCAAAAGTGTCTTTATCAGGCCTAATTTCAAATATGATAAGAGCAAATGCTTATATGGTCTTAAACAGAGGCTGCTGTAGTCACAGAATGGGATGCCCCAACAGGAATCGACCTGGCAGGGTCCAGTAGTGCTTTGGCCAGCAAAAGTGTCTTTATCAGGCCTAATTTCAAATATGATAAGAGCAAATGCTTATATGGTCTTAAACAGAGGCTGCTTTAGTCACAGAATGGGATGCCCTGGGCAGGAATGGACCTGGCAGGGTCCAGTAGTGCTTTGGCCAGCAAAAGTGTCTTTATCAGGCTAATTTCAAATATGATAAGAGCAAATGCTTATATGGTCTTAAACAGAGGCTGCTGTAGTCACAGAATGGGATGCCCTGGGCAGGAATGGACCTGGCAGGGTCCAGTAGTGCTTTGGCCAGCAAAAGTGTCTTTATCAGGCCTAATTTCAAATATGATAAGAGCAAATGCTTATATGGTCTTAAACAGAGGCTGCTTTAGTCACAGAATGGGATGCCTCACAGCAGACTTAAGATCAGTTCAGTATATATGCACAGTTAGTTACTATAAGCAGCCTGAAAACGCTAACAAAGGCTGGATGAAAAAAAAAAAATCTCCCTGTCAGCCAGCTCCGTTTTTCCTACCTTTCCCTGGCTTTCTGTCTGTCTCCTGTCTGTCTCCTGCCTGTCTCCTGCCTGTCCCTGTCTGTCCCTGTCTCCAGCCTGTCTAACTGCCTCAGCTACACAGCGTTCTGTCTGTCTGTCACGAATGCAATAGAGAAATGAGGAAAAGCAAGATGGCCGCCGTTAAATACCGCTGTGTGACGTCACCGGGCTTGCTGGCTGCTGATAGGCTGCATGTGACTGCCCCAGCTTGCACTGGCGCGGGATACATGTCCAGACATGTCCCGTCCGCCATCTTAGAATGCCTGTAAATGTAAATGAATGGATGTTAAAGGAAAACTTCGAGTGATCGAATCGCGGGGAAATTCGGATTCGATCCGAATCGAATTTTTCCTGAAATTCGGATCGAATCCGGGTTCGTCCGGATCGATTCGCTCATCCCTATTGGCAGGAGTTGACAGCAGCAGCAGCAGGAGCCCAAATATACACTGGAGTTGGCCTCAGGAGCCCAAAAATTGGGTGAATCACACCCTGGAGTTGGCAGGAGTTGACAGTAGCAGCAGCAGGAGCCCAAATATACACTGGAGTTGGCTTCAGGAGCCCAAAAATTGGATGAATCACACCCTGGAGTTGGCAGAAGTTGGCAGCAGCAGCAGCAGGAGCCCAAATATACACTGGAGTTGGCTTCAGGAGCCCAAAAATTGGATGAATCACACCCTGGAGTTGGCAGAAGTTGGCAGCAGCAGCAGCAGGAGCCCAAATATACACTGGAGTTGGCCTCAGGAGCCCAAAAATTGGATGAATCACACCCTGGAGTTGGCAGAAGTTGGCAGCAGCAGCAGCAGGAGCCCAAATATACACTGGAGTTGGCCTCAGGAGCCCAAAAATTGGATGAATCACACCCTGGAGTTGGCAGAAGTTGGCAGCAGCAGCAGCAGGAGCCCAAATATACACTGGAGTTGGCTTCAGGAGCCCAAAAATTGGATGAATCACACCCTGGAGTTGGCAGGAGTTGACAGTAGCAGCAGCAGGAGCCCAAATATACACTGGAGTTGGCTTCAGGAGCCCAAAAATTGGATGAATCACACCCTGGAGTTGGCAGGAGTTGACAGCAGCAGCAGCAGCAGGAGCCCAAATATACACTGGAGTTGGCTTCAGGAGCCCAAAAATTGGATGAATCACACCCTGGAGTTGGCAGGAGTTGACAGTAGCAGCAGCAGGAGCCCAAATATACACTGGAGTTGGCCTCAGGAGCCCAAAAATTGGATGAATCACACCCTGGAGTTGGCAGGAGTTGACAGCAGCAGCAGCAGGAGCCCAAATATACATTGGAGTTGGCTTCAGGAGCCCAAAAATTGGATGAATCACACCCTGGAGTTGGCAGAAGTTGGCAGCAGCAGCAGCAGGAGCCCAAATATACACTGGAGTTGGCCTCAGGAGCCCAAAAATTGGATGAATCACACCCTGGAGTTGGCAGCAGCAGCAGGAGCCCAAACATTACTTTAAAGAGACCCTGGGGTTGGCTTCAGGAGCCCAAAAATTGGATGAATCACACCCTGGAGTTGGCAGAAGTTGGCAGCAGCAGCAGCAGGAGCCCAAATATACACTGGAGTTGGCTTCAGGAGCCCAAAAATTGGATGAATCACACCCTGGAGTTGGCAGGAGTTGACAGTAGCAGCAGCAGGAGCCCAAATATACACTGGAGTTGGCTTCAGGAGCCCAAAAATTGGATGAATCACACCCTGGAGTTGGCAGGAGTTGACAGCAGCAGCAGCAGGAGCCCAAATATACACTGGAGTTGGCTTCAGGAGCCCAAAAATTGGATGAATCACACCCTGGAGTTGGCAGGAGTTGACAGCAGCAGCAGCAGGAGCCCAAATATACACTGGAGTTGGCTTCAGGAGCCCAAAAGTTGGATGAATCACACCCTGGAGTTGGCAGGAGTTGACAGTAGCAGCAGCAGGAGCCCAAATATACACTAGAGTTGGCTTCAGGAGCCCAAAAATTGGATGAATCACACCCTGGAGTTGGCAGAAGTTGGCAGCAGCAGCAGCAGGAGCCCAAATATACACTGGAGTTGGCCTCAGGAGCCCAAAAATTGGATGAATCACACCCTGGAGTTGGCAGAAGTTGGCAGCAGCAGCAGCAGGAGCCCAAATATACACTGGAGTTGGCTTCAGGAGCCCAAAAATTGGATGAATCACACCCTGGAGTTGGCAGGAGTTGACAGTAGCAGCAGCAGGAGCCCAAATATACACTGGAGTTGGCTTCAGGAGCCCAAAAGTTGGATGAATCACACCCTGGAGTTGGCAGGAGTTGACAGTAGCAGCAGCAGGAGCCCAAATATACACTAGAGTTGGCTTCAGGAGCCCAAAAATTGGATGAATCACACCCTGGAGTTGGCAGGAGTTGACAGCAGCAGCAGCAGGAGCCCAAATATACACTGGAGTTGGCCTCAGGAGCCCAAAAATTGGATGAATCACACCCTGGAGTTGGCAGAAGTTGGCAGCAGCAGCAGCAGGAGCCCAAATATACACTGGAGTTGGCTTCAGGAGCCCAAAAATTGGATGAATCACACCCTGGAGTTGGCAGGAGTTGACAGTAGCAGCAGCAGGAGCCCAAAAAATGGCCTAAAGACATAAATATGTTTTGCACCATTTGGAAAGTGTAAAACGTGGCACCATGCTGAATCTAGTCGCATGCATCAGGCATTGGTGGGTGGAAATCCTGGCTGATCCATCCCTGATTCATTTTGACAAAGGTGAGTCTCTCCACATTTTTAGTTGACAGACGAGTTCTCCTCGCCGTAACTATGGCCCCCGCCGCACTAAACACCCGCTCAGATGGCACGCTACTTGCCGGGCAGGACAGCTTTTCCAGGGCAAACTCTGCTAGTTGCGGCCACAAATCAAGTTTGGCTGCCCAGAAGTCCAGCGGATCCTCAAGGTGTGTTGGCATGGTCATGTCAAAGTATGACATGACCTGCTGGTTCAGGTCCTGCTCCAGGTCTTCCTGCTGCTCATGAGTAGCCTCACTATGCGGGTGTAGAAAGCTACTCATTAGCGACTGAAGACTGAGGCTGCTGCTGCTGATGGAGCTTCTGCTGCTGCTGCTGCCAACCCCCCCAGCGGCCATGGCAGTGGAAGGTGAGCGCAGAGGTCCCCTCGAGTCAGACCTGCGAGAGTATGGACCATGGCGCAGATAGGCATCGGCCAACTGCCTACGTAGAATGTCTTTGTAGTAGTTGAGTTTGTCCTCCCTCTCGGTGGGTTTAAAAAATGCCCCCATTTTGTGCCGGAAGCGAGGGTCCAATAAGGTGGACAGCCAGAAGTCATCCCGCCGACAGATGGAAACAATTCTGGGGTCACTACGCAAGCATGTGAGCATGCTTCGTGCCATTTGCGCAAGTGACTCGGATGGACTACCTGTCTCCATCTCCACTGCATACTGCCACGGTGTGCCCGGGTCCTCTGTCTCTCCTTCCTCAAAAACCTCTAGCTCCTCTGGCTGCTCCTGCTCCTCCTCTCCTGTCCGCTGACTAGATAAACCAGCCATTTCGCCAAGCCTAAACTGTGTTTCGCTGGGCAACTCCTCCTCCTCCTCTTCCTCCTCCTCCTCCTCCAGTTCAGCTCCAACGGGGTTCATGTGGCCGTAAGATGTAAACGCCATGTCTCCAGTGCCCTGACCAGCCATGGTTTCCAACATGTGCTGTAGTACATGAAGCAGTGGAATCACGTCGTTCATCCCGTAATCCTGCCGACTGACAAATAAAGTGGCTTCCTCAAAGGGCCTGAGCAAACGGCAGGTGTCACGTATGAGCTGCCACTGGTTGACATTGAAGTTACACAGGGGAGTCCCCCTATCTGCTTGGATCATCAGGAAATCCGTGATGGCTTTTCTCTGTTCATATAATCGGTCCAACATGTGAAGGGTGGAATTCCAACGGGTGGAAACATCGCAAATCAGACTATGTTGGGGGATACCATTCTGACGCTGTAGCTCAAGAAGGGTGTGTTTGGCGGTGTAGGAGTGGCTGAAGTGCATGCAAAGTTTCCGTGAAGTTGTTAGGATGTCCTGCAGATGGGGGGAACACTTCAGAAACCGCTTGACAACCAGATTGAAGACGTGAGCCATGCAGGGGGCATGGGTCAGGCTTCCTTGGCGCAGCGCAGACAAAATGTTCTTCCCATTGTCGGTAACCATGATTCCCATTTTAAGTTTTCTCGGAGTAAGCCATGTTTGGATTTCCTGATGAATACATTTAAGCAGTTCCTCCCCTGTGTGACTCCGTTCGCCAAGACAAACCATGTGAAGCACTGCGTGACACCTCCGTGCCCTGCACACATGGTAGACTGGAGGGGCACTGAGACTTGAGCCTACAGTGGAGGGTGAGGAGATGGCGGAGGATGAGGAGGCCGAGTCGCACGGTGTCACAGGCCCAATGGGCAGAGAGCGCGGAGGCCGAAGCGGCGTGACCTGTCCAAGTTGCTGCTGCAAAGGGACCACATTCACCCAGTGGGCCGTAAACGACATGTACTGCCCCTGACCGTAGTTACAGCTCCAGATGTCGGCGCTGCCATGTATTTTGCTACACACCGACAGGCTCAAGGACTGGCCCACCTTCTGTTCAACAAAAGTGTGCAGCGCTGGTACTGCCTTCTTGGCAAAGAAATGACGGCTTGGGACTCTCCACCTCGGCTCAGCACAAGCCATCAGTTCTCTGAAAGGTGCAGATTCCACCACCTGAAAAGGGAGCGACTGCAGCACCAGCAACTTGGACAGGAGCACATTCAGCTTCTGCGCCGTAGGATGAGTGGGCGCATACTGCTGTCTCTTGGACATGGCTTCGCTGATGGATTGCTGGCGGGATGCATGACTTGGAGGAGGAGGAGGAGGAGCAGGAGCGACAGAGGATGGGTATGACGCACAGCTGCCTTCGGCTGAGGTGCTGGAGCCTTGGCTGGCAGAAATTGGGAGCTCACTTGGTGAGGAAGCAGACTGGACCACCCCCTGGGAGCCTCGGTTCTCCCAGGTCGTTTTATGGTGACGCATCATATGTTGACGCAGGGCCGTGGTGCCAACATTTGGACCCTGGCCACGCTTCACCTTTTGCCTACATATCTTGCATGTGGCCATGTTACCCTCCTGCGGATGCCTCAGGAAAAACTGCCACACTGCCGAGTAGCTACTTTTCCCACCCCCTGGCCTCACTGATTCACTGCTGCTGTTGCCAACTCCAGGAACCCCTGCTCCACTACCTCCCGATAAGGTAGACTGCCGCACAGCAGGTGCTCTACCCCGGCCCCGGCCGGCTCCAGCCTTTGGAATTGTGCCCCCATGCTGACTGCTACCACCTTGCTGCCTCAGCTGCTGACTCCGGGGCAACCTGCGCCCCTCTTCTCCTGATGATGACGATGAAGCCCCTTCATCACCCGGCTCCCAAGTGCGATCGGCTTCATCGTCATCATCATCATCACCGAGTTGTGGCTGTACGTCACTGATGTTCGTGGATTCGTCAACAGTGTCTGGCGCAGAAGCTGGAACGCTCGCAGCACCCACGACACTGTCCACATCACTATCTGTCTGCCTAGCTAGAGAAGCCACCTCCATTTCTTGGCTGGGCAGTAGCTGCTGACTGTCCTCTATCTGATGGTCCTCCTCACTAAAGAGTGGAGCTGAACCCAAAGCATAGGATACGTCGCTGGGGGAGGGAACGGCGTAGGACAGAGGCAATGGGAGGACAGGGACTGCTGGGGGCATGCCAACTCAGGGTTGTGTCAGAGGAACCTACCGACCCTAGACTGGGGGTCTCAGACGTAAGTTGTGATGATGTTGTTGATGAGCGCGTCAACCAATCTACCACGGCAGATGCGTTACTGGTGGAGACCCGACCGCTAGCAGATACTGGCAGATTAGGTCTCTCAGCGTGACTCCTGCTGCTACTGGCCCCCAGTCTGATGCGAGCTCTGCCTGCGGAATCTTGGCCTCTGCCACTCCTCTTTTCACTTCCAGGCACTTGTCTGCCCGACATAGTCTAACTGGCGTGGGAGTAGGTGATATTTTAAGATCCCCCGGGCAGCGGTGGGTCTATATGAAACAGAATATAATGCACACCAAAAGTGAGCAGTAACACTCAGCCTCCAACAGGCCTGCTTAGTGTAAATAAGAGAGCTGCTTAGTGTAAATAAAGAGGGGTATGCTATGTTACAGAATGGGATGCCTCAACAGAAGTGCACCTGGCAGGCAGCAGTAAGCCTATGCCCAGCAAAAGTGTCTTATAATATAAATATAATAAGAGCAAATGCTTATATGGTCTTAAACAGAGGCTGCTTTAGTCACAGAATGGGATGCCCCCAAAAAAGATCCAGTAGTACTATGCCCAGCAAAAGTGTCTTTATCAGGCTAATTTCAAATATGATAAGAGCAAATGCTTATATGGTCTTAAACAGAGGCTGCTTTAGTCACAGAATGGGATGCCCTGGCAGGGACAAGTAGTGCTATGCCCAGCAAAAGTGTCTTTATCAGGCTAATTTCAAATATGATAAGAGCAAATGCTTATACGGTCTTAAACAGAGGCTGCTGTAGTCACAGAATGGGATGCCCCAACAGAAGTGGACCTGGCAGGGTCCAGTAGTGCTATGCCCAGCAAAAGTGTCTTTATCAGGCCTAATTTCAAATATGATAAGAGCAAATGCTTATATGGTCTTAAACAGAGGCTGCTTTAGTCACAGAATGGGATGCCCCAACAGGAATGGACCTGGCAGGGTCCAGTAGTGCTTTGCCCAGCAAAAGTGTCTTTATCAGGCCTAATTTCAAATATGATAAGAGCAAATGGTTATATGGTCTTAAACAGAGGCTGCTTTAGTCACAGAATGGGATGCCCCAACAGAAGTGGACCTGGCAGGGTCCAGTAGTGCTATGCCCAGCAAAAGTGTCTTTATCAGGCCTAATTTCAAATATGATAAGAGCAAATGGTTATATGGTCTTAAACAGAGGCTGCTTTAGTCACAGAATGGGATGCCCCAACAGGAATGGACCTGGCAGGGTCCAGTAGTGCTTTGCCCAGCAAAAGTGTCTTTATCAGGCCTAATTTCAAATATGATAAGAGCAAATGCTTATATGGTCTTAAACAGAGGCTGCTTTAGTCACAGAATGGGATGCCCCAACAGAAGTGGACCTGGCAGGGTCCAGTAGTGCTATGCCCAGCAAAAGTGTCTTTATCAGGCCTAATTTCAAATATGATAAGAGCAAATGGTTATATGGTCTTAAACAGAGGCTGCTTTAGTCACAGAATGGGATGCCCCAACAGGAATGGACCTGGCAGGGTCCAGTAGTGCTTTGCCCAGCAAAAGTGTCTTTATCAGGCCTAATTTCAAATATGATAAGAGCAAATGCTTATATGGTCTTAAACAGAGGCTGCTTTAGTCACAGAATGGGATGCCCCAACAGAAGTGGACCTGGCAGGGTCCAGTAGTGCTATGCCCAGCAAAAGTGTCTTTATCAGGCCTAATTTCAAATATGATAAGAGCAAATGGTTATATGGTCTTAAACAGAGGCTGCTTTAGTCACAGAATGGGATGCCCCAACAGGAATGGACCTGGCAGGGTCCAGTAGTGCTTTGCCCAGCAAAAGTGTCTTTATCAGGCCTAATTTCAAATATGATAAGTGAAAATGGTTATACGGTCTTAAACAGGGGCTGCTGTAGTCACAGAATGGGATGCCCCAACAGAAGTGGACCTGGCAGGGTCCAGTAGTGCTATGCCCAGCAAAAGTGTCTTTATCAGGCCTAATTTCAAATATGATAAGAGCAAATGGTTATATGGTCTTAAACAGAGGCTGCTTTAGTCACAGAATGGGATGCCCCCAAAAAAAGATACAGTAGTACTATGCCCAGCAAAAGTGTCTTTATCAGGCTAATTTCAAATATGATAAGAGCAAATGCTTATATGGTCTTAAACAGAGGCTGCTTTAGTCACAGAATGGGATGCCCCCAAAAAAAGATGCAGTAGTACTATGCCCAGCAAAAGTGTCTTTATCAGGCTAATTTCAAATATGATAAGAGCAAATGCTTATATGGTCTTAAACAGAGGCTGCTTTAGTCACAGAATGGGATGCCCCCCAAAAAAGATGCAGTAGTACTATGCCCAGCAAAAGTGTCTTTATCAGGCCTAATTTCAAATATGATAAGAGCAAATGCTTATATGGTCTTAAACAGAGGCTGCTTTAGTCACAGAATGGGATGCCCCCCAAAAAAGATGCAGTAGTACTATGCCCAGCAAAAGTGTCTTTATCAGGCTAATTTCAAATATGATAAGAGCAAATGCTTATATGGTCTTAAACAGAGGCTGCTTTAGTCACAGAATGGGATGCCCCCCAAAAAAGATGCAGTAGTACTATGCCCAGCAAAAGTGTCTTTATCAGGCTAATTTCAAATATGATAAGAGCAAATGCTTATATGGTCTTAAACAGAGGCTGCTTTAGTCACAGAATGGGATGCCCCCCAAAAAAGATGCAGTAGTACTATGCCCAGCAAAAGTGTCTTTATCAGGCTAATTTCAAATATGATAAGAGCAAATGCTTATATGGTCTTAAACAGAGGCTGCTTTAGTCACAGAATGGGATGCCCCCCAAAAAAGATGCAGTAGTACTATGCCCAGCAAAAGTGTCTTTATCAGGCTAATTTCAAATATGATAAGAGCAAATGCTTATATGGTCTTAAACAGAGGCTGCTTTAGTCACAGAATGGGATGCCCCCCCAAAAAGATGCAGTAGTACTATGCCCAGCAAAAGTGTCTTTATCAGGCTAATTTCAAATATGATAAGAGCAAATGCTTATATGGTCTTAAACAGAGGCTGCTTTAGTCACAGAATGGGATGCCCCCCAAAAAAGATGCAGTAGTACTATGCCCAGCAAAAGTGTCTTTATCAGGCTAATTTCAAATATGATAAGAGCAAATGCTTATATGGTCTTAAACAGAGGCTGCTTTAGTCACAGAATGGGATGCCCCCCAAAAAAGATGCAGTAGTACTATGCCCAGCAAAAGTGTCTTTATCAGGCTAATTTCAAATATGATAAGAGCAAATGCTTATATGGTCTTAAACAGAGGCTGCTTTAGTCACAGAATGGGATGCCCCCCAAAAAAGATGCAGTAGTACTATGCCCAGCAAAAGTGTCTTTATCAGGCTAATTTCAAATATGATAAGAGCAAATGCTTATATGGTCTTAAACAGAGGCTGCTTTAGTCACAGAATGGGATGCCCCCCAAAAAAGATGCAGTAGTACTATGCCCAGCAAAAGTGTCTTTATCAGGCTAATTTCAAATATGATAAGAGCAAATGCTTATATGGTCTTAAACAGAGGCTGCTTTAGTCACAGAATGGGAAGCCCCCCAAAAAAGATCCAGTAGTACTATGCCCAGCAAAAGTGTCTTTATCAGGCTAATTTCAAATATGATAAGAGCAAATGCTTATATGGTCTTAAACAGAGGCTGCTTTAGTCACAGAATGGGATGCCCCCCAAAAAAGATGCAGTAGTACTATGCCCAGCAAAAGTGTCTTTATCAGGCTAATTTCAAATATGATAAGAGCAAATGCTTATATGGTCTTAAACAGAGGCTGCTTTAGTCACAGAATGGGAAGCCCCCCAAAAAAGATCCAGTAGTACTATGCCCAGCAAAAGTGTCTTTATCAGGCTAATTTCAAATATGATAAGAGCAAATGCTTATATGGTCTTAAACAGAGGCTGCTTTAGTCACAGAATGGGATGCCCCCCCAAAAAGATGCAGTAGTACTATGCCCAGCAAAAGTGTCTTTATCAGGCTAATTTCAAATATGATAAGAGCAAATGCTTATATGGTCTTAAACAGAGGCTGCTTTAGTCACAGAATGGGATGCCCCCCAAAAAAGATGCAGTAGTACTATGCCCAGCAAAAGTGTCTTTATCAGGCTAATTTCAAATATGATAAGAGCAAATGCTTATATGGTCTTAAACAGAGGCTGCTTTAGTCACAGAATGGGATGCCCCCCAAAAAAGATGCAGTAGTACTATGCCCAGCAAAAGTGTCTTTATCAGGCTAATTTCAAATATGATAAGAGCAAATGCTTATATGGTCTTAAACAGAGGCTGCTTTAGTCACAGAATGGGATGCCCCCCAAAAAAGATGCAGTAGTACTATGCCCAGCAAAAGTGTCTTTATCAGGCTAATTTCAAATATGATAAGAGCAAATGCTTATATGGTCTTAAACCGAGGCTGCTTTAGTCACAGAATGGGATGCCCCCCAAAAAAGATGCAGTAGTACTATGCCCAGCAAAAGTGTCTTTATCAGGCTAATTTCAAATATGATAAGAGCAAATGCTTATATGGTCTTAAACAGAGGCTGCTTTAGTCACAGAATGGGATGCCCCCCAAAAAAGATGCAGTAGTACTATGCCCAGCAAAAGTGTCTTTATCAGGCTAATTTCAAATATGATAAGAGCAAATGCTTATATGGTCTTAAACAGAGGCTGCTTTAGTCACAGAATGGGATGCCCCCCAAAAAAGATGCAGTAGTACTATGCCCAGCAAAAGTGTCTTTATCAGGCTAATTTCAAATATGATAAGAGCAAATGCTTATATGGTCTTAAACAGAGGCTGCTTTAGTCACAGAATGGGATGCCCCCCAAAAAAGATGCAGTAGTACTATGCCCAGCAAAAGTGTCTTTATCAGGCTAATTTCAAATATGATAAGAGCAAATGCTTATATGGTCTTAAACAGAGGCTGCTTTAGTCACAGAATGGGATGCCCCCCAAAAAAGATGCAGTAGTACTATGCCCAGCAAAAGTGTCTTTATCAGGCTAATTTCAAATATGATAAGAGCAAATGCTTATATGGTCTTAAACAGAGGCTGCTTTAGTCACAGAATGGGATGCCCCCCCAAAAAGATGCAGTAGTACTATGCCCAGCAAAAGTGTCTTTATCAGGCTAATTTCAAATATGATAAGAGCAAATGCTTATATGGTCTTAAACAGAGGCTGCTTTAGTCACAGAATGGGATGCCCCCCAAAAAAGATGCAGTAGTACTATGCCCAGCAAAAGTGTCTTTATCAGGCTAATTTCAAATATGATAAGAGCAAATGCTTATATGGTCTTAAACAGAGGCTGCTTTAGTCACAGAATGGGATGCCCCCCAAAAAAGATGCAGTAGTACTATGCCCAGCAAAAGTGTCTTTATCAGGCTAATTTCAAATATGATAAGAGCAAATGCTTATATGGTCTTAAACAGAGGCTGCTTTAGTCACAGAATGGGATGCCCCCCAAAAAAGATGCAGTAGTACTATGCCCAGCAAAAGTGTCTTTATCAGGCTAATTTCAAATATGATAAGAGCAAATGCTTATATGGTCTTAAACCGAGGCTGCTTTAGTCACAGAATGGGATGCCCCCCAAAAAAGATGCAGTAGTACTATGCCCAGCAAAAGTGTCTTTATCAGGCTAATTTCAAATATGATAAGAGCAAATGCTTATATGGTCTTAAACAGAGGCTGCTTTAGTCACAGAATGGGATGCCCCCCAAAAAAGATGCAGTAGTACTATGCCCAGCAAAAGTGTCTTTATCAGGCTAATTTCAAATATGATAAGAGCAAATGCTTATATGGTCTTAAACAGAGGCTGCTTTAGTCACAGAATGGGATGCCCCCCAAAAAAGATGCAGTAGTACTATGCCCAGCAAAAGTGTCTTTATCAGGCTAATTTCAAATATGATAAGAGCAAATGCTTATATGGTCTTAAACAGAGGCTGCTTTAGTCACAGAATGGGATGCCCCCCCAAAAAGATGCAGTAGTACTATGCCCAGCAAAAGTGTCTTTATCAGGCTAATTTCAAATATGATAAGAGCAAATGCTTATATGGTCTTAAACAGAGGCTGCTTTAGTCACAGAATGGGATGCCCCCCAAAAAAGATGCAGTAGTACTATGCCCAGCAAAAGTGTCTTTATCAGGCTAATTTCAAATATGATAAGAGCAAATGCTTATATGGTCTTAAACAGAGGCTGCTTTAGTCACAGAATGGGATGCCCCCCCAAAAAGATGCAGTAGTACTATGCCCAGCAAAAGTGTCTTTATCAGGCTAATTTCAAATATGATAAGAGCAAATGCTTATATGGTCTTAAACAGAGGCTGCTTTAGTCACAGAATGGGATGCCCCCCAAAAAAGATGCAGTAGTACTATGCCCAGCAAAAGTGTCTTTATCAGGCTAATTTCAAATATGATAAGAGCAAATGCTTATATGGTCTTAAACAGAGGCTGCTTTAGTCACAGAATGGGATGCCCCCCAAAAAAGATGCAGTAGTACTATGCCCAGCAAAAGTGTCTTTATCAGGCTAATTTCAAATATGATAAGAGCAAATGCTTATATGGTCTTAAACAGAGGCTGCTTTAGTCACAGAATGGGATGCCCCCCAAAAAAGATGCAGTAGTACTATGCCCAGCAAAAGTGTCTTTATCAGGCTAATTTCAAATATGATAAGAGCAAATGCTTATATGGTCTTAAACAGAGGCTGCTTTAGTCACAGAATGGGATGCCCCCCAAAAAAGATGCAGTAGTACTATGCCCAGCAAAAGTGTCTTTATCAGGCTAATTTCAAATATGATAAGAGCAAATGCTTATATGGTCTTAAACAGAGGCTGCTTTAGTCACAGAATGGGATGCCCCCCAAAAAAGATGCAGTAGTACTATGCCCAGCAAAAGTGTCTTTATCAGGCTAATTTCAAATATGATAAGAGCAAATGCTTATATGGTCTTAAACAGAGGCTGCTTTAGTCACAGAATGGGATGCCCCCCAAAAAAGATGCAGTAGTACTATGCCCAGCAAAAGTGTCTTTATCAGGCTAATTTCAAATATGATAAGAGCAAATGCTTATATGGTCTTAAACAGAGGCTGCTTTAGTCACAGAATGGGATGCCCCCCAAAAAAGATGCAGTAGTACTATGCCCAGCAAAAGTGTCTTTATCAGGCTAATTTCAAATATGATAAGAGCAAATGCTTATATGGTCTTAAACAGAGGCTGCTTTAGTCACAGAATGGGATGCCTCACAGCAGACTTAAGATCAGTTCAGTATATATGCACAGTTAGTTAGTATAAGCAGCCTGAAAACGCTAACAAAGTCTGGCTGTCAGGCTGGATGAAAAAAAAAAAAAAAACTGACAGCCTCCGATTTTCCATTCCTTTCCCTGTTTTCCGCTGACTTTCTGTCTGTCTCCTGTCTGTCTCCTGCCTGTCTCCAGCCTGTCCCTGTCTGTCCCTGCCTGTCTAACTGTCTGTCTCTCCCTCAGCTACACAGCGTTCTGTCTCTCACGAATGCAATAGAGAAATGAGGCTGGAAAGCAAGATGGCCGGCCTTAAATACAGCTGTGACGTCACCGGGCTTGCTGGCTGCTGATAGGCTGCATGTGACTGTCCCAGCATACACTGCCCCAGCTTACATGTCTGGACATGTCCCGTCCGCCATCTTAGAATGCCTGTAATGTAAATGAATGGATGTTAAAGGAAAACTTCGAGCGATCGAATCGCGGGGAAATTCGGATTCGATCCGAATCGAATTTTTCCTGAAATTTGGATCGAATCCGGGTTCGTCCGGATCGATTCGCTCATCCCTAGTGTTCGGGAGACCCAGATACACATACCAAACTTGATCCTGCATTTATTCCGTACAAATACAATATAGAAATACAAATATGCACCTTACTTACATCATCCCCGCTGTTGATTTTGTATGTGTTTGACCACAATAAGATCAGCATATTTTAAAAGGTTCTTCTTTTTCTTTAGCTCCAAATCCAAAAATGTGTTACCCCGCATTGGGACTTGCACATTCTTCACACATTTCTAGATCTTTTTTGGTTTTTGGCTGTGCAGCTCTTTTTTTGCATGGACCTCAAATAAATGATCGAGTTTTAAAGCCAAAGGGTGGTCCTCCCCCAAAATATTGATTTTACTTCTAGTCATTTAGCATTTTCGTAATCGATAAGAAAGTTGTTCTACTAACACTGTTTTTGTTTCCTACTCAGCATTTTCAGCATTTTCCCGTAAAAAACTCACCGTAAAATATTTATAAACTGTAGAATCTCATTTCATATATATTGAGATGAGCTTCAGCTACAGGCCAGCATTAAATCTGCCCAAAGGGACCGGTTCGGCCACAACCGGAGAGTGTCAAGATCTGAGTTTGATGACCAAGCCTGCCTTTATTTCTTTAACATCTTTTTGTCTCCTTTGCCTCCTCAAGCCCAGTGCACGGGGCCTACGGGCTGGTAGCACAAGGCCCAGAGGCTCAACAAACGGCCCCTGTCCCTGCAGGAGTACCAGCCTCTATCTCTATGAACTTCAGCACAGGGTGGGAAGATGTGCGTCGCCGAGGATGCAGGGGATGCTGTTCTTCCAAATGATATCAATGAGAGCCTATAATCTATAAGATTCCTGGGCCGATCGATTCCCCCCCCCGGGGCATCCAAAACTGGGATGCCCCGCTGTGTGAAACCCCCGGCCGGCGTGGGCACGCTCCGTTAGAGGGAAGTGGGGGATGCGGCCGCCAGTGCGCTCGGAGTTGCTGGTCTTAGACGAAGGCTTAGATGACGTGATGTCAGCGGCTCCGAGCGAACTGATTGGACGAGCGGCCGTGAATGCGCCGTAGGACTGTGTTGAGGTCAGTTGGCATAGGCAATCTGGGGGGTTTCACACAGCAAGGCATCCCCGATTGGGGTGCCCTGGGCGAAAAGACCAGAACCCAGGATTTTGACTTTAAGCATATGATGCACATAAATTGCTTAAAGTGGACCAACACCCAGGGGGGATCGGCCCGGAAATCTATAAGATTCCCGGACCGATCAGATCCCTCCCCGCGGGGCATCCGAAATCGGGATGTCCCGCGGGGAGGAACCCCCCAGGAGGCCCACAAACCTTACCTCAGCCCCGTTCCATCGGCGCTTCCCTCTAGCAGGGCGCGCACCCGCGCCGGCCGTTTGTGAATGGCCGGTGCAGGCGCGCTCCCTGTTAGAGGGAAGCGCGAGACGCGGCCTCCAGCGCTCAGAGCCAGCTGAGCTGGTATGCGCGTCCAGGCGACCCCGATCGGGGTGCCCCACCGAAGTGGACCAAAACCCAGGATAGTCAAAATCCTGGGTGTTGGTCCACTTTAATGTACCCATAGGCTGACCACTAGGTGGCATCCATATATACATAAAGAGGTACTGTGCAACAGAGCAAAGCAAGCTGTATATTAACCATAACATATCGTAACATATGTGAACCACAAAGCTGCAGGTGGCACCTAATAATCTGTGATGTCTACATACGGGGTGCACTGCCCAACTCGGGGACCCTACTGCGAATGCACTCTGAACAAAGATTTTTTTGGGATGCCCTCCAAACAACTCCCAAATGGGTCCCTAGGGACTAACACTTGCACTCCACAAAAGTACAAACTTAGTGATCAAAACATCTTTATTGCTAATAATCACATTAAAAACATATTAAAAATAGCGACAAATCATGGTGCTATACCGTAACAAACCACATGGGGAGCCATCGAGCCAGCAATTTGATTATAAAGTGCTAAAGTAACTAATAAGGAATACCTATATACTACAAATATATAATAAAGTGCCAAGTGCTATATCCAATGTACATCAATATTCATCAGCAGGACCCCTAACAAGAAACAGGCCCAGCAGTCACTTTAGCACTTTATAATATAAAATATACATTTCTGGCTCGATGGCTCCCCCATGTGGTTTGTTACGGTATAGCACCATGATTTGTCGCTATTTTTAATATGTTTTTAATGTGATTATCAGCAATAAAGATGTTTTGATCACTAATTTTGTACTTTTGTGGAGTGCAAGTGTTAGTCCCTAGGGACCCATTTGGGAGTTGTTTGGAGGGCATTCGCATTCGCAGTAGGGTATAGTAACATATAGTAATAACCAATATATAGGCAAAATTGTCAAGCAGTATACCTAGTGGATGAAACACAAGGGTTCCTTGGTAGCATCTCTTTCCAATGTCTTATTGTCTTTATGCAAAGAGAGGACTGATTTTACAATACAGAGGACTAATGTGCCATTTCTGTGCACCTCTGCATTTATTACTATATGTTATGGTTAATATACAGCTCTGCTCTGTTGCACAGTACCTCTGTTTATGTACAGGTCCTTCTCAAAAAATTAGCATATAGTGCTAAAGTTCATTATTTTCCATAATGAAATGATAAAAATTAAACTTTCATATATTTGAGATTCATTGCACACCAACTGAAATATTTCAGGTCTTTTTTTGTTTTAATACTGATGATTTTGCCATCCAGCTCATGAAAACCCCCAAATCCTATCTCAAAAAATTAGCATATCATGAAAAGGTTCTCTAAACGAGCAATTAACCTAATCATCTGAATCAACTAATTAACTCTAAACACTTGCAAAAGATTCCTGAGGCTTTTAAAAAAGCCCAGCCTGGTTCATTACTCAAAAACGCCATCATGGGTAAGACTGCCGACCTGACTGCTGTCCAGAAGGCCATCATTGACAACCTCAAGCAAGAGGGTAGGACCCAGAAAGAAATTTCTGAACAAATAGGCTGTTCCCAGAGTGCTGTATCAAGGCACCTCAGTGGGAAGTCTGTGGGACGGAAAAAATGTGGCAGAAAACGCTGCACAGCGAGAAGAGGTGACCGGACCCTGAGGAAGATTGTGGAGAAGGACCAATTCCAGACCTTGGGGGACCTGCAGAAGCAGTGGACTGAGTCTGGAGTAGAAACATCCAGAGCCACCGTGCACAGGCGTGTGCAGGAAATGGGCTACAGGTGCCGCATTCCCCAGGTGGGCTACAGAGAAGCAGCACTGGACTGTTGCTCAGTGGTCCCAAGTACTTTTTTCTGATGAAAGCAAATTTTGCATGTCATTCGGAAATCAAGGTGCCAGAGTCTGGAGGAAGACTGGGGAGAAGGAAATGCCAAAATGCCTGAAGTCCAGTGTCAAGTACCCACAGTCAGTGATGGTCTGGGGTGCCATGTCAGCTGCTGGTGTTGGTCGACTGTGTTTTATAAAGGGCAGGGTCAATGCAGCTAGCTATCAGGAGATTTTGGAGCACTTCATGCTTCCATCGGCTGAAAAGCTTTATGGAGATGAAGATTTTATTTTTCAGCACGACCTGGCACCAGCTCACAGTGCCAAAACCACTGGTAAATGGTTTACTGACCCCGGTATTACTGTGCTCAATTGGCCTGCCAACTCTCCTGACCTGAACCCCATAGAGAATCTGTGGAATATTGTGAAGAGAAAGTTAAGAGACACAAGACCCAACACTCTGGATGAGCTTAAGGCCGCTATCGAAGCATCATGGGCCTCCATAACACCTCAGCAGTGCCACAGGCTGATTGCCTCCATGCAACGCCGCATTGAAGCAATCATTTCTGCAAAAGGATTCCCGACCAAGTATTGAGTGCATAACTGAACATAATTATTTGAAGGTTGACTTTTTTTTTTATTAAAAACACTTTTCTTTTATTGGTCGGATGAAATATGCTAATTTTTTGAGATAGGATTTTGGGGTTTTCATGAGCTGTATGGCAAAATCATCAGTATTAAAACAAAAAAATACCTGAAAAATTTCAGTTGGTGTGCAATGAATCTCAAATATATGAAAGTTTAATTTTTATCATTTCATTATGGAAAATAATGAACTTTAGCACTATATGCTAATTTTTTGAGAAGGACCTGTATACGGATGCCACCTAGTGGTCAGTGTATGGGTACATTTTGCATTTTATTTGCTTAAAGTGGACCAAAACCTACGCCAATCGGCCTGGGAATCTATAAGATTCATGGGCCGATCGATTCCCCCCCCTCGGGGCATCCGTTGTGTGAAACCCCCCAGGTCACCCTATACACTTTTGTTTCCCAGTCCAACGGCACATGTGCAAGCCGCGACCGCATCCCTGCTATCCCTCTAGCAGGGTGCGTGCCCACGCCAGGCATTTGTGAATGGCCGGCGCGGGCACACTCCCTGTCGGAGGGAAGCAAGGGATGCAGCCGCCAGCGTGCTCGGAGCTGTTGCCCTTAGACAAAGCTTAGACGACGTGATGTCAGTAACTCCGAGCGAGCTGATTGGACGAGTGCCCGCGCATGCGTCGCAGGACCGGGAAGAGGTGAGTTGGCATCGGCGATCTGGGGGGTTTCATGCAGCGCGGCTTCTCCGATCGGGTTTCCCCAGGGGAAAGGAACAAAACCCAGGATTTTGGTAACTTTAAGCGGGTTAGCACACAGGAGACCAATTTATACATTTTTAGCATTTAATTCACCCATAGGGGGCAGCGCATGTAAAAAAGGATGTACAATAAAAATAACAGGCATACAAAATACAGCAAGATGCCTATAAACATCAATAGGAGATATAAACAGAAATCCTTTTCCTCTTATCAAGGTAATGTCCTGCTGTGAGGGGTACACGGAAAGTGATGATAACAGCCTACTTAATAGAAGAAAACCCCTGACATGTCATGTGTGCCATCTCCCTCATTTTTAAACTGATTATAGGGGCGGGCAGAATGCTGGATGCAGCCAATGGGGTGTCAAGGTTCCATTTTCAAAAGTTATGCTTTAATGTCTATTTTCTTTTGAAGAGAGGTGTGCAGCAAATGTCTAATTCACTGCTTTGTTGTAAGTAGATGTCAATTAGCCCATATAGTGGTGTCACTAGATTCAGCCAAAAGGCCTGTAGTTAGCACAGTGTTGTACAATGGCTTGTTCTCCTGTCCTGTCATATGTAAATGCATACCCCCCCAACCGTCAAGATTTTCCCGGGACAGTCCAGATTTTTCGCAGTTGGTCCCGCGTCCTGCGGCGCATGCACTTGTCCCGCGCCATCGCTGCTCTGTCCCACAAAGTAGCCGCTATGTCCCACGCCATCACCCGGAGGGTTGCCGCGACCAGCAGCGGGCGCCTGAGAGGCCGCGGCAGCCGAGAGTCTGGGAGGCAGGTTTTTTTTTTCACTTCTTTTATTTCATTGGTGGTTCAGTGGGTGGGGGCGGGGCTCCAGGAAGGAGCCTGTTGTTGCCGCTAATCTGAAGGTGGGCGGGGCTCCAGGAAAGAGCTGGGGATTGCAGAGGAGGGGAAATCGTCGCACTGGTGAGTGTGTCTCTGTGTGTGTGTGTGTGTGTGTGTGTGTGTGTGTGTGTGTGTGTGTGTGCCTGTGTGTGTGTGTCTATGTGTGTGTTTGTGTGTGTGTGTCTGTTTGTGTCTGTCTGTGTGTCTATGTGTGTCTATGTGTGTGTGTGTTTGTGTCTGTCTGTCTGTGTGTATGTGTGTGTGTGTGTCTATGTGTGTGTGTGTTTGTGTCTGTCTGTCTGTGTGTGTGTGTGTGTGTGTGTGTGTGTGTGTGTGTCTGTCTATGTGTGTGTGTGTGTTTGTGTCTGTCTGTCTGTGTGTGTATGTATGTGTGTGTGTCTGTGTGTCTATGTGTGTGTGTATGTGTGTGTGTGTGTGTATGTGTGTGTGTCTGTGTATGTGTGCCTGTGTGTGTGTGTGTGTGTGTTTGTGTGTGTGTATGTGTGTTTGTCTGTGTATGTGTGTCAATGTGTGTGTGTGTGTGTGTGTGTATGTGTGTGTGTGTGTGTGTCTATGTGTGTGTGTGTCTATGTGTGTGTGCGTAAGTTTGTGTATGTGTGTGTTTGTGTATGTGTCTGTGTCACTCGTAACTGGTTGTAACAAGGGATGCCCCTCACTGGCTGCAATGAGGTATGCCCTATTTAATTATTAGGTGATGTTTCCCTTTAAGGGCAAGGCTGAGGGTGTGGCTGGGGCGTGGCTTCTTGTGTCCCTCTTTACGGCTTTCAAAAGTTGGGAGGTCCAAACAAATGTACTAACATGCCTCTGTTAATCGGCACGGTGTGTTTTGCCATCCTAAGATTAACTATAGTTTTGGTCATATTTTTATCTGCTCATATATTTTATACTTCCTCACACCTGCACTGCCACCACCTAAGGGATGCAGTAAGAGCCCAGCGCCCACTGACATGAGCCCAGTGTTCTTTCTTGATCTTTTTAATAAAAAAAAAAAAAAATCCGAATAGCTGGACCCAAAAATTGCGCCCATTTGGGTTTTACTGGGCCAGGTAATATTTTGATTGAATGAAACAATAGGCTGAAGCTCCTCTTTATCTATAGATGTATTTGTTTTACATTAATATAAGAGGAACAAATATTTAAATAACAAATGTTAAGGAACTGACCAACTTGTGCCATTCTTGCTCTGCAGATACCCCTGGAGCTCCATGGTGGTGTATCTGGGCCTCTACAGGTTGGAGGTAAATAGTCCTCACACAGTTTCCACCACAATACTGCAAGTGATCACTAGCGGCATTTTCCAAAATACTGGAGACACCTGGGACATCGCTCTGGTGCAACTGGCCAGTCCTGTGACTTACACCCAATACATCATGCCGGTATGTCTCCCGTCCTCCTCCTCCGTCACCTTCCCCTGTGGCATGGAGTGCTGGGTGACCGGCTGGGGTGCCACATCTGAGGGAGGTAAGTCCAAGCAGTTTAAACCAAGCGTGTAGTTATTATTATAACCCCTCACCCTAGTTATTATTATAAGCCCCTCACCCTAGCAAGAAGTGGCACGGGAAGCCACGTGCGCAGGTGCTTTTGGCTGCTGCCCCCTGCTCTCCCTCCCCACTTTCTGGACGCAATGTGTTGCTTTCATTTGGATTGGTAACAATGTATCTGTGACACAGCTTTGCACTTTTGATTTATTTCTTTCATTGTAACACTTGTATTGTTAATCACCGAGTCATGATTCATCCACTGCTTTACTTGCTTACACATTGGTTACAATGCTGACCGATATTTTGTGTAATAGCATTTTCACTGGATTAGGTTTTGAGAGAATGTCATACGTTTCATTTGTTTGTTTGAATAGACTTTTAGCTGCTGTATTGTAACACATTTTGGTCATTGCTCTGCAGGTGTGACTGCATATATTTTCAAATGTGCACTTATTGCTTTAGATATTTCAGATAGGGGTTTTCTTTTCATTTTTTATTAGCATAATTATCTTGAATTTACCAGCAATAACATTGCAATTTTTCACATGGGTCTTCTACATTTGGGATACTCATTTTGTTGTCTGTGGGTCAGAGGTGAGACAGGACTGGGGTAGTCAGTGGTTGGTTTTAAATGTCTTGTTGTGTATATGCGTTTTTAAAGTGTTTTTGTACTCAAATAAAATGATTTTCTAAACTAGAATTTCTTCTTTGGTGGTGCTCCCATATTTGTGGCTGCTGTGGCTTGTAGTCGCAACTGCTACTTTTTTCTGCATGTAGTCATTAATATTGATATGAACAAAATGATAAAACCTCTGCTTGTAAAGCGGTGAATGGCGATAAGATGGAAAGGGTAGATGTCGCATACCTAGCTGCCCGCCAGAACACCACCAAAGATGCCCCCTGAGGCCCTGTCTAAAGTAGATAAGAGGGAAGGTAGCATGGCTGAAGCTGGTAAGTACAAGCACACGGCTGGTACAGGTGAGTACAAAGCGGAAGTGAGATCTACCACCACACGCCAGCTCTGGAGTGAGTACTGGCCGGCCTGGGCTTTACTGGGGCCCCTCCCACAAGCAGGGACAGACTGGTATGTAACCACAACCAAAACCATAACCAAAGGCGTGCAGCAAGGCAATGGGCAGGTATCCAAAGTTCAGGAGCCAGAGCGCATAGTCATAGGTATCCAAAGGCCAGAGCAGCTAGTCAGAGTTGGCCAATGGCCTGGAGCCAGAGCAGGTAGTCAGAGTTAGCCAATGGCCTGGAGCCGGAGCAGGTAGTCAGAGTTAGCCAATGGCCAGGAGCCGGAGCAGGTAGTCAGAGTTAGCCAATGGCCTGGAGCCAGAGCAGGTAGTCAGAGTTAGCCAATGGCCTGGTGCCGGAGCAGGTAGTCAGAGATAGCCAATGGCCTGGAGCCAGAGCAGGTAGTCAGAGTTAGCCAATGTCCTGGAGCCAGAGCAGCTATTCAGAGTTAGCCAATGTCCTGGAGCCAGAGCAGCTATACAGAGCTAGCCAATGGCCTGGAGCCAGAGCAGGTAGTCAGAGTTGGCCAATGGCCTGGAACCAGAGCAGATAGTCAGAGTTAGCCAATGGCCTGGAGCCAGGGCAGGTAGTCAGAGTTGGCCAATGGCCTGGAGCTAAAGCAGGTAGTCAGAGTTAGCCAATGGCCCGGTGCCAGAACAGGTTGTCAGAGAAGGCCATGGTTGCCATCAATCTAAGACTTCCTTTTACGCCACTTTGCGCATGACTAGCACAAACGCAGATAATAGCAAATAATGCACTGCACGTGCGCGGGTCCCTAATCGTATCCGTGACCATGTGCGCAAAGATAGGTATAACTAGTAGATCAAGGGTAGAACTAACTGCATGTCTAGGGACACTTTTGCACAACTAAGTACACGTTCATATGACCAGTGACCGTTAGGTGATAGGTCAACTTTAAGTCAAATATTAAAATGTGCGCAGTTGGCTACAGATTTTCAGCGATATTTATTGCAGCTGAGGGGTATCTGGATGGTTCGGATGCATCAATCTTTATTGTAAACTATAAATCACAGAAAACACAGAGTCAACTGTGGGCTGTTTACAATTTAATAGCTATTGCATGACATACATGCATTGCATGTTATGCAATGTATCACAGTAGGAGTAGTTCTTGTTGCAATTGTAACAATCAGCCGTAACCTGACTCTTACAATGTATTACGCAGCAACGAGCTGGCTGGCTTTTACAATGTTAGAGAATGACTCACCTCTGCTTGTTACGTTGCCCAGCAGGCAAACCTGCCAGAGATTCAGTGTATTTTGTGATTCTATCTTTGTATTTCCTGGAGTTCCCTTACAGAGCGGCTTACGAGACCTCAAATGCTGACCATGGTGGTATGGTAGGGAGGTGTCAGAAATAATAGTATAAGGGACGCCCATAATGGCCTGCTAATAACACACAATGATATTGTCTAACAACTTACAGTATATCACCGTTCACCTGTCCATCTTCACCACCAGGGAATCCACCTGCAGACGGAACCCTCCAGAAGGTCATGACACCGCTAATCGATTATAAAACATGCAGTGTCTTGTATAACTCGAAGTCCAGCAGCTATGTGGCCATCCAGAGTGAGAAGATCTGTTCAGGATACAGCGATGGTGGAAAGGACTCCTGCCAGGTAAGAGCTATAATGAGGTATCAAGGTATCACGTGGTTATGTTAATGGACTGTCTTGTGGGTGGGTGTTAGGGTTCTTTGGCTGCGGTAAGTGCATAGGCGCGGGCATTTTCAGTCCTTGGTAAGGGACTCTCCGGTCCACGTTTAGGCCACTCTCATCATTGTAATGGAGGGGACATTTCCACATGACCTTTTCCTCAACACTGTCGCCTCTATTGCAACGGTTTGAGCCGTATGCTGTGGGGCATGTTCATGGCTGCCATTATGGACCAGAGGGGACCGACGGGGCATTCGTTCTCTGATCTTGGTAAGTTGTGATGCCGCTGTATAGAGCCCTGGTGAGGCCACAGCTAGAATACTGTGTGCAGTTCTGGAGACCTCCCCTGCAAAAATACATTATTCAAATAGAACGTGTCCAAAGGCGGCCAACAAAAATGGTGGAAGGACTTAAACTTAAAACTTATCAGGAGAGACTTAAAGAACTTCATTTGTACAGTCTGGAGGAAAGAAGGGAGAGGGGGACATGATGGAGACCTTTAAATATGTGAAAGGATTGAATAAGGTTCAGGAGGGAAGTGTTTTTAAGAAGAAACTTAATGATAGAACAAGGGGCACAACCTGAAGCTGGTCAGGGGGAAGATCAGGAGCAATGTTAGAAAATATTATTTTACAGAAAGAGTAGTAGATGCTTGGAACAAACTTCCAGCAGAGGTAGTTGAAAAATCAACAGTCACTGAATTTAAACATGCCTGGGATAAGCCTCCATCTATCCTAAGATAAAGAGATCATACAGTATACACATAAGATACAGAGAACATACAGTATACACATAAGATACAGAGAACATACAGTATACACATAGGATACAGAGAACATACAGTATACACATAAGATACAGAGAACATACAGTATATACATAAGATACAGAGAACATACAGTATATACATAAGATACAGAGAACATACAGTATACACATAAGATACAGAGAACATACAGTATACACATAAGATACAGAGAACATACAGTATACACATAAGATAAAGAGAACATACAGTATACACATAAGACACAGAGAACATACAGTATACACATAAGATAAAGAGAACATACAGTATATACATAAGATACAGAGAACATACAGTATACACATAAGACACAGAGAACATACAGTATACACATAAGATAAAGAGAACATACAGTATACACATAGGATACAGAGAACATACAGTATACACATAAGATACAGAGAACATACAGTATACACATAAGATACAGAGAACATACAGTATACACATAAGATACAGAGAACATACAGTATATATATAAGATACAGAGAACATACAGTATACACATAAGATACAGAGAACATACAGTATATATATAAGATACAGAGAACATACAGTATACACATAAGATACAGAGAACATACAGTATACACATAAGATACAGAGAACATACAGTATATATATAAGATACAGAGAACATACAGTATACACATAAGATACAGAGAACATACAGTATATATATAAGATACAGAGAACATACAGTATACACATAAGATACAGAGAACATACAGTATACACATAAGGGCAGACTAGATGGACCGTATTGGTCTCCTTCTGCCATCAACCTTCTATGTTTCTATGTTTCTATGAATATTTGAGGTCATAGTAGGATGTGTGAGGTGCGATACTATCTACATTGGGTTTTAATTGTTTATATGGGGTTACTTTGTGTATATGCCTATAAAATGTGAATTCTAATATATATATATATATATATATATATATATATATATATATATACAAAAGCACCATTTTTAAATGTTTGGCTAGACAAAGCCTTTAAATATAATGTATCACGTTTGTTGGAAATGAATCTATAAAATCTATAGTTTATAAGAAATTGGCACCGAATTGGATTTAATGTATATGTTAACCTTTCTTGAGTTTTATTCATTATAATACAATTTGTTGCTGTGATGCTGGGCTTTTCTCTATTTTGCTGGATTTTAGTGTTGGGAGAACTGGTACAAGTTCAGGAAGTTCTGCTAATTTTGAACAAAAGCTCAGTTCGTGGGAACTAAACTTGACTCAAACCCAAACTTGAACATGGTCCCCATTGAAATCAACGGAGACCCGAACTTTGAGACCTCCCACAGCCAGGGCTTCAGAAAAATGGCCACCCCCATGAGTGAGGTTACTTTACATTGTAAACATCCTCACTCATGGAGGCGGCCATCTTTCTGATAGCAGAACGGCATTGGGAATGGGATTGAGGGGCTCAGGTGAGTTTTACAGCACTTACTGCACCTGCACACTTTATGTGCTGAGGGGGAAAATTAAATATTACAATTAATATAATATTTCAGTTCTAGCCGCCTGTATGTCTCTACCACATTCCCGAGTGTGTGGAGTGGTTTTCACCCCTCCCGTCATAGGAATGACCATTACTAAGAATGTTATGTCTGCTTAATGAGGAACAGATGTTCTTAAGGTGTAAGGTGAACTTTCTATATGCACTGTATGTTTGAAATGTCCAATAGAAGTAGGACATGTGTCCAGGCATCTAATTCCCGTTCTGAGAAATGTGGGGGCTAATTTAAGACTAGTGCTTCATATTGCCATTTGATTGTCTATGTAGCGGGCTTAGAGCGTCCGCTAATGGACGCTGCAAGCCGGTGTCTGGCGCTGTGACCAAGTGTAGCAGCCGGACAAGTGATGCTGTAGTATCTGTCCAGCATTGATAAATGTGATGTCTGGAGGGCGCTGTAGCCAACGATAGGTAGCACTGTCAAGGATGGCTATCCGTCAGGTGGACCCCCTCCTTTGTACCTGTTTAACGGGGATCCTGGGTGTCATTCAGCCTTTCAAATTAGCCTAGGAGATAAGAAATACGCGAGACAGAAGGACACAATCATTGGAATGCGTTTGACTATCTCACGGAGATGCATCTGGTGCTCCTCCCTTTGACAATTTTATTTATAGTAAAATAGAAAACTTACATACGTCATCTTACAGGGACATATCATATTAGAAAAACACTGAATATCTAGCTCAGTAATGGGTCTGTTCTACCTAATGAGCACATTGGAATGTTATCTACGTCTAAAAGGGAGGCCACTCAAAGGCGTTGTCCAGCTTCCCGATGCCATCTTTATTACAGTAATGCATTAGTAGCAGCATATTCTATTATCTTCATAATCCTAAGCATTATCGTCAAGTAAAAGAGAAATAGCGCAGAGATAAGTGGCTTACTGAGGGTTTATTTCACCTTTATTAGCCACTAAAGCTTAGAATGCAAAGATAGGAACCTAAAATCAAGTGATGTAAATGGAGAGAGAATGTTCATATATATATTTATTCATTTTATTGTTTCGGACCTCCGTTCATCACAGCGCCTGTTAAGTGCGTCCGACGCCATATACACCAGCACCAGAGCGAAAACACATGTAATGACATTGTGTAACACTGTAACAATAACACTGCAATGGCGGAACGACACATACAATTCTGCATAATAAAAAAATCTAAATATAACAATATAAGGGTTTGGTTGCTGAGGTCACACAATCATTCGATCCTAAAATTGAGTAAAATTAATTTATTAAAACCCTATTTCTACACAAGCACAAAAAAGCATTGAAATGTATGGGATAACGCTGCTGAGCGACAGGTGCTACATGGCGCTGCGGAACATACAGCGCCGGCTCTTTACACTGAGTCACCGCTAGTGATACATGTGACGCTACATGACGCTATTAGAGGGGCTCACCGGATTGACTGTATATATGGTTTTCACATACTGCACCCGGAGTTCACCTGTCGCTACGTGGCGATACCTGGCGTTATCGTTTCTTAAATAACCCCCAATGATCAGCTGCTATACTTACTGATGGACGTTCTTGTCTTCCAGGGCGACTCCGGGGGGCCTCTGGTGTGTAAAGTCCAGGGCGTCTGGTACCAGGTCGGCATCGTAAGCTGGGGAACTGGCTGTGCAGAACCAAACTACCCCGGGGTATACACGCTGGTGTCGGCCTATCAAGACTGGATTGGAAGCTACACTCAAGTGGCGTTCAGCGAAGTCACCTCCATCCCGGCGCCAAACCGGACATGCGGAGGAAGCTACAATGCGAGCGCCGGCCATTCCCGCTGCCACTGGGTGATCTTACTTGTTGCTGCTCTTCTGCAGCTTTGTCTGTGACCCGGAACCAGCATCTCGGTCATAGAATAAAGGATGATGTTTCAGGTTTTTACCCCTCTAAGAATTGGGTCAAACCAAATTGACGAGGGTCATAAGAAAGAGGCACAACTCTACAAATACCATACAACAATAATATATTATTAAGTGTTACACTATAGCAAAAATAAACACACACACGTGCAACACAAAGACACTGTTAAAATCAATTCATCCACTTTTCCTGTGATGCTAAAATACTTAGGCCCTTATTTATGAAGGAATAGCGCCAGGTAGCGACTGGTGAGCGACCGGTAATGACGGGCCCCGCCACGAGAACGCCGGCTCCCCTCCGCAATCACACATTTATCAAGCCGATCCTGCTTAGCGACTGAGATAGCGCCAGATAGCGACTCATTCATCATTATTCCAGCCTCAGCCCACAGCGCCAGCGTCCGACCTTGAACAGCGACAGGTATGACCTCTCGCTACCTGGCGCTCTCCAATGCATTTCAATGGAACAATCTTTTAATATTCATAATTAATTGTTATTATTTTTTTTTTTTTTTAAATGTGAAAAATTCTGTGACCACTTCTGCCATTTTAGATTTTTTTAAGGTAAAAAAAAAAAAAAATTGTGCAGAATTGATATTACAGGTCTGATATTAATGTATTCATATTACTAAATTATTTAAAAAACTTGTTTTTTTTTGGTTTCCAAAAATATGGTTGTTTGGGGGTTAAAAAACTACTTTTAACCCATCGCCGCCAGCGCTCTGGGGTTTAAACATGCATTTCACAGCGCAATCATTTTTGGAGCGTGATTTGTTAATGAATATGGTGGGAGCCGGTCACTATGGCCAGTCGCTATCATGCGCTCCCATACAGTGCGGAACCTGACAAATAGCGACTCCTCACCCAATATTCACCATTACGGCAAACCGGCTGAGTCGCTATCAGCTACCGAACAACGGCCAAGCACAGCGACTACTAGCGGGCGCTCTGAAAATGCCGCTACTGGCGCTCATCTGTCGCTACCTGCCGCTATTAATGAATCGGCCTCAAAGACACTATATATATATATTTTTTCTTTTCTTGGGCTATTTGTGGAGCTATTTAATACTGATTTCTATTTGTCCTTTTTGATACCTTGTGGTCTTCTATAATATGGATTGCTAAGTATTTTAGCATCACAGGAATAGTGGATGAATTGATTTTAACAGTGTCTTTGTGTTGCATGTGTATGTTTTTATTTTTGCTATAGTGTAACATTTAATAAAATATTATTATTTTATGGTATTTGTGGAGTTGTGCCCCTTTCTTATGACCCTTGTCAATTTGGTTTGGCCCATGTTCTAGTAGCTTGACGGGTCGGGCAGCCTGCTCAGTTATCCATATTAAAAGCTGTGGCTGCTATTTAAAGGAGCAGTATCGCGAATTTTTCTTGGTGACTTATATTTAAATGGTACTTTGAATGTAGATAAGTGTTGGAGTAAGAATTACAAATGTAGAAAAAAATGATGTGTGTGTTGAGCAGCTGGAGACTAATAGCTCATGTTTATGTCTTGTCAGTGTCGGGCACCGACACTCTGGCCTGTTCCACACTGAGGAGAGGGGTGCAACAATGTATCAGTTCCACGCTGAGGAGAATGTATCAAAGTCTCAGCTGTTCAGTGCTGGCAGCCGTCCAGCATCAGATAACATTGCAACATTGCCTGGCCAGAACTTATATCTAAAACAGAGAGAAAAGCTCTAGAAGTCATTTAGCTGATTTTGACAGTTTTCCCTTCATGTTGGCTCTGCTGCAAAATTGTTCAGTTTACCATTTTCTCTTTTTTTTCCATATGATCTTTCTTTCAGCTTTGTGTGTTTTGAGCAAAGCCCAACCCAGGATTTTCACTATCTGGAGTTTTGTTTCGTGCCCCTAGGGGCATCCCGACTTGGGATGCCCTAATATGTGAAATCCCCAAGTTCGCCTGTGAAAACGTACCTTTCCCTGTCCCACAGCGCATGCGCGGGCTCTCATCCAATCAGATCTGTTTGCACACAGATGGGGAGCCTGAGCAGTAACCTTCCTGGCCGCCCGGCCTGTCTAAATGACTATCTGCGTGAGCGCGCCAGAAAAATGGGGGGATCTGTGGTTATCCAGGGGTCGTTTCACACAGTGGGCATCCTGATTTAGAATGGGGTTTTGTTCCACTTTAATACTTTTAGATTTTCCTTCACAGTTATTCAAAGAAGAGTTTCAGTCATTTTCAGTCAGTTTAGTTTATTTTGTATAGATTTTACACATTTGAGTCACCTGGTCTCATAACAAAAGCAGCACCTCCCACACACACACAGCCTTTACAGTGTCAGCCTCTGAGGTAAAGTGTTGCTAGGAGACCAGTGGGCTAAATGAAGCAGCTCACTAAATACAAGCCAGCAGATCCCCCTATTCAGCAAATGGACTGAGCTATTATAATTATACAATTTAAAAGAGAGGCATATATTTTTTTCTTTTTCTATCGCCAGATTATTTATACACATGTTATAAGCTATTGTATGGCTATTTAATTATTTATCTTTTTTAATGCAAATTTCGCGATACTGCTCCTTTAAGTACCTCTAAGAATTGGGGTGATCTGGGCCTGGCTGCCCTGAGTGTATTTTGTAGTTCTACTTTGCACTGTGTAACTATATCTATTTAATGTTTGCCCTAATTTTTATATTAAAGCAGACCCATGCCATTAAAACATACCTCCCAAGTGTCCTAAATTTGGAGGGACTGTCCCTCTTTTGAGTCCATGTCCCCCTGTCCCTCATTTTTCTCATTTGTCCCTCTTTGAGGTGTAACATGCAGATCTGCAGCAATAAATGATCCATTTGCCTATTCAAAGTGTTTCTATTGTTATAACTGTTACAATGTATATTCGATCTATCACTCAATGAGGGGGCGTGGCTTCATCTATCCCTCAATGAGGGGGTGTGGCTTCATCCATCCCTCAATGAGGGGGTGTGGCTTCATCCATCCCTCAATGAGGGTGTGTGGCTTCATCCATCCCTCAATGAGGGGGCGTGGCTTCATCCATCCCTCAATGCGGGGCATGGCTTCATCAATCCCTCAATGCGGGGGCGTGGCTTCATCCATCCCTCAATGAGGGGGTGTGGCTTCATCCTTCCCTCAATGAGGGGGTGTGGCTTCATCCATCCATCCAAAGTGTCTCTATTATTGTAACTGTTACAATGTATCTCCTTCTATCAATCAATGAGGGGGCGTGGCTTCATCCATCCCTCAATGAGGGGGCGTGGCTTCATCCATCACTCAATGAGGGGGTGTGGCTTCATCCGTCCCTCAATGAGGGGGCGTGGCTTCATCCATCCCTCAATGAGGGGGTGTGGCTTCATCCATCCCTCAATGAGAGTGTGTGGCTTCATCCATCCCTCAATGAGGAGGTGTGGCTTCATCCATCCCCAATAATGGGTGTGGCCTCATTTACATATTGTCCTATTTTAAGGTGTAACATGCAGATCTGCAGCAATAAATGATTCATTTGCCTATTCAAAGTTTTTATATTGTTGTAACTGTTACAATGTATCTCCGATCTATCATTCAATGAGGGGGCGTGGCTTCATATATCCCTCAATGAGGGGGTGTGGCTTCATATATCCCTCAATGAGGGGGTGTGGCTTTATCCATCCCTCAATGAGGAGGCGTGGCTTCACCCATCCCTCAATGAGGGGGTGTGGCTTCATCCATCCCTCAATGAGGGAGTGTGGCTTCATCCATCCCTCAATGAGGGGGTGTGGCTTCATCCATCCCTCAATCAGGGAGTGTGGCTTCATCCATCCCTCAATGAGGTAGTGTGGCTTCATCCATCCCTCAATGAGGTGTGGCTTCATCCATCCCCAATAAGGGGTGTGGCCTTATTTACATATTGTCCCTCTTTGAGGTGTAACATGCAGATCTGCAGCAATAAATGATTCATTCGCCTATTCAAAGTGTTTCTATTGTAACTGTTACAATGTATCTCCTATCCATCCCTCAATGAGGGGGCATGGTTTCATACATCCCTCAATGAGGGGGCGTGGTCTAACAAATGTCCCTCTTTCCCACACTTAAAAGTTGGTAGGTATGATTAAAGTCGTCCATAAAGTGAGCCCTGAAATATCTCTCCTTCCCAATTCTAATAAGGCGAAGACAAAAAATAGAAGCCCCATGTCAGGGACGAGGAGTTCTCTAATGTGAACTCTCGGCCAGGGAGCAGACAGTTTGGCCAGAGCAATGACACAACTACCAAAATGTATTTAAAGGTTTTAATAAAGGAAAAAACAACAACAAAATATCTTAAAGTGGACCAACACCCAGGGGGGATCGGCCCGGGAATCTATAAGATTCCAGGACCGATCAGATCCCTCCCCGCGGGGCATCCGAAATCGGGATGTCCCGCGGGGAGGAACCCCCCGGGAGGCCCACAATCCTCACCTTACCGGCGATCCAACGGCGCATGCGCGAGACGCGGCCGCGTCTCTCGCTTCCCTCTAGCAGGGCGCGCTCCCGCGCCGGCCGTTTCATGAGTGGCCGGCGCAGGCGCGCTCCCTGTTAGAGGGAAGCGAGAGACGCAGCCAATTACAGCGCTCTGGTATGCGCGTCCAAGCGGCTTTGGACGCGCATACCAGAGCGGCTCTGAGCGCTGTCATTGGCCGGACGAGGTCACGTGGGAGCGGGGAGAGGTGAGTTTTTGTGGCGATCGGGGGGGTTTCACACAGCAGGGCACCCCGATCGGGGTGCCCCACCTAAGTGGACCAACACCCAGGATAGTCAAAATCCTGGGTGTTGGTCCACTTTAATTTCAGATACAAAATAAGGCTCACTAACAAAAAACCTAATAACAAAAAACAGATACCCTAAGGTGCTGGAGCACTCACCCAAAGGCCTATGACAGATGCCGGCAGTCTCCAAAATCCGGTAGGAATGGGTACAGACTTAAGTTCAGAACTCCAGACACAAGTAACCAAACAAACAAAATCCTGCTGCACCAGGTGGAGGGCCGATCTTACTTAAATAGCTCCTCACACCAGGTGCAGCAGATGATGGGGAGAGAGCATCCAGGGCTCTGCTGACACCAGCTGGTGGCTGATGGGACTGCACATGGGGTGTGCAGCCAGAGCTCTGCTGACACCCGCTGGTGGCTACCGATACCGCAGATGGGCCAAGCCCGGGGTTCTGACACCCCAGCAGCGTTGGCTTATTCTCCTAGGTAAAAATAGGCTTTTAGCAATGCAGAGGGATTAGAGAGTTTCTCTTCAACAGTGGTAGATCCACTTTAAAGCTTGCCAACCATCACCCCCTTCTCCCGGGGGGGGGGGGGGGAGCAGGCAGGCCAGGGGGGTGCCAAAGGGGGGACTGAGTGTGATGGATGGAGGTCAGAATCAATAAAATGAAAATATATATATGAACATTCCCTCTCCATTAAAATCACTTGATTTGAGATTCCTATCTTTGCATTGTAAGCTTTAGTGGCTAATAAAGGTGAAATAAACCCTCAGTAAGCCACTTATCTCTGCGCTGATTCTTTCCCTTTGCTTGTACTGAAATTAGTGCAATATAAAGTTATTGAAGCACGCTGCTATTAACACATTACTGTGATAAAGATGGAGTCGGGAAGCTGGACAACGCCTTTGAGTGGCCTCCCTTTTAGACGTAGATAACATTCCAATGTGCTCATTAGGTAGAACAGACCAATTACTGAGCTAGATATTCAGTGTTTTTCTAATATGATGATATGCCTCCTGTAAACGACGTATGTAAGTTTTCCATTTCACTATTAATAAAATCGTCAAAGGGTGGAGCACCAGATGCGTCTCCGTGAGTCGAATGCATTCCGTGTCCTTCTGTCTGGCGTATTTCTTATCTCCTAGGCTGATTTGAAAGACTGAACGACACCCAGGACCCCCAGTAAACGGGCACGAAGGAGGGGGTCCTCCTGGCGGATAGCTGTCCTTGAAATGAGCACAGATGGGGGGGGGGCATTTTGAATGTTTGCCCCGGGTGCCAGAAAGTCTAGCTACTCCTCTATCTTCTACCAACAGTTAAAGGGGAACACAACCCACCAGGCGCAGCCCTGAAATCTAAAAGATTCCAGGCCCAGTTACAGGCCTTCCCCTGGGAATCCCGATTCGCTGTTTGAAACCCCACAGGGTGAACGTGTGCGCCTTTACCGGCTCCAATGGCACATCCGCAGGCTCTCGAGAGCCATCTGCTGTGGCTATGCCATTCGGCAAATGGGAAGCAAGCACCGACGCATCTCTTACATCCCCGGTGGCTTGCACACGCTCCAGCCATTCAGATGAACTAGGGCTCCCCATTCTAGTCCACGAGAGCCGTTTGCCGAGTGGGGGATGCGGTAGCATGAGCTCCCATTATAGCCAATGAGAGCCTTTTACCAAAAGACCTAAACAGAGCAAACGGCTCTCATTGGATGAGCATCTGCAAATTTTCTGTTGGAACGAGGAGAGGAGAGTTTACCTGGACGAGAGCCCGCACATGCCCTGTTGGAATGAGGAAGAGGTGCGCAAAAGTGGCGTTCTGGTGGGTTTCACACAGCAGGGCGTCCCAATTGCAATTGACGTCACAGCCGGCGCAATGCCGGGTGATGCGCTGTGCGTTCCGGGGCCTGGAGCGCACGTGTCACTTCCGGCGGAAGCCGGCGTGGCGCGGCGCCCCGGGCCCCGGATCGCGCAGTTAAAAACGCCGCCCGAGTGGCGTCACCTGCACCCCTAGACCGACGAGCAGAGAGGACTTGGAGAGCCCCAGAGGGCCGATGTACCTTATTGAAGCCGGGGGAAACATATGACGCCACAACTACATACCAGCACGACTGCGCATTTTTAAAGGTACAGCGCAGTCTATATTGAAAGTGCGATTTTATATTCTGCCCACAGTGGTGATTAGCCTACCTAGCAACATTGCTAATAATATTGCTTAACTTTCAGCAATATAAAATCTGGGAGCAATTTGAAGGACACACAGCGCCCAAGACATCGCAGGGTCAATACAGAAATTGATCAGGTATTTCTATTACTCTAGGTACAAGCTATCTTGTTAGCATGTAAAACTAAATATATGGAAAAGAAAATATTTATATGGAAACCCCCAAAGTAATTTATAAATTTCAATCTTAAAGGGCCAGCTGTCCTTGACTCCATACCATAAGGGTGAATGAGCCATACTTCTCTGAGGTATAATAGACACCATTACAGGATACAATAATGCCCTTATTCATCAAGCGATAGCGCCAGGTAGTGTCTGACGAGCGCTAGGTCCCGCCAGCTATCGGCGGCTACCGACTCAAGTACGCCCGGCGTCGGCCACAATGACGCATTTATCAAGCTAAATGAGGCTAGCGCCGGCGAGAGCGACAGCTAGCGCGGGATTCATCATGTAGCCGACTGCAACGAACAGCGCCGCTGCTAATCCCATCACAGCGACAGGTATGACCTGTCGCTCCCTGGCGATGTTCAATGCATTTCAATGGAGCAATCTTTAATTAATCATAATTACTTGCTATTAATGTTTTTTTTTTTTTTTTTTTAATGTCAAAAATTCTGTGACCACTTCTGCAATGTTAGGATTTTTTTTTAAGGTAAAAAAAAAAAAAAAATTATTTTGTGCAGAATTGATATTACAGGTCTGATATTAATGTATTCATATTACAAAATGTTTATAAAAACTTGTATAATTTTACAATCAAAAAATATGGTTGTTTGGGGGTTAAAAACTATTTTAAATCCATCGCCGCCAGCGCTCTGGGGTTTAAACAAGGAATTCACAGCGCGAAAAAATTCAGAGCGTGATTTGTTAATGAATATGCTGGGAGCCGTTCGCTCTGGCCATTCGCTGTCAGGCGCATACAACGCTGAACCTGTGAAACAGCGACTCCTAACCCCGTATTCAACATTACCGCACACCGACTGAGTCGCTGTCAACAAGCAAACCCCGGCCAAGCACAGCGAATACTAGCTGGCGCTGTGAAAATCACGCTACTGGCGCTCATCTGTCGCTACCTGGCGCTATTAATGAATCGGCCTCTAAGATGACCACACTATGTAATATGATGGTGAAATGCAAATAGCACCCAGGATTTCCTTTAATCAAGGTATATATACCTACAAGCTATATTGATATGAGATTGCAAAAGTGACAATGCTTGGTAATCTAATTGCTCTTATACATTTTCGCCTCCTTTTTCTAAATAAGGGCACAGAGGAAGCCAATATCTTAACAGGCGAAACATGTCTGCCCAACCGTGAAGGACCAGTGAAACTAATTTGATCACTGAGACAGTAGGGAGCAATAAATTGTATATTTGCCATAGAAAAAGAATTACTCAATGTGGTGAATGAATTTGTCAATACTGCAAAATTATGTATATTATATAAGCAATTGAGAGCTGGGATAATTTGTATTATGTAAATGTTATTAAGCTTTGTATACAATAAATATTTTGATAAATAGATGGTGTGGTCTTGGTCAAAAGCGTATCTAAATCCCTTGGGGATTGCCTAAACCCAGACCCAGTAGTAAATTAAAAAATACATACAACATGAACACAAGACACTTGAAAACACCGCTGAAGGAAATCTCCCTATAATCTCCAGCCTATTATTCCAAATATTATCCACTTATCAGAATATCAAGTAGGTTGCACTCTAAAAAGATTCCTTATAATAATACTAAAAATCCAAAGGCCTATATTTTTGTGCTGGCATAAAAAAAAACTTTATTAATTAATATACCCCTCGATTCAAAGAGCAAAAGTTAATTGATTTCGGATCGAGAATCGTAAGTTTGGGTGGGTGTTAGTCATTTTTTCCTGTTTTTTTGGCCATTTCCGACTCGCACAAGCCTACGTACGAATGCGTATATGCTCTTACGATCATCGCAAGTTTGTTCCTAAATTTTAGGATCAAAACGTAAAACTTAGGATCAAATCCTAAAACTTAGGATCAAAACGTAAAACTTAGGATAATCGGATGTGTTTAGGTGTGATTCAGAGAACAGTTTTCCAATCTCTAAATACGTTTTAAAAGAAAGCCACTGGCGACACCTTTTAGCAGTCGGATTGCTGTTCTTGAACAGGTTTTTTGGCTATGTGGAGGAGTCTGCGCGTCTTGAGCTCCAATGAACTGCATGTATCAGCATGGCCGAGGCCATAAATTGTATGGCAATGCATACCTGATTCATGTATGCCTTATAAAAGCATTTTAATGTGGACCTTAATTAGTCCTTTGCATGTAAACCTTTATTTTGCAATATATTTGCGTTAATTAAAGAAACTTATGTCCTTTGTTATTTATTTTTAAATTGATGTACTAGAATAATATTTTGAGATTGCATTTATTGGTGTAGTTGTTTACCTTTGCTTTGTTTAATTATTTAAGCACATCTTTGGTCAGATGCATCACACTTACTGAGGAGAGGAGAGCGGGATAAAGTGCAGGATGTGGGTTACTGCTGTATTTTGCACAGACACAGCAGAGCTGGGGGCATGGAAAGGTCAGAAATCAAAGAATGCAGAGCAACACAGTCACAAGGCCCTTTCTGTTTGCAGGCTGCCCGAGAATACCTGAGCCGCCATCTTGGCTGTTTCTAGGCTCATAACATGCAGAAGTTGCTGGGTGTTTTTTTATATTTGAGAGCAATCTGTATGTAGAGGGTGTGGGTAACCACACACAAAATTTTAATTTGTACCATTTGAAGCCTAAATATTAAAATTAAATCCACAAGTAAAAAATGCAAGTTAACTAAAAATTAAACAAAGTAAGATTTACTTATGCAAATGCATTCATTAATGGTTGGTTACTGCAAAATGAATGAAATAAAGAAAAATAAAAGACCAAATATTTAGAATGCACTTTAATGAGGTAAGTTTGTAGTGCGCAGCCGCAAGATCAGAAGGATTTACGTCCAGACAAAAAAGGAAAAAGGGCAAAACCAATGTTGCAACCTGAGAAATGAAACGGAAAATTCAGGATGGAAACTGACATAGGTCTGATTCCCGAACTGCCATACGAACGGACGGACATTTTAGGATAGAAACGTATTTGCTTATAGAATCACTCGCAAGTTCATACGAACGCACGAGCGGACGGGAAAAATAGGATGATCGGCACCAAAATCCAAGCTGTTACATGTTTCTTTGAATCGACCCTATAGTATATAAACAATTACGTGAACTATTTTATATAATGTGCAAAACAATCTCCAATAAAGTGCAACATTGCAAAAGAAAAAAAGAGTAAATTCTCAAGTGACAAGTTCTATCAATAATAACGTCAGAAAGTGTACCAAAGGTAATCAATTGTCAATTTGATGAGCATATGTATATATTGCACAAAGTATCTGAAAGGTAATAACACAGCAAATGGACACAAAAGTACGAGTGCCAGCAACAAGAATGAGCATTACCAGACCATGAGTACAGGATTTCAGAGTGCAATGCAGGAGAGGGAAACCCATCAGGCAGAAACACCTGCGCACGCAGCTCCCGTGCCGCTTCAGAGGGTGACGGTGCTTACCCTCCTTATTGGGAGAAAGGTGTGGCTTTCGGTCCACGTCCACTCCTTTAAAAAGATTTCTCAATTCACCAAAGCTGTTACGCTGTGAAGATTGTCAACTGTAACTGTCTGGAAACGTATAAAATTGGGTACGCACCACAATAAGAATAAAACCGATGAGATGATATGGCTATATAATGAGAAGTAAAGTATGGCTGTCAGGTAAGCCCACAGACAATCCCCACAAAAAGAGTGTCACTCACGACATGAATAAAAATGAATTCATATTTATTTATTAAGTTATTAAAATGCTAATCAGACAGAAAGGACAGATTAAAAAACATACAAGACAAAAACAATGATGTGGACAGTAACGGTCTCTATTAAATATACTATTAAATGACAGATAGAATGAATCTATGAGCTTTTGTTACTAGTGTAAAAAAATAAATGAGCAATGAATAAATAGAAGGACTGGGCAACGATACAAAAAATAATAACCAATAACAAAACCCACCCAGGCTGGGGCTTCCCATTCTAGTCCACGAGAGCCGTTTGCCGACTGGGGGATGCGGTAGCATGAGCGCCCCATTATAGCCAATGAGAGCTGTTTACCAAAATACCTAAACAGAGCAAACAGCTCTCATTGGCTGAGCACCTGAGCATGCTCTGTTGGAACGAGGAGAGGTGAGTTTAACTGGATGAGAGCCCGCACATGCCCTGTTGGAACAATGAAGAGGTGCGTGAAAGTGGCGTTCCAGGGGGGTTTCATGCAGCAGGGCGTCCCAATTCAGAACTGGAACAAAACATGGAATCCTCAGGATTTGTTCAGCTTCTCAATTCACCAAAGCTGTTACGTGTTACTGTGAAGATTACAGGAAAATGGCCGCACCAACCCCAAAGTACTAACAGTGTGCACCCCATTGAGTATAACCAATACAAAACACCAAAAAGGGACCTCCACAAAGCCCCCAATTACTCAGGGAAAAAATGTGCACCACTATGTAATAGAATACCATATACAAATTTTGGACCTTATTCATGAAGCTCTAGCGCCAGGTAGTGTCTGTACAGCGGCAGGTACCACCAGGTAGTGTCTGTACAGCAGCAGGTAGCGCCAGGTAGTGTCTGTATAGCGGCAGGTAGCGCCAGGTAGTGTCTGTATAGCGGCAGGTAGCACCAGGTAGTGTCTGTACAGCGGCAGGTAGCGCCAGGTAGTGTCTGTATAGCGGCAGGTAGCGCCAGGTAGTGTCTGTATAGCGGCAGGTAGCGCCAGGTAGTGTCTGTATAGCGGCAGGTAGCGCCAGGTAGTGTCTGTACAGCGGCAGGTAGCACCAGGTAGTGTCTGTACAGCGGCAGGTAGCGCCAGGTAGTGTCTGTACAGCGGCAGGTAGCGCCAGGTAGTGTCTGTATAGCGGCAGGTAGCGCCAGGTAGTGTCTGTACAGCGGCAGGTAGCACCAGGTAGTGTCTGTACAGCGGCAGGTAGCGCCAGGTAGTGTCTGTACAGCGGCAGGTAGCGCCAGGTAGTGTCTGTACAGCGGCAGGTAGCGCCAGGTAGTGTCTGTATAGCAGCAGGTAGCACCAGGTAGTGTCTGTACAGCGGCAGGTAGCGCCAGGTAGTGTCTGTACAGCGGCAGGTAGCACCAGGTAGTGTCTGTACAGCGGCAGGTAGCACCAGGTAGTGTCTGTACAGCGGCAGGTAGCGCCAGGTAGTGACTGTACAGCGGCAGGTAGCGCCAGGTAGTGACTGTACAGAGGCAGGTAGCACCAGGTAGTGACTGTACAGCGGCAGGTAGCGCCAGGTAGTGTCTGTACAGCGGCAGGTAGCGCCAGGTAGTGTCTGTACAGCGGCAGGTAGCGCCAGGTAGTGTCTGTACAGCGTCAGGTAGCGCCAGGTAGTGTCTGTACAGCGGCAGGTAGCGCCAGGTAGTGTCTGTACAGCGGCAGGTAGCGCCAGGTAGTGTCTGTACAGCGGCAGGTAGCGCCAGGTAGTGTCTGTACAGCGGCAGGTAGCGCCAGGTAGTGTCTGTACAGCGGCAGGTAGCACCAGGTAGTGTCTGTACAGCGGCAGGTAGCGCCAGGTAGTGTCTGTATAGCGGCAGGTAGCGCCAGGTAGTGTCTGTATAGCGGCAGGTAGCGCCAGGTAGTGTCTGTATAGCGGCAGGTAGCACCAGGTAGTGTCTGTATAGCGGCAGGTAGCGCCAGGTAGTGTCTGTATAGTGGCAGGTAGCGCCAGGTAGTGTCTGTATAGCGGCAGGTAGCGCCAGGTAGTGTCTGTATAGCGGCAGGTAGCGCCAGGTAGTGTCTGTATAGCGGCAGGTAGCGCCAGGTAGTGTCTGTACAGCGCCAGGTAGCGCCAGGTAGTGTCTGTACAGCGGCAGGTAGCACTAGGTAGTGTCTGTACAGTGGCAGGTAGCACCAGGTAGTGTCTGTACAGCGGCAATGTCACGCTCCCGGAACCTCAATTACCACTTGGACAACTCCAGCTCTCTTGGTAAGGGCCTCAACCCCCAATCTCCGCAGCCAGCTTCACCTATAGGAGCCCCCGCTTGCCGAGACGCAGAACACGCCTGCTCGGGATCGGTTGCCCCCAGGACTTTATGGCTCAAAGGATGAGGTCTTACGGTACAGAGTGCTGGAGAGCCCGCGGCTGGAAGTGGAATCGGGTAGCCGGTATGTGAGCGTAAGGATGGCAGTCCAATAGACAGGCAAGGGTCGGCAACAGGAGAGGAGATCGAGGATGGTCAAACAAGCGAGGGTCGGCAACAGGAACGGAGATCAAGGATGGTCAAACTGGCAAGGGTCGGCAACAGGAGTGGAGATCGAGGATGGTCAAACTGGCAAGGGTCGGCAACAGGAGTGGAGATCGAGGATGGTCAAACAAGCGAGGGTCGGCAACAGGAACGGAGATCAAGGATAGTCAAAAAACAGGCAAGGTCGGCAACAGGAATCAGGATCAAAATCGAGGATAAACAGCTACAAGGGTCTAGGCGCTATAACAGGCAATGACAGACTGACTGGGTTGAGGTTAAATAGGGAACAGACATAATTGGCCAAAGAGAGTCAGTGTAGTGATTGGTGCAACCAGGAACTTTAAACAGATTGGACACATGGGGCGAGCTGCCCAGAATTCAGAGAGAGCTGATTGGAGGGAAGCAGTGAGGGAGTGACGTGCTGATGGGATTGGCCAGTGACAAGGGAAACATTCCCCCCACCCACACCTGTCTCTTTAATTATTTCTCCTCCGGCGGCCGCGCTGGGAACAGCGGCGCCGGAGGGCATAAACACAACGTGCTCGCGCGTGTGCGCGAGCACGAGCGCCGGAGCCGGGGACGCCGGCCAGAGAGGAACCAGGCGCGCGCGCGCCAGGAGGAAGGAGAGCCGCCGCCCGCCGCGGCCGCCGACCAGGAAGCCGCGCGGCGGTACGGGGAGCGCGACAGGAACGGGGCGCAGGTAAGTGGGTGCTGACATTACCCCCCCCCCTCACGAGGGGCCTCCGGACCCTCACCAGGTTTTTCCGGATTGTCACGGTGAAATTTCTTTACCAGAGCCCTGGCGTGAACATCCCTAGAAGAAACCCAGCATCTCTCCTCAGGACCATAACCAACCCAGTCAATTAAATACTGTATAGTATTACGCACTCTACGAGAATCCAAAATCTTGTTTACTTCATATTCTTGTGCATTATCTACTAAAACCGGAGGAGGACCAACAGGAGAAGAGTCTTTAGCAGGCTTCAACAGAGAAACATGAAATGAGTCGGAGATCTTCATAGTAGAAGGAAGCTGTACTTTATAGGTAACATTATTAAGTTTTCTGATAATAGGATAAGGACCAATAAATTTAGGACCCAATTTATAAGAAGGCTGACGGAGAGCGATATTCCTAGTGGAAACCCAAACAAGGTCTCCACACTGAAGGGTAGGTTCCTGAGACCTGTGACGATCAGCAAACTTTTTATATTTAACGCGCATAGTTTCTAAATTTTTCTTGACACATGCCCAAACCTCTTTCCGTTTCTGAAGCCACTCTTCTAAGACCGGAAAATCAGAAGGTGCTGCAGAAAAAGAAGAAGCCTTAGGATGCTTTCCATAATTACAGAAGAACGGGGATATTTTGGTACTATCACTCGGCGCATTATTATACGCGAACTCCGCAAAGTCAATAAATTCCGACCACTGCTCCTGAGTGTCAGAGATGTAACATCTTAAATATTGTTCTAGGCTCTGATTCGTTCTTTCGGTCTGCCCATTAGACTGGGGATGATACGCGGAGGACAAAGAAACCTGAATCCCCAAACGTGAACAAAAATTTTTCCAAAATTGTGATATAAATTGCACACCCCGATCGGAAACAATATTTACTGGAATACCATGAAGACGAAAAATATGCGAGATGAACAAGCGCGAAAGTTCCGGAGCCGAGGGTAGCTTGGGTAAAGCAATAAAATGAGCCATCTTACTAAATCTATCAACGACTACCCAAATCACAGTGTTCCCATGCGAGAGGGGTAAATCAACAATAAAATCCATCGAGATGTGAGACCACGGTTCTTTAGGGATCTCAAGCGGAATCAGGAACCCACTAGGGGCCTTGTGTACCCCTTTACTTCGTGCACAAACAGGACATGCGTCGATAAGGGTAGTGATATCACGTCTCATAGAAGGCCACCATACATGACGTCGAGCTAAAATAAAAGTTTTACGAATTCCCAGATGCCCGGCAGTTTTGGCGTCGTGGAATTCGCGGATTACGTCGGAACGCAAATGCGGTGGCACAAATTGACGTCCTGCTGGTACATTTACAGGGGAATCATCTTGGAACGGCGCAAGAACATTAGAAAGATCGGGGAGTAGGGCCCCGACCACACAACCTGCAGGTAAAATAGGTTCCCCAAAATCTCCTCGATCTTTACACTCACCGAACATACGCGATAGAGCATCGGCTTTAGTATTTTTTACACCCGGTTTAAAAGTAATAATAAAATTGAAACGTGAAAAAAATAATGCCCAACGGGCCTGTCGAGAATTCAACCTCTTGGCGGAGCCTATATACTCAAGATTTTTATGATCGGTATATACAGTGATAGGATGCAGAGAGCCCTCTAACCAGTGACGCCATTCATCAAATGCCAGTTTAATAGCTAATAGTTCCCTATTGCCAACGTCATAATTTTGTTCCGCGGTATTAAATTTCCGAGAGAAATAGGCACATGGATGCATACGTTCAGGAGATCCAGAGAATTGCGATAAAACAGCCCCCACACCCAATTCAGACGCATCAACCTCAACAATAAAAGGTTTGTTGACGTCAGGGTGCACTAAAACTGGCGCCGAAGTAAAAGCCTGTTTTAGGACACGGAAGGCTTCAATAGCTGATGGTGACCAGTTAACAGTGAACGCGGCTTTGCGGGTGAGATTGGTGAGAGGTGCGACGATACTAGAAAAACCCTTGATAAAGCGTCGATAGAAATTGGCAAACCCTAAAAAGCGTTGTAATTCTTTTAAGGATTTGGGTTGCACCCAATCCCGTACTGCCGAAACTTTTCCCCCATCCATCTCCAACCCCTGACTAGAAATAATATATCCCAAGAAGGGAACGGAGGCGACCTCAAACATACACTTAGAAATTTTAGCGTATAAGTTATTCTCTCTCAACTTCTGGAGGACCAGTTTTACATGTTGCCTGTGTTCGGAAAGGTTCTTAGAGTAGATGAGGATGTCATCCAAGTAAACCACAACGAAGTTACCTAAAAAGTCACGAAACACGTCATTAACGAAGTCTTGAAAGACCGCAGGAGCATTACAAAGGCCAAAAGGCATCACTAAATATTCGTAATGGCCATCCTTAACATTGAACGCCGTTTTCCATTCATCCCCTTGCCGAATACGGATCAGGTTGTAGGCCCCCTTTAGATCTAGTTTAGAAAAAATTCGAGCCCCCACTACCTGATTAAATAAATCACCTATTAAGGGAAGAGGATAACGATTTTTAATAGTGATCTTATTCAAGGCTCTATAAGCTATGCAAGGCCTTAAACCCCCATCCTTCTTCTCCACAAAAAAGAAGCCGGCACCCGCCGGTGAAGTAGATGGGCGGATAAAGCCTTTACTCAGATTTTCAGAAATATATTCTTTCATGGCCTGCTCTTCAGCTCGATTCAGATTATAGATTTTGCCCCTAGGAGGAATGGTTCCAGGAAGTAGGTCGATGGGACAGTCATAGGGTCTGTGTGGGGGAAGATTGTCAGCGGACCGCTCAGAAAAGACATCTGCCCAATCTATATAAGGCAGAGGCAGTTCTTGGGGCGAAATCTGCACACTCTTAAGGATGGTGGAGAAGCAATGTGATCTGCAGAAATTACTCCACTTAATCAGATCACCGGACTGCCAATTGAATACGGGGTTATGGAGCTTTAGCCATGGGTATCCCAAAACTACTGGTGTTTCCGGACAATCAAACACCAGAAATTCTATAAGTTCAGTATGAGATGAGCCGGCCACCAATCTGAGAGGGGGGGTCTTGTGACTGACCGGCCCTCCCAGGATGGCCTTCCCGTTGATGGCCAAAACCTGAAGAGACTTTTCTAGAGGTACCAGTGGAACTCCCAGGATGGAGACTATGTTCCGATCCAGGAAGTTACCTGCAGCTCCACTATCTACAAACGCAGATACTGCCTGTTTGGAAGGACCCCAGAAAAGCTCTGTAGGGATTAACATCTTATCATGGTGAGGGTAATGCTTCAATTCACCTAGGTCAGCACCCTCTTCCTGACCTAGGCAAGAAAGTTTCCCGCCGGATATCCCTTATTTGGGCAAGACCTGGCAAAATGCCCCGGGGACCCACAGTAGAGACAAAGACCCAAAGACCGTCTTCGTTGTTTCTCGTCCTGAGAAAGACGGGCTCTGCCAACCTGCATTGGCTCCTCTTGAGAGGGAGAGGAGGAGTTTACCCCACCAGAGGTTGAAGGGCTGGGAGTTTGTGAAGGTCTAAAGGGCGTAGTAGCTCTAACCCTTTCCCTGGCTCTCTCCCTAAGACGCCTATCGATCCTGATGGAGACCTGCATAAGCTGGTCCAAATCTTTTGGAGTAGGAAAGTTGACCAGGGCATCTTTAATATTTTCGGACAGCCCCAAACGGTATTGGCTACACAGGGCTGGATTATTCCAGGTAGATTCTACTGCCCAGCGCCGGAACTCAGCGCTGTAGTCCTCGGCGGAATTCCGACCCTGCTTCAAGGCCCGAAGCCTGTTTTCCGCCGTGGACTGACGATCTGGATCCGCATACAACACTCCCATAGCAGAAAAAAAAGATGTCACGGAGTGTAAGGCAGGATCTTCAGGGAGCAAGCTGAAAGCCCATGACTGGGGATCTCCTTGTAACAAAGAAATAATTAAACCCACCCGTTGGGTTTCTGTGCCAGAAGATAAAGGCCGCAGCCTAAAGTAGAGTTCACACGAATTCTTGAAATTTGAAAAGCCGGCCCGGTCTCCAAAGAATTTTTCGGGCAAAGGAACCTTAGGCTCAGGAATATGAGGTGATACAGCGGGTGTTGAAGTCTGGCGGGTTTCTTGGTTGGCCACCCTCTGGGCAAGTTGATTGATAGCGGTGGCCATCGCCTGCACTTGCTGTACCAGGTCTTCCATATTGATATTTTTGGGCCTGTTATAATGTCACGCTCCCGGAACCTCAATTACCACTTGGACAACTCCAGCTCTCTTGGTAAGGGCCTCAACCCCCAATCTCCGCAGCCAGCTTCACCTATAGGAGCCCCCGCTTGCCGAGACGCAGAACACGCCTGCTCGGGATCGGTTGCCCCCAGGACTTTATGGCTCAAAGGATGAGGTCTTACGGTACAGAGTGCTGGAGAGCCCGCGGCTGGAAGTGGAATCGGGTAGCCGGTATGTGAGCGTAAGGATGGCAGTCCAATAGACAGGCAAGGGTCGGCAACAGGAGAGGAGATCGAGGATGGTCAAACAAGCGAGGGTCGGCAACAGGAACGGAGATCAAGGATGGTCAAACTGGCAAGGGTCGGCAACAGGAGTGGAGATCGAGGATGGTCAAACTGGCAAGGGTCGGCAACAGGAGTGGAGATCGAGGATGGTCAAACAAGCGAGGGTCGGCAACAGGAACGGAGATCAAGGATAGTCAAAAAACAGGCAAGGTCGGCAACAGGAATCAGGATCAAAATCGAGGATAAACAGCTACAAGGGTCTAGGCGCTATAACAGGCAATGACAGACTGACTGGGTTGAGGTTAAATAGGGAACAGACATAATTGGCCAAAGAGAGTCAGTGTAGTGATTGGTGCAACCAGGAACTTTAAACAGATTGGACACATGGGGCGAGCTGCCCAGAATTCAGAGAGAGCTGATTGGAGGGAAGCAGTGAGGGAGTGACGTGCTGATGGGATTGGCCAGTGACAAGGGAAACATTCCCCCCACCCACACCTGTCTCTTTAATTATTTCTCCTCCGGCGGCCGCGCTGGGAACAGCGGCGCCGGAGGGCATAAACACAACGCCGGAGCCGGGGACGCCGGCCAGAGAGGAACCAGGCGCGCGCGCGCCAGGAGGAAGGAGAGCCGCCGCCCGCCGCGGCCGCCGACCAGGAAGCCGCGCGGCGGTACGGGGAGCGCGACAGGAACGGGGCGCAGGTAAGTGGGTGCTGACAGGCAGGTAGCACCAGGTAGTGTCTGTACAGCGGCAGGTAGCGCCAGGTAGTGTCTGTATAGCGGCAGGTAGCACCAGGTAGTGTCTGTACAGCGGCAGGTAGCGCCAGGTAGTGTCTGTACAGCGGCAGGTAGCGCCAGGTAGTGTCTGTACAGCAGCAGGTAGCGCCAGGTAGCGACTGTACAGCAGCAGGTAGCGCCAGGTAGTGTCTGTACAGCGGCAGGTAGCGCCAGGTAGTGTCTGTACAGCGGCAGGTAGCGCCAGGTAGTGTCTGTACAGCGGCAGGTAGCGCCAGGTAGTGTCTGTACATAGAAACATAGAAACATAGAAGGGTGACGGCAGAAGGAGACCATACGGTCCATCTAGTCTGCCCTTATGTGTATACTGTATGTACTCTTTATCTTAGGATAGATGTGTGCTTATCCCAGGCATGTTTAAATTCAGTGACTGTTGATGTTTCAACTACCTCTGCTGGAAGTTTGTTCCAGGCACCTACTACTCTTTCTGTAAAATAATATTTTCTAACATTGCTCCTGATCTTCCCCCCGACTAGCTTCAGGTTGTGCCCCCTTGTTCTATCGTTAAGTTTCTTCTTAAAAACACTTCCCTCCTGAACCTTATTCAATCCTTTCACATATTTAAAGGTCTCAATCATGTCCCCCCTCTCCCTTCTTTCCTCCAGACTGTACAAATTAAGTTCTTTAAGTCTCTCCTGATAAGTTTTAAGTTTAAGGCCTTCCACCATTTTCGTTGCCCGCCTTTGGACACGTTCTATTTGAATAATGTCTTTTTGCAGGTAAGGTCTCCAGAACTGCACACAGTATTCTAGCTGTGGCCTCACCAGGGCTCTATACAGCGGCATCACAACCTCCCTCTTCCTACTGGTGATGCCTCGAGCTATGCAGCCCAGCATCCTGCTTGCTTTTCCCACTGCCTGGCTACACTGTCCACTCATCTTGCAGCTATCAGTAATCAGTACCCCTAAATCTCTCTCCTCCGAGGTCCTGGCTAACACAGTACTGCCCATACGGTGCTCGGAGCAGGGATTCCTTCTACCCAAGGGCATGATTTTACATTTAGAGACATTAAACTCTAGTTTCCACAGTTTTGACCATCTATCCAGTAAAGCTAAATCATTTTCCATGTTGCAGACACCTCCAGGAATATCCACCCTATTACTAACCTTTGTATCATCAGCAAACAGACAAACTTTTCCTACCAGGCCTTCTCCTATGTCACTTACAAATATATTAAAAAGAATGGGGCCCAGGACAGAGCCTTGCGGCACACCACTTGTAACTCGCCTTTGTTCAGATTGCACGCCATTTACAACAACGCTCTGATACCGATCCCTCAGCCAACTGGAAATCCACTGAACTATCCAGGGATTGAGTCCTACCTTCAATAACTTATCTATGAGCTCCTTATGTGGTACAGTGTCAAAGGCTTTGCTAAAATCCAGATAGGCGATATCCACAGCACCACCTTCATCTAACACTTTAGTGACATTGTCAAAGAAATCAATAAGATTGGTCTGACATGATCTGCCCTCAGTAAAGCCGTGCTGTTTTGGGTCCAATAGGTCATTAATTTTTAGATGGGAAATTATCTGTTTTTTTAAGAGTGTTTCCATTAATTTGACCACTATAGATGTTAAACTAACTGGCCTGTAATTACTGGCTTCTTCTCTACTCCCCTTTTTATGGATTGGTACGACATTGGCCATTCTCCAATCATCTGGAACCTCACCAGTTGAAAGGGAATGGTTAAGTAAATCAGTCAGAGGGGCTGCAATCACAAACCTAAGTTCCCTTAGCACTCGGGGGTGGATTCCATCTGGACCCATTGCCTTACTTACCTTTAGATGTGCCAGCTCGGCTAAGACATCAGCCTCCAGAAACTCCGGAGCTGTGCCCTCCCAGCTGGATGCTGTGCTATGGCCATGCCTGCTACTATCTGAAAATACTGAACAAAAGTAGCTATTCAGATGGTCAGCCACAGCCGTATCTCCGTCAATATATTTATTTTCCCTATTTCTAATTTTTGAGACTGCATTGTTTTTCTTCTTTCTGTCACCAATATATCGGAAAAAGGTTTTATCTCCCCTCTTCATAGATTTGGCCATTTCTTCCTCTTTTTGCCCTTTAGCAGTCCTTATAATTAGTTTTGCTTCCCTCTGTTTAATTTTATACGCCTCTCTGTCAGCTACACTTCCACTTACTTTATACTTCTTATAGGCAGTATACTTCTTATAGGCAGGTAGCGCCAGGTAGTGTCTGTACAGCATCAGGTAGCGCCAGGTAGTGTCTGTACAGCGGCAGGTAGCGCCAGGTAGTGTCTGTACAGCGGCAGGTAGCGCCAGGTAGTGTCTGTACAGCGGCAGGTAGCCCCAGGTAGTGTCTGTACAGCATCAGGTAGCGCCAGGTAGTGTCTGTACAGCGGCAGGTAGCACCAGGTAGTGTCTGTACAGCGGCAGGTAGCGCCAGGTAGTGTCTGTACAGCGGCAGGTAGCGCCAGGTAGTGTCTGTACAGCGGCAGGTAGCACCAGGTAGTGACTGTACAGCGACAGGTAGCGGCAGGTGAACGCCGGACACAGCAGCAATTACACATTTATGAAGCCGAATCTTGTGAGCGACTAGAACCAGCGCCATGTAGCGTCCGATTCATCATTATCCCAGGCTCAGCGTACAGCGCCGGTGTTCAGCCTTGCAGAGCGCCGCGTCTTACCTGTTGCTACCTGGCGCTCTCCCTTACATTTCTATGGACGATCCTTAATTCCCTTTTTTTTCCCCCTTAAAAACACCACAAACCTTCTGACATGTCTCCTGGGCAAGGAAATTATATTTTTAAAAACTTTTTTGATTAATAAGATTTTTATGCAGAATTGTCCTGACATGTCTGGTATTAATGTGTTCGTGTTACAGTGTTATAACAATGTCATTCCATGTGTTTTTGCTTTGTGACTAGTGGATACATGTTCAAAAACAGCCTTTAATCACACAGCCTCCTGCGCTCTGGGCTTCAGAGAAGCATTTTTCAGCGCCTGAGATTCGTGAGGCTGTTTTTTTGCTGAATATGTTGTGAGTCGGTCGCTATGACCAGTCGCTAACATGCGCTCCCATACAGCGCTGTACGTGTCAAATAGCGACTCCCCACAATGTATTCAACAATACTGAACAGCGACTGAGGCCCTTATTCATCAAGCGATAGCGCCAGGTAGTGTCTGACGAGCGCCAGGTAGCGGCAGCTAACGGCGACTACCGACTCAAGTACGCCCGGCGGCGGTCACAATGACGCATTTATCAAGCTAAATGAGGCTAGCGCCGGCGAGAGCGACAGCAAGCGCGGCATTCATCATGAAGCCGCCTGGAACGAACAGCGCCGCAGCAAATTCCTTCACAGCGACACGTATTACCTGGCGCTACCTGCCGCTCTCCCATACATTTCAATGGCAGATGCTGCAATGATTGTTTTTAGTTGTTTTTGGGTTTTTTTCTTTGGTACAAAATTCCACACATGTTTATATTGATATGTTTTATGAATCTGGCTGGTTATTTATAGGTTTTATTTTTTTGTAATTTTTTTCACAATGTAATGTTGTGAGTGACATGGGAATTGCATCTCCTCCACCCAAACTCATTGGCATCAAAATCGCTGGTTTTCCACACAAACGGGCCTTGTAAAGCTATTTTGTAGCCTGTCAGGTTGGTCGGTCACGTTCGCTCTTAGAAATTGTCAGCGCCCAAGCTATTCGGCAGCCCTGTCATTGATGAATCTGTGTTGGTCGGTGTTTGTGCAGTCGCTGTTTTAATTCGCTCTGTGGCGGCGCGAGCGTCGCTGTGCCTCGCTGCGCTGCGTTGTGCGTCGCTGTGCTGTTCATACATGTGTCCTTCTGCCAGTTTCAAGGAATTCACTTTCCGCGACCCCAGTCGTTGTTAATGAATACACTGTAGTTGTGAGCGTGCCTGGCCACATATTGCAGGATTAACATTCAGTCGTACCAGCTCATAACAACCCGTTATGCATTCTCATGTGTGCCACATTTTCAGGTATTAGTCTAGTTTGATTGTGTGATGAATTTTGGAAGGAATAAGATTTTTATATTTAAGCACAACGGTGTATGCTTTAGAAGGACCTATGCATTACAGTATGTAGAATCCCCTGCTAAATGCAGCTAATAATTCGTTGCGCCTTTGGCCCTAGCTTGTTTTGCAGCGTCATTTTTTTGATTTTTCCGCCACTTAGCGTGCCTAGAGCTGATATTAGCTTGTCCCTGTTGCGCGCATGTTTGTGTTTGAATTTAGAAGCACAGTTGCTAGCGTCATATCCGGTTCCGGGATCCTCCTTTGCGTTTCAACGCCACCTTAAGGTAAAACTGTCTAGCGCTTAGGCCAATAGCTTGTTTTAAATATTCATTTTAGTTTTTCCGCCACTTAGCTTGCACATAGCTGAGAATAGCTTGTTGCTGGGGCGCGGAGCGTATTTTTGTTTGGTTTTTTTTTGGTCTAATGTCGCTTGCGTCATTTCCGGTTCCTGTTTCCTCCTTAGCGTTTCCAATATGGCTCCAAAACGCAGAGTAATGCGCCTCCCCAGCTCCTCCTCAGATTCCGGACCCACCACCCCTCCCCCACCTCCCCCACCTACCTCACCTTCCCCAAATACCACCCCTCCCACCCATTCCCCTCCTGGGCCAAGGAAACAAAGGCGCACCCGGGTGGATAGCCGTGTAAATGGCCAGGTGGTGAAAGTGAGTATTTTATTTATTTATTTTTAGCTTAAAAATTGATAAACACACAGGGGGGATAGGGGCAGAATTTGTATTGTTTTCAGGCCAAAATTTAACACTCCACGTGGGGCATCCCCATTGTGGATGTCCTGCTGGGATGGCCCCCCCCCCCTGGAGGGCCATAAAAATTACCTCTGCCCCGTCCCATCTGTGCATGCGTGAGTTGCGGATGCCTATTGCGCTTACCTCTAGCAGGGTGCACCCCTGCGCCATACATATTTTCATTTTGTGTGCAGGCGCACTCCCTGTTAGAGTCAAACGCCACATGCGTACTTTGCCGTGCAGACACAGCTGAGCTGGTATGCACCTCCCAACGGCCTTGGATGCGCATACCACACCGGCGTGGAGCGCTGTGTTTGGCTTGCGGAGTGACGTGGGAGTGTCCTCAGCGGTGTATTTGTGGCCTTCCAAGGGGGTTGCAGACAGTGGGCCACCCACAATAGTTGTGGCCCACAAAAGTGCACCCAAACCCAGAATAATGTTAATCCTGGGTGTGGGTCCACTTTGATCTTGTCTCTGTATAACTGTTTATGACATTGTTCTGATGTCATGTATTTATTTTTTATTATTTTTTTTTTTTTTTTCATAGGACTTCTGCCTGGCCGAATACGACTATGCCCGAGGAGCTAAAAAACGCCTTGCCATGGAGGTGAAGGCCACTGTGTCCCGGCGCTTCAAGACCGACCTGACCATCCGGGCCATACAACAAAAATGGTCTGATTTCAAGCGCCGGGACCCAGAAGGCGTGTACCGCCTATATGATGCCTACGCATCAGGTAAGTTAAAGCTTATGTTCTTTTTTGCCTTTGTGCAGAATCATCTGCTAAGCTGTGTCCTTTTTTGCTCTTTATATTAATTATTTGCTTTCACCCCCTCCACACAGATAAGCGTCCTCCCCTGGGGAAACGTGGGAAGGGATTCCTCCCCCGAACCAGGCAGGCGGACTCGGGGGAGTCATCGGGGGAGGGTCCCTCCCGCGGGTCCTATTTAGAGGACCCAGGGGAGGAAGGGGATGACGCCCCAGAGGAGTGTGCTGCTGGGGGGCAGGCTGGATCAAGCCTCAGCTCCTCACACTCTGAGTCTGAGGACTCTCACCAGGCAAGGGGCCACTCTCAAGCAGGGAGTGAGAGGGAGGAGGGTGGCCCTTTGCCTGGTGGATCTTCTGAGCAGAGTGTGAGGAGCCGAGGCTCCCCGCCTCCTCCTCAGAGCCCTCCCTGGGCTTCAAGTGGCGCTTCATCCCCTGGTGAGTTTACATGTTTTAATTGTTAGTCTGTGACAGGTTTCATCTGACCATTTGTGCTTAGCCCTTGCCATTCCTCTGTAATTTGCAGGGCATCATATAGGCGGCACCTCCATGGAATTTTGGCGTCAAATCCTCCTCAGGCATAGTCGTGGTAAGTGTATGTTGTTAGCCATCTCATTTTGGAATTTATGTCATTCCTTAAAGTGGACCCACAAACATTGATGATATTGCTTGGATTCTGGCGCCTTCCCTGCCCAATCACATCCCTCACCCAGGGCCACCCCCCAACAAAACACCACAAACTACTTCCCTCTTTGGGGGTGGCAGAAGCCATTGTCCCCGCCTCCTGTGTGGCACTCGAGATGTGTGTGCGCCTGCGCTCTGTTTCATACTGGCATGCGCGTGCGCACACACTGGAGGAGTGATGTGCGGAAGGCAGGGGCGGTGGCGGACTAAAATTGTGTTGCTCTGCCAAAGTAGACTAAAACAATGAATATTAACAATCCTGGGTCTTGGACCACTTTTAACAGACACGTTTCCTGGTCCATTGTCTCAGCTGGTTTGCTAATGTACATTAACATCACAAACCACACTACAGTGCTAGCCAACTGGCAACCACCCCTATGTTTCTGGCCACACCATGATGTGTGCTAGCAATAGTTAATTTACGTGAAGTAGTTAGGCCAAACACATGTTGCACACTGGTAACATTAGCCATTAAATTGGTAATGAGTCATTTACATTGCAATGTAAAGGTTAGTGCCAGATTTTCGTAACGGATACATGTGGCAACCATAAACACTTCACATTAACTAATGGACCAGGAATATAGTAAATATCGTTTAACATGTATGTAAACATGTCTTTTTTTTTTTAGGTAAGACTCAATAACCAGATGGATGTCAAATCTTCGGGTGTCATAGCTCCACTAAATGTTGTTTTGTATTTTGTTTTTTTATGGACAGATGTTGCTACGCAGACGGAGGCAGAATTCCTCCTCCCCACACCAGCTCCAGGGACGGCCAGCAGCATGGGCCACCGCCACAGCTGCGATGGTGAGTACATCCAAATTCATATGGGTAAATAGTTGTGAAACCTTTGTCTTCTAGTTACATCTGTAGACATTTTAAATTTACCAATGTGTGAATTTCACACACATCTAGGTTAAATGTGTTTGTACAATAATCCAACATGCCAGTCACCATCCTTGATAGTTGCCTCACATTCTTGTTACGGACACATACGGACTATTTGTGGCGTATAGACAACCAAATGGGCCTGATTAGGTGTTTACCCATAACATTATAGGGCAAACTTGGATCATCCTTAGGCCCTGATGTTTGGCTGGGACTAAAGACATAAATGTCCTTACTTGGCCATAAACATTATTACATTTGCAAGAGTTAACCTGGCCCAACACCAAGGGTGTTTAATGTGCATTAAACATTTAATTTGCCAACAACTAACAACTAACACCCCGCGGAACATACGATAATTGCATGTACCGCGGGTCAAAACCACCAAGCAAACCCCTAATTATCGGAACTTATCTTCCGCTGGCTCCCGCGCACCACTCCAGACGTGCATTTGTCCGCCCTGGGCCTCTGTGAATGGCCGCCGGGTCCCCATGAGCAGCCAGAGAGTGACATGCGTGAAGAGGCGGCGGAAGAGGATTGTACATTCCTGTTCCCTGCATAGACGTTAGCGTGCGTTTTTTGGGCCAATCACGTTGGAGCATGGAGAGGTGAGTGGCTATGGATTACTGTGTGGATACACACATCAGGGAATAAACAGATCTGTGAGCAACAACAAAGTGGCCCAAAACCCATGATAAACTATATTGTGGGTGTTGGTCCACTTTAAGAGTAAAGGTATGTTGTCCTAACATGTTTTCAAGCCAATATTAAACCTTTAATTTTAAATGTTAAGGGCACATTGTTCACCAATGTTAATGTGAGTGTTAGCAAGTTAGAAACACTGACATTACATTGCTACATCTTTGTATGTTGAGTTCACAATCAAATTCTAACATATTATTTTTAATCACATCTCTACAGCTTGTATACGCCAGCATCGCAGACTGTGGCGGGCCTTCCGACAGATGAAAGGGATGCTGCTGGCCATGAAGAGGCGTCGGAGACGTTAGGGTGGGGGGGATGGCTGCCATTTATATTTGTATGGTTTTTGGCTTTGTTGGCCTATGTTGGCCGTGTTGGGCCAATTTTTTAAAATACAATTTTTTGTACTAATAACTGTGTTGTTCCTTGACCAGCATAGGTTTAGATTCCAAAAAACCATTATGTCTAAAATTAGGCAGCCATTTTGAGCCAGTACATGTTTACACCATAGTAAGCAATGTTAACTAATGTGGCACATAAATGGTGGCATAATATTAGAGATGATGGAGCAAATCATCCATGACTGTGTAGTTCGCTTTCACATGTATGGATAAACACAATTTAGAGGTGGTTTTCAAAAATATATTTACATAAATCATAAAAAAAGGTTTACAAATTAATATTCTTGGCTGGGTGGCCGGGGAGGTTGGGAGTCATTGCTAGGGGCGGTGTTGGGGGACAACAGTGCAGTAAAAAATATAGACTGCTGTTGTATGAGCTGTTGTAGCAACAACAAAGTTTGGTCCTGCCGCTGTATTGCTTCTTCCTGGCGCTGGAGAGATTGTTCCTGGCGCTGGAGAGATTGTTCCTGGCGCTGGAGAGATTGCTCCATTAGATTTGCCAGCCGACCAAGTTCCTGGTTCTGTAGTTGGTTTGGGCGTAACTGGTCCATCTGGCGCTGCAGGGCCTCATTTTGTTGCTGACACATCAGCACCTGATTTTCCAACGCCGCAATGCGCTCATTAGTTCCATCACGCGGCTGTTGGCGACTGTAGTCCTCCAGCATCCGGACCCCTAGCTCGTAGAAATCGGCACTGGTTGGTGCCACACCTCCTCTTGCTGTGGTTTGAGGCTAAACAAATAGAAAACCACATTTTAGTCAAACAGAACCAATGCAGTTATGCCCCTCAAAAAAATTCCCATAAACAGTCACTATACAACTTACCCTTGTCTGTGCCTCGGAAGCTTGGCCACATGGGACTTGGGAAGAGGTCCCAGCTTGGGGTTCTGGTTCCACCTCCTGCCAAAACAACAATGAAAGGAAATGTGACATGTTGCTTCTTCCACTACCCACGAAGATGCCAATGTGGTTCTAGCTCGTCTACATCAGCCTTGTTACCTGCGTCTCCTCCGGCACAGGTAGGCTCGAGGTTTCGCTGCCAGAGAGTGGCAATTCAACATCCGAGATGTCCGGCAAGTTGGCATATGCTAAACAGGAAAATCTGGTTAGTAGGTCTGTGGGCCAAACTCTAATGTAACCTGGTTAGGCTATCGAGGCCATACCTCTAAAAAGTTCAAAAATACACACTAGACCAAAGGTCTCAGTTAAACTCAGCTTGTTAACATGTATGTTACAGGACTAAGACGCACTAATTTCTGCTAATCACATCAGAAACATTGCTTTAATTAAACATACCCGCAATGTCCCAGATGTCTGGAGTGGGGTCCTCACTCGAGCTTGGACCTTGAAAATACATGTGGACACACAAGTTGCCAGAAGCAAGTGCCACAAAAGTAGAGCCAAAATACAGACTAGAGCAAGGCAAAACAACTTACCCTCATCTCTGGCAGCCGGAACTTGAGGGGCCCTTTCTGGACAGCCACTTCCGATATTCGGGTCAACTAAAAAAAAAAAAAATGTCTCTAAATTATCAGCAAACTACTACGGGGAATGTTTGGCTAAAAAGATGTCCGCAAAAATACATTGCTATCACTCAAATAACTAATAGACTGACCCTGGGGAGGCAACCAGCACTCCCAAGAGGCATGTTCAAGTTTACCAAGCAAACATGTAGCTTAGTAGAATAACCAAAATGAACCAGTGTAACATAAACAGCATAAAGGATACATTATGTATTGCTCTACACACCAACAGGGTCCTGTTGACCGGCAACATCGGAAGTGGGGTCCAAAGATGAACCAGTCACTTGGCCTACCAAGAAAAAAGAGGAATGAGACACATGCACTTGAGTAAAAGTGGATCAACCAAGGTGAACACATGCACTTACCGACATCCAAAGAGTAGGTGGGATCCGGAGGAGATGCTGGGGCCAAGGGCATGGGAGCTAGGCCAAAATAAACCCAACATTGAGCCATAGTTAATGTGCGTGCCAAAATACAACATGCATTAAGGTGTGTGAGCAGCTCTTTCACTAATATTCACTAATCCAGGCCAGTGTGGCTCCCACATTGATATGCCGATATATGGCTACACATCTCTGGCGTCCTACATATCTACACATGTTAGGGCCTTGTTAGTTAGTTGCTGTGAGTGTTACAGTGGGCGTGCAATTAGGGCGCAGGCACATATTATTAATACTCAACAGGGCAAAACTTGATTGTTTGAGCTGCTCCCACACCCATTTGTTAACCAAACAACCAGCAACCAAATTAGGGGTAAATACCTTCTATGGCAGACTGGGGTAGCCTTGAGGTTGCTGGAAGGGCAGGAGCTTGGGTGTCCTGAGGCACATCCCGGACAGCAGCATGTGCACCTATGCATAAAGCAACAGACAGAAAAGTTCAAAATGTTTGAGCTGTAATGTAATACTTCACAGGTCGTACTGTTAGTTGGTCAGAATGTAAAAATGCAAATCACATACATTAACATTAGGTTATTAGAAAAGCCAGCAAATATGTACCTTCAGTCCAACCGGTGGTGTCATCCCCAGGATCCACACCCTGCAGCCGAGCCAGTGGGATTTTGGCCTTCAGCATCTCCTCATACGGCCTGTAGGTACTCTTTGGAGCCTGGATGAACCCACTGTCCACATCAAGATCGTGATTCATCTTTTTCATAAGGGCCCCTCGCAAAGTGTAGAAGCGTTTCCTGCAGGATGGGCCACTACGTGGGTGTTGAGCTGTGCTACTAAGCTCCACACCAATGGCATCCCACAGTTTGCTTCTTTCTTGTTTGCCTATGGACTTGCTTTGGGAGCCAAATATCAGCTCCCATTTAGCAAGTGTAAGGCGCACAAGATGATTATTCTCAGCCAAATTAAATTCAGGCTCCCTCTTGGCACCTGGGCGCTTAGCCTGGGGTGCTGCCCCACCTTCAGGCTGTGCCCTTTTCCGTAAGGGAGGTCTGCGCACAGCACCCACCAAACTCCTACTCGGGCCTGCTGTGGCCGGCAGATGTCCTGAATTTGGCTCCATCCTGTAGCTGCACACACACACAAATACACACCCAACAAGCACGCATGCACACTACAGAATGGCATCGCAATCTCTTAGGCTTGGGCAGGTTTTATGTGCTCTAACAGCCAATCCAAAAGCAGGCCACTTAATTGATTCACACATACAGCCCAGTTCCTTCTAGGCACACCTCCACTGCACTGACAGAAGCATGTGTGTTAGCCAATTAACTCATTACAGACCTCATTAAACAAACAACACACACCCAAATCCAACAATGGACTGATGTATCTCAAACCCTTGTGACATGTGCTTAGCCTAACGGCTATTTAAAAAAACATCAGCTTCCCTTTAATTGGTCCACCCCTGATTTTTGGGCCATGTCCGTTAATGCACGCAAGTTACGGCTCAAGTACGCTAGTAGCGCTACTAGCGTGCGCGTGCGCACTCTGTTTTACGCACACCTGGGTCGGCTAATTGGCGCCCGGAAATAGCAGAGCGACGCAAAAGGCGGCAAAGCGGACCTGTCACTTTAGAAAATGAAGTATAAAAGGAAGGAATGTTCTAGCTTCTGCTATTCTTACACTGTGGCAAAGGCTGTGGTGTGGTGCTGTGCTCGCTTCCCTTAGCTCATTTGAGCCTCTGTCTGGTTTCTGTCCTCACTCTCTGTGGCTTGTTGGGTGATTTCTGACATCAGTGCTGTTTCTTTAGGAGCTTGGTTTTGGTGGCATCTGCAAATCTTGTGTAGCATACAGCAAGTGAGGCTTGATTTTGGGGCCTTTTGTGGGCTGTGCAGCAACTCCCCTCTTGGTTGTGCCTAACTTAGAAAGCGGGTTTTCAGCAGGCTGGTGGTTTGGACCACTATAGTTCTGGTTTTGTGGTGAGCTGCATTGTAGCGGGTGTGTGTGGAGTGTGATTGTTTGTGTGTGTGTTGTGTGTTAGTGGTTTTTTTTGTTTATTTTTGTTTTTGTATATATCTTTAGTGTGTGTGATGGATAAGAGGGTGATGTATGGTGTCTGGGTGGATGGATGTATGTGTATGCTGAAAGAGCAGGAGGAAAGGGAGCGGGGTGTTGTGAGGCTTAGGACACCCCGCTCCTTTGCAATCCGCCTTTCAGTATGGGACTTAAGTGACGAGCAGATCAGGAGCCGCTTCCGTCTGAATCGTGCTGCACTACAGTCCCTATATGATCAGATTAAGACCAAAATCGAGCCATCCACCAAACGCACTCATTCCATTCCAGGCATAGTACGCCTGTGTGCCACTCTTAATATTTTGGCACGAGGGACCTTCCAGGCAACCTCAGCCCTCCTCAGCGGGATAAGCCAGGCTACTATGAGCCGCATACTAATCCAGGTAGTTCTGGCAATTTGTGATTTAATCCCAATTTACATCAGGTTTCCTGAGGATGAGGAAGAGGTTGCCAAAATAAAACATGCTTTCTATCTGATGGGAGGGATCCCGAATGTGCTAGGGTGCGTTGATGGTACACATATCCCTTTCCGCCCTCCCCGTGCACAGGAGCTGTCCTACAGAAACCGGAAACAATTCCATTCAATGAATGTGATGGTGGTCTTTGACCCAGACATGAGGCTGCGGGCGGTGAGATCGGGGTTCCCCGGCTCATGCCACGATTCTTACGTCTTGCAGCGGACAGTCCTGTGCCGGAAGTTTGATAACAACGAAATGCCAGCTGGCTGGCTACTGGGTAATAAATTAACCATGTCAATGTATTTTGCTAATATGTGGCCTAGTAAGCCAATTTTAACCAAACTACCACCAAAACACATGTACTAGTACTAATTGCTGTCTCTCTCCTTGTGTTTTTTCTACAGCGGACAAGGGATATGGGCAGAGAACGTGGGTCAGGAACCCACGGACCTCTGCCCATGAACGCTACAATGCAGCGCATCGCAAGACCAGAAGCATTGTGGAAAGAACCATCGGCCTGCTGAAAGCACGTTTTCTCTGTTTGGCACGGCCAGGAGGAGAGATGCTCTACAGCCCACAGAAGGTTTCCAAGATCATCCTTGCCTGCTGTGTGCTCCACAACATTTGCATTTGTCACCGAATTCAAGCCCCCGAGGAGACAGCACTGGTGCCAGAAATCCCCAACATGCCCGCAGCAAGAAGTGAGGACACCCAGACTGGCGATGAGCTAAGGGAAAGGCTGATCACTTCTTTTTTTGCGGTAAGCTAACTACCCTTCACTCTAATGCAAGTACTGCACTACTGGTTAAATGTATTTGACCTCCCATCAAAATGTAGAAAAAAACACACTAAGGGGGGTGTAAGATGAGCCCAACCACTCTAAGGGGGGTGTAAGATGACCCAAACCACTCTAAGGGGGGTGTAAGATGAGCCCAAGCACTCTAAGGGGGGTGTAAGATGACCCAAACCACTCTAAGGGGGGTGTAAGATGACCCAAACCACTCTAAGGGGGGTGTAAGATGACCCAAACCACTCTAAGGGGGGTGTAAGATGACCCAAACCACTCTAAGGGGGGTGTAAGATGACCAAAACCATTGTAAGGGGGGTGTAAGATGACCCAAACCACTCTAAGGGGGGTGTAAGATGACCAAAACCATTGTAAGGGGGGGTGTCAGATGACCCAAACCACTCTAAGGGGGGTGTAAGATGACCAAAACCACTCTAAGGGGGGTGTAAGATGACCAAAACCACTCTAAGGGGGGTGTAAGATGACCAAAACCATTGTAAGGGGGGGTGTCAGATGACCCAAACCACTCTAAGGGGGGTGTAAGACGCCAATGTTGGTTATCAAGTAATGCATTTTGGTATTTGCTACAACTATACTACTTTAAAGATCTATACTAACTGCACTTTTCTTATTTTTTCAGGCACAAACACATGCACCGTGATCTATATTTCGGACTTTCCCTACTTTATTTTACTTTACTTTGCTTTTTCCTTTCTGTTTTAATTTTACTTTACCATTTCTCTTTTGTAAATTTGTTATTTTAGGTAGATTTGAATAAAAAATCTACTCTATATAGATACATGTGGCTATGTGTTTAATTCTGGTGAACGTTTCCTTGGCATTCGACTTCCTATAGTAATTATATTTTTCTGGCTGATTTATGTTTTTATTTCCCTTTTCCATTTTCATATTATTTCTCATTTCTGCTTTTCTTTTCTTTTTCTATTTTCCTTTCTTATTTCTTATTTTCTTTTTAATATTTTGCTTTCTCAATTCTGTTTTTCTTTTTTCTATTTTCCTTTCTCATTTCTGCTTTTCTTTTCTTTTTCTATTTTCCTTTCTCATTTCTGCTTTTCTTTTCTTTTTCTATTTTCCTTTCTCATTTCTGCTTTTCTTTTCTTTTTCTATTTTCCTTTCTCATTTCTGCTTTTCTTTTCTTTTTCTATTTTCCTTTCTCATTTCTGCTTTTCTTTTCTTTTTCTATTTTCCTTTCTCATTTCTGCTTTTCTTTTCTTTTTCTATTTTCCTTTCTCATTTATGTTTTTCTTTTCTTTTTCTATTTGCCTTTCTCATTTCTGTTTTTCTTTTTAATATTTTCCTTTCTCATTTCTGCTTTTCTTTTCTTTTTCTATTTTCCTTTCTCATTTCTGCTTTTCTTTTCTTTTTCTATTTTCCTTTCTCATTTATGTTTTTCTTTTCTTTTTCTATTTGCCTTTCTCATTTCTGTTTTTCTTTTTAATATTTTCCTTTCTCATTTCTGCTTTTCTTTTCTTTTTCTATTTTCCTTTCTCATTTCTGCTTTTCTTTTCTTTTTCTATTTTCCTTTCTCATTTATGTTTTTCTTTTCTTTTTCTATTTGCCTTTCTCATTTCTGTTTTTCTTTTTAATATTTTCCTTTCTCATTTCTGCTTTTCTTTTCTTTTTCTATTTTCCTTTCTCATTTCTGCTTTTCTTTTCTTTTTCTATTTTCCTTTCTCATTTCTGCTTTTCTTTGCTTTTTCTATTTTCCTTTCTCATTTATGTTTTTCTTTTCTTTTTCGATTTTCCATTTTTCTCTGTTCTGTTTTTATTTTAATTTTATTTCTCATTGGTGGTTTAATTGTATTTCCTTTATATTTAACAAATAAAATATAAAAAAAAAATGTGGCTATGTGTTTAATTATGTTTTATTTTGCATTTAGATTAGAATATCTGGTTGAATTTAATTTCCTTTTCAACACAAAATAAAAACTCTTTAATTTTTTAACAAATGTGGCAATGTGTTTTATTCAGAAGGTACTGGATGGCCAGGACACAGCAAAGCTAACAGGCGCTGTGTAGAATAGCGTGGTCACACTGACTGACAGCGCCTACAAAGCTGAGGGCCAACATCATATTCAGCAATGTAGGCGTTGTTCGCAACAACGCCAGGTAGCGACTGAGGAGGCCTGCTATAGCGAATCGCTACCGCCCGCGGCTGACGCTAGCGGCGCTCTTAGCGCCATACTTCAGTCGCTCATCTGTCGCTACCTGGCGCTATTGATGAATCGGCCTCCCCGTCGCTATAAACTAGTGACTCACGGCTGAGCACAGTGACTACTAGCGGGCGCTCTAAAAATGCCTTCTACAGACGCTCATTTGTCGCTACCTGGCGTTAGTGATGAATCAGCCTGTCAATTGATTCCTACATAAGACAAATTCATTAAAACTTTAAAACACATGTAATAACACTAGAGAGGGTACTGGTGGCTCCAATATAATCTAAGAGGCCGATTAATTAATAGCGACATGTAGCGACAGTTGAGCGACTGTAGCGTTATTTTCACAGCGCCCGCTAGTAGTCACTGTGCTTGGCCGTTGTTCGGTTGTTGATAGCGACTCAGTCGGTGTGCAGTAATGTTGAATACAAGGTTACGAGTCGCTATTTGACAGGTTCCGCGCTGTATGGGAGCGCATGACAGCGACTGGCCATAGCGACCGGCTCCCACCATATTCATTAAAAAATCACGTTCAAAAAATTCTCGCGCTGTGAAATGCTTGTTTAAACCCCAGAGCGCTGGCGGCGATGGGTTAAAAGTAGTTTTTTAACCCCCAAACAACCATATTTTTGGGAAAAAAAAAAAACATGTTCTTACAAACATTTTGTAATATGAATACATTAATATCAGACTTCTATCAATCCTGTTTTTTTTTTTCCCTTAAAAAAATTATCTAAAATGGCAGAAGTGGTCACAGAATTTTTCACATAAAAAAAAAAAACATATAATAACAATTAATTATTAATATTTAAAGATTGTTCCATTGAAATGCATTGGAGAGCGCCAGGTAGCGAGAGGTCATACCTGTCGCTGTTCAAGGTCGGACGCTGGCGCTGTGGGGTGAGGCTGGAATAATGATGAATGAGTCGCTATATGGCGCTATCTCAGTCGCTAAGCAGGATCGGCTTGATAAATGTGTGATTGCGGAGGGGAGCCGGCGTTCTCGTGGCGGGGCCCGTCATTACCGGCCGCTCACCAGTCGCTACCTGTCGCTATTCCTTCATAAATAAGGGCCTAAGAATTCCTATTATATAACATCCTAATCAAAAATTCCTGCATCACCCCGTGTCACCCCTCTCCCAAAGTGCAAATGTGCAAAATGAAATATTTTAGTACTATAAATAATATACATGAATTAATATAAATGTGCAAAAAAATACAATTCAATATGTAACAGCAATATTTAGCAATAGTGAGAGTGCAAAAATATGAACCTTACATTATCTAACCTCTCACAATAATGAGGACACAGCCGAGTAGCAAGAGGGACAATCACATGTATCACACACTAGTCTTACACAATAATGGCACCGTCACCCTCACAGGTTTTGTTCCACTTCTCAATTTACCAAAGCTGTTACGTGATTGGTAACTGCAACTGTCTAGAAACTTAGGCCCTTATTTATGAAGGGATAGCGACAGGTAGCGACTGGTGAGCGGCCGGTAATGACGGGCCCCGCCACGAGAACGCCGGCTCCCCACCACAATCACACATTTATCAAGCCGATCCTGCTTAGCGACTGAGATAGCGCCATATAGCGACTCATTCCTCATGATTCCAGCCTCAGCCCACAGCGCCAGCATCCGACCTTGAACAGCGACAGATATGACCTCTCGCTACCTGGCGCTCTCCAATGCATTTCAATGGAACAATCTTTAAATATTCATAATTAATTGTTATTAATTTTTTTTTTTTTTTAATGTGAAAAATTCTGTGACCACTTCTGACATAGTAACATAGTAACATAGTAACATAGTAACATACATAGTAACATAGTAACATAGTATGTGCGGCTGAATAAAGACTTTAGTCCATCCAGTTCAGCCTGTTTAACTCCTTCCAGTGGTCTAGTAGCCATAGCCGGAAATGTTATTACATGCCAGGAAGGCATCAAGGCCACTTTTGAATGTTTTTACTGTATCCATCAGTACTATCTCCTCTGGCAGCGAGTTCCATAGTCTCACTGCTCTTACAGAGAAGAATCCCCTCCTATGTCGGTGGAGAAAGCACCTTTCCTCTAACCTTAGTGGATGCCCCCGGGTTATGGTTACACTCCGGGGTATAAATAGATTGTGGGACAGATCCTTGTATTGACCCCGAATATATTTATACATAGTTATTAGATCACCCCTCAATCGTCTTTTTTCTAGACTAAATAAGCCTAACTTGGACAATCTTTCCGGGTACTCTAGCCCCCGCACTCCTTTTATTAACTTTGTTGCCCTTCTTTGAACGCGCTCCAGTTCTGATATGTCCTTCTTAAGCACAGGTGCCCAGAACTGTACACAGTATTCCATATGGGGTCTGACCAGTGACTTAAACAGGGGTCACATGATGCTCTGGTCATGAGCACCTATGCCCCTCCTGATGCACCCCATGATCCTATTTGCCTTGGCAGCAGCTGCCTGGCATTGATTACTACAGTTGAGCTTATTGTCAACTAAAACCCCTAAGTCCTTTTCCATTGTTGTTTTACCAAGTGTTTCTTTATTTAGTGTGTAATCATGACACAGATTTCTCCTTCCCATGTGCATAACCTTACATTTATCTGTGTTAAACTTCATTTGCCATTTAACTGCCCATGCTTCCAATTTATCTAAATCTGTTTGTAGTTGCCTGTTGTCCTCCTTTGTTTTAATTACTTTACTCAGCTTAGTATCATCTGCAAAGATTGAGACTTTACTGTTTAATCCATACCCAATGTCATTTATATATATATTGAAGAGAATCGGTCCCAGAACTGACCCTTGTGGTACTCCACTAGTAACAGTGACCCAATCTGAGTGTGTACCATTTATAACCACCCTCTGCTTCCGATCACTAAGCCAATTTCCCACCCATCTGCACACGTTTTCCCCCAGTCCAAGCATTCTCATCTTTTGTACCAGCCTTTTATGTGGCACAGTATCAAATGCTTTAGAAAAGTCAAGATATATGATATCCAATGACTCCCCCTGATCCAATCTTGAACTTACCTCCTCATAAAAGCCGATCAGGTTTGTCTGGCAGGAGCGATTCCTCATAAATCCATGCTGATATGGAGTAATAAGGTCATTTTCCCCAAGGTGCTCCAGGATAGTATCCTTTAAGAAACCTTCAAACAACTTGCCCACCACAGATGTTAAGCTTACCGGTCTGTAGTTCCCAGGTTCCCCCCTAGATCCCTTTTTGAATATTGGCACCACATTTGCCAAGCGCCAATCCCTCGGAACAAACCCTGTAGTTATGGAATCCACAAATATTAGAAATAACGGCTTGTCTATTACTGTACATAACTCCCTTAAAACACGAGGATGTATGTCATCTGGTCCCAGTGATTTATCGATTTTCATCTGCTTGAGACGGTGCCGGACTTCTTCCTTGGTTAGACCAGTGACATTTAATGGAGGGTTTCGGTTATTCCCCTGCATTTCACTCGGCATGTCACATTCTTTTGTGAATATAGAAGCAAAGAAGTTGTTAAGCAAATTAGCTTTCTCCTCATTTCCCTCTATAGGGGTCCCCTCCTTGCTTTTCAGGGGGCCCACACCCTCAGGTTTGTACCTTTTACGGTTTATGTAGCTAAAGAATAATTTGGGGTTAGTTTTACTCTCTTTCGCGACCAGTCTTTCTGTCTCCAGCTTAGCTGCCCTTATCTGTTGTTTACATTGTTTATTTTCTTCTTTATAGTTTTTTAACGCTTCCGCTGTCCCTTCCTGCTTTAAACGTTTAAATGCCTTTTTTTTTGTTGTTTATTGCCCCCTTAACCTTTTTATTTAGCCACATCGGTTTACATGTGCGTCTAATAGTTTTATTCCTGTAAGGTATAATCTGTCACACTGAAAATTAAGTATTCCTTTGAAAGTATCCCATTTAGCGTCCATGCTTTTGTTTTTAAGGGCATTTTCCCAGTCAATGCAGTGTAGGGCATCTCTAAGTTGGTCAAACTTTGCCTTTTTGAAGTCCCGCGTTTTTGTGACTCCTTGATAAGGCCTAGTGACTGCTAATTGGAAATTAATGATATTATGATCACTGCTTCCAAGGTGTCCCCCAACCTGTACCTTTATTACTTTGTCTGGTACATTGGTTAGTATTAGGTCCAATATGGCTTTCCCCCTTGTTGGAGCTTGTACTTGTTGGGAAAGGTAGCCATCTTGACATTTTAGAGTGAAAAAAAATAATACATTTGTACAGAATTGATATTACAGGTCTGATATTAATGTATTCATATTACTAAATTATGTTAAAAACTTTTTTTTTGGTTTCCAAAAATATGGTGGTTTGGGGGTTAAAAAACTACTTTTAACACATCGCCGCCAGCGCTCTGGGGTTTAAACAAGCATTTCACAGCGCAAGAATTTTTTGAGCGTGATTTTTTAATGAATATGGTGGGAGCCGGTCGCTATGGCCAGTCGCTATCATGCGCTCCCATACAGTGCGGAACCTGTCAAATAGCGACTCCTCACCCAATATTCACCATTACGGCAAACTGCTATCAACTACCGAACAACGGCCAAGCACAGCGAATACTAGCGGGCGCTCTGAAAATGCCGCTACAGTTGCTCAACTGTCGCTACCTGGCGCTATTAATGAATCGGCCTCTTATAAAATTTGGTACGCACCACAATAAAACTGATGAGATGATATGGCTGTATAATGAGAAGTAAAGTATGGCTGTCAGGTAAGCCCGCAGACAATCACCACAAAAAGAGTGTCACTCACGCCATGAATAAAAAGGAATTCATATTTATTTATTAACAAAAGAAAGGGATGTGGACCGATTGCCACACCTGCCTCACACAAGGAGCACCACAACAATGTAAAAATAAATCTAAATGTTTATTCAAAAAGATAACACCAAGACATACACAAATCCACTAAACACAACACATCAGACATATTAAACAGATTAAAAACAGCTGAGCCTTCCCCTTATAAATATAATATACAAATCTGAATCCATAATCAATAGGGCAGGCTGATTCATCACTAGCGCCAGGTAGCGACAGATGAGCGTCTGTAGCAGGCATTTTCAGAGCGCCCGCTAGTAGTCGCTGTGCTCGGCCATGAGTCGCTACTTTATAGCGACTCAGTCGCTGTAATGTTGAATACATTGTGAGGAGTCGCTATTTGACCAGTACAGCGCTGTATGGGAGCGCATGTTAGCGACTGGTCATAGCGACTGACTCACAACATATTCAAGAAAAAAAGCCTCACACAACTCTGGCGCTGAAAAATGCTTCTCTGAAGCCCAGAGCGCAGGAGGCGGTGTGATTAAAGTCTGTTTTTCAGCATCTATCCACCAGTAACAAAGCAAAAACATATGGAATTACATTGTAGCAACATTGTAACATGACACTTTAATGGCAGAGCTGTAATGTCATTTCTGAAGAAATATTTAAAAAATGTAAAAAATTTGAAAAAACTGCTTATTCAATGTCAGGAGAGGTCACAGAATTATTTGTGATTTAAAAAAAAAAAAAAAAAAAAACCCCGTTTAAAGAGAAGAAAAGGTTCGTCCATTGAAATGTATGGGAGAGCGACAGGTAGCGAGAGGTCATACCTGGCGCTGTGCAAGGCTGAACGCCGGCGCTGTTCGCTAAGGCTGGGATAATGATGAATCAGACGCTACATGGCGCTATCCCAGTCGCTAAACAGATTCTGCTTGATAAATGTGTAATTGCTGCCGTGTCCGGTCGCTACCTGTCGCTACCTCTCATTAACCAGCTGCTACCTGACACTATCCCTTCATGAATAAGGGCCTAAATGTTTATTCAAAAAGATAACACCAAGACATACACAAAACCACTAAACGCAACACATCAGACATATTAAACAGATTACAAACAGCTGAGCCTTCCCCTTATAAATATAATATACAAATCTGAATCCATAATCAATATAAGTATAATAGTTGAATGGAGGGCCCCCCAAAAGATTAATAATAGGGCCCTAATAATAAAAAAAAATTGTTTAAAAAGAAAACATGTTTAATGATATTCTATAGTCTCTATCATGCTAAGGAGAGGGACAATGATTCTAACACATACTGTGAAGGCAATATAACCCAGGCCGATTCATTAATAGCGGCAGGTAGCGACAGTTGAGCAACTGTAGCGGTATTTTCACAGCGCCCGCTAGTAGTCGCTGTGCTTGGCCGTTGTTCGGTAGTTGATAGCGACTCAGTCGGTTTGCCGTAATGTTGAATATTGGGTGAGGAGTCGCTATTTGACCGGTTCCGCGCTATATGGGAGCGCATGATAGCGACTGGCCCTAGCGACCGGCTCCCAGCATATTCATTAACAAATCACGTTCAAAAAATTCTCGCGCTGTGAAATGCATGTTTAAACCCCAGAGCGCTGGCGGCGATGGGTTAAAAGTAGTTTTTTAACCCCCAAACAACCATATTTTTGGAAACCAAAAAACAAGTTTTTAAAATAATGATTAATATGAATACATTAATATCAGACCTGTAATATCAATTCTGTACAATTTTTTTTTCTAAATATATTTTTTATAAATTTTTTTCTAAAATGGCAGAAGTGGTCACAAAATTTTTCATATTTAAAAAAAAAAAACAAAATAATAATGAATTGACTCGTGAAAGACAACAATATAAAGTGCAATTGCAATATTGTAAAGAGCCAACGTGAGATAGAACAGTGCTAAGTGAATGGAGAGCAAAATAGTTCCAGAATCTATTCAAAATGACATCACCAATTTCTAAGGCCCAGGTCCAATCGGAGTCTAGCCTCACCGACGCATTGCACGGATCGCGTCCACTTCGCCAGGGCGAGTGTGCGAAACTTATAATGTGGCTTCTATTGCAGAAAAGGTACGTTTTTTGGGGCTTTTGGGGGGGGGGGGGGGTTCACACAGCGGGGCATCCTAATCTTGGATGCCCCGCTGAAGTGGACCAACACCCAGGATAGTGAAAATCCTGGGTGTTGGTCCACTTTAAGGTTCCAGCTTCAGCTTCTATGCATAGTGCCCGCCTCTCTGGGTTGCTTTTCATGGCATTGCCCAAATCGGGCTGAGAACAGCACAAAATGTTTGGACTAGCTCTTTACCTGTAACTTTTCTGATATGGTTTCTATTACAAAACTGCCAATTACAATATTCTCATTCTTACATTTCATTTTATTATTTAAAGCGCAACAAAACCACCAGCGGCGAATCCTGGAATCTAAAAGGCCCCAGTGCCTTCCACTAGATTTCCATCCCAAATCAGGATGCCCAGCTGTGTGAAACCCCCCAGGGCCCCCGTACACACTCACCTTTCCCCAGGCCATTGGTGCATGCGCACGGTGTCATCCAATGAGAGCCATCCGCTGAACTGACTTAATTCGTCTGGCAGCTCTTATTGTTGTCACTGGGGTCCATTCAGATCGGCAGGGGTGCAGGGCAAGCTCCCCATTATAGCCAATGAGAGACGTTTACCAAAAGACGTAAACAGACCAAACGGCTCTCATTGGCTGAGCGCCCATACATGTGCCGTGGGACCGAGGATAGGTGAGTTTAACTAGGCGAACAGGGGGGGGGGGTTCACACAGCTGGGCATCCCAAATCGGGGGGCATCCAAAACTTGGGGAATGGAACAAAGCCCCGAAAAGTCAAAATCCTGGATTTTGTTGCGCTTTAAGCAGTATTCTACCTGCTTTTTTTTGTCTTGAAGACGTGAAGATGATTCTGGAGAAATAGTGAAAGGTCTCAAAGAAAATAAAGTGAATCCAGTTGCCTTTGATTATTGCTACGGACAGAACATATCTGTCCAATGAAATTTCTAAGACAAAGCATCGATCCTTAAAGTGATACTGCGGGCAAAGGTATTTGTTATACCATTGTGTTGGGCTACGTTTGGCGCTGCCCTAAACTGTTTTCCTTTTTTAAATTGAAGCAGAATTGATATTGAGGTTTACAGGTTCAGCCAATGACATGACTGGGCCAGCGCTCCATAAACCTTCTGCTAACAACCCGCACCCCTCCCCAAATAACCATCTGGACAACCATTGCTTCGGAACGATGGAATTTAATCGGCCACGGCCTCAACAAAAATAGTCATAAATAACAAGCGCAAACTAAGCCCCTCCCACACGCCAACACCCGTTCAAATAAGCCTCAAAACCAACAGACCCTGCCGCATCTGTGAACAATTCAAACTCCCAATTCGTCCTCATGGGATCCAACCAGAAGCCAAGCACGCTAGCAGGGCCGTATTTGATGTTCATGGTGCCCTAGACAGTTTAGAGGGCTACTCCAGCCCCCTTTCCCAAAATATGACATACCCCCTCCCTTCCCCCTCCTATTAGCTATACTGAACGTCTTAATAAATGGGAAAAAAAAAGACTCACCTTCACCCGAATCCAGCCAGCACTGCCGCAGCTGAGGCACCGAAAGCCTGCTGCCATTTTCCTGCAGCCCCTGCAGGTCGCTGGGAACTGGCGCTCTCCGCTTAGCGCACGCTCCCATCCACCCATGATGCAGAGCGCATCAGCTCCAATTGGCCGGCCGGGACTTTAGGAAGAAGGTGGTGGGCTTTTGGTGCACCGCCGGCTAGATTCGGGGTCAATAGGGGCAGGGCAGGGGGTATGTCATTTTTTGGGAATGGCCCTTTGAGTACTTGCGCCCCCCCCTTTTTAAAGTTAGGTCATATAAAAAAAAAATTGTGGAGGGGGAGAGGATGCAATGGGCTAGATGCACAGTATTTGTGTGTAGGAGGGAGAAGGCATAAGGGGGGGAAATACAAAGGAGCAGGCGAGCATGTTCCATCTTTCCGGCATTCAGATATACAGGAGTCACATGACCACAGCAGTGGAGGGGAGATGCCCTGGCCTGTGTTCAACCCCTTGCACACTGCTAGGGGTTGTTTGTTAGGAGGCATTAATGTTCCGGCTATGGGAGTTTTGAGTTTTAATTTCTTTTCTTTACTAAGGTAGTAAGGGCTGCACCCCCTCTTCCAGGTTGCCACCCTAGGCACGTGCCTAGGGTTGCCTAATGGGAAATACAGCCCTGCCTGCTAGACGAACCTAAGAAGGAAATCTACATCCTTATATCCTCTTTCAGCTCAGCTGTTAATCTGATGAAATGATGCTTCTCCCGAATTCTCTTCGTCAACAGTGACAACCGTCAAATAAAGACCCGCTTCATAGACGATACTCGACACGCGAAGTTCAGCTTGCCCAGCACTGCCACAATCTAATCTTCCTAAGTCCGAGGATCTCTTCCAACCCTGCCACCAGATCCACCACCTCGTCGGTCAGCAACCTCCAGACCCTTTCCACTGTGTCGATCTTAATAGAGGTTGCCGGGCCCTCCGTTTTATCATGCGCCACCGGTACGGCGAATACCCGGAACACCTCGAGCATGGTCGCCAGGATAAGTTCGCACTCTCTCGTTCCCGCCGGCCCCACACATAGGACGTCATCTAGGTGATGTGTGATGGACGCCACCCCCGCTCTCTCCTTCACCACCCACTCCAGAAACGAGCTGAAAGCCTCAAAGTACGAGCATATCGAACCTCCCATCAGGAGACAGTGATCCACATAATACCCCCTCCTCAAAGAGACGCCCCAACAAGTGCAAACTCTCGGGGTTTGTGAAAAACGTACCTGTCCCAGGGGACCCGCGTCGAGCGTCACTTCTGTTTATGAAGCAGAAGTGATATCGAGGTTTACAGGTTCAGCCAATGACATGAATGGGCCAGCGCTCCATAAACCTTCTGCTAACAACCCGCACCCCTCCCCAAATAACCATCTGGACAACCATTGCTTTGGAATGATGGAATTTAATCGGCCACGGCCTCAACAAAAATAGTCATAAATAACAAGAGCAAACTAAGCCCCCCCCCCCCCGCACACCAACGCCTGTTCAAATAAGCCCCAAAACCAACAGACCCTGCCGCATCTGTGAACAATTCCAACTCCCCATTCGTCCTCATGCGATCCAACCAGAAGCCAAGCCCACTAGACGAACCTAAGAAGGAAATCCACATCCTCATATCCTCTTTCAGCTCAGCTATTAATCTGATGAAATGATGCTTCTCCTGAATTCTCTTCGTCCGAGGATCTCTTCCAAGACTGCCACCAGATCCACCACCTCGTCGGTCGGCAACCTCCAGAGCCTTTCCACTGTGTCAATCTCGATCCCGAGAAACTTAATAGAGGTTGCCGGGCCCTTTGTTTTATCATGCTCCACCGGTACGCCGAATACCCGGAACACCTCGAGCATGGTCGCCAGGATAAGTTCGCACTCTCTCGTTCCCGCCGGCCCCACACATGGTGTGTGGGGTCTAGGCTGTATTGCAAGGTCTTTGACCCTTCCACCCCATGGCTTGCACTTTAGAGGTTTAGGGCAACCTCAGGTAAGCCTGCTCCCAATTTATCTATTGCACTGTATGTCCCAGATGGGCTCTCAGAGATTAGAGTTAGGACTGCACCCCACAGAGGCACTTTGGCGTAGTGGTGCAGCTTAAGCATACTTCTGCAGATGTGTGTGACCGAGTCCTCTGTTTTTAACCAAGTTTAGAGACAGATTATAGGCTGGCCTGCAAGCTGACAGGGTTGAGTGCTGTGGCTCCTTTAAGACTTGTGGGCCCCACACATAGGACGTCATCTAGGTGATGTGTGATGGACGCCACCCCCGCTCTCTCCTTCACCACCCACTCCAGAAACGAGCTGAAAGCCTCAAAGTACGAGCATGATATCGAACCTCCCATCGGGAGACAGTGATCCACATAATACCCCCCTCCTCAAAGAGACGCCCCAACAAGTGCAAACTCTCGGGGTTTGTGAAGAACGTACCTGTCCCAGGAGACCCGCGTCGAGCGTCACTTCTGTTTATGAAGCAGAAGTGATATCGAGGTTTACAGGTTCAGCCAATGACATGACTGGGCCAGCGCTCCATAAACCTTCTGCTAACAACCCGCACCCCTCCCCAAATAACCATCTGGACAACTATTGCTTTGGAATGATGGAATTTAATCGGCCACGGCCTCAACAAAAATAGTCATAAGTAACAAGAGCAAACTAAGCCCCCCCCCCCCCGCACACCAACGCCTGTTCAAATAAGCCCCAAAACCAACAGACCCTGCCGCATCTGTGAACAATTCCAACTCCCCATTCGTCCTCATGCGATCCAACCAGAAGCCAAGCCCGCTAGACGAACCTAAGAAGGAAATCCACATCCTCATATCCTTCTTCAGCTCAGCTGTTAATCTGATGGAATGATGCTTCTCCCGAATTCTCTTCGTCGACAGTGACAACCGTCATATAAAAACCCGCTTCATAGACGATACTCGACACGCAAAGTTCAGCTTGCCCAGCACTGCCACAACCTAATCTTCCTAAGTCCGAGGATCTCTTCCAACCCTGCCACCAGATCCACCACCTTGTCGGTCGGCAACCTCCAGAGCCTTTCCACTGTGTCAATCTCGATCCCGAGAAACTTAATAGAGGTTGCCGGGCCCTCCGTTTTATCATGCGCCACCGGTACGCCGAATATCCGGAACACCTCGAGCATGGTCGCCAGGATAAGTTGGCACTCTCTCGTTCCCGCCGGCCCCACACATAGGACGTCATCTAGGTAATGTGTGATGGACGCCACCCCCGCTCTCTCCTTCACCACCCACTCCAGAAACGAGCTGAAGGCCTCAAAGTCTGAGCATGATATCGAACCTCCCATCGGGAGACAGTGATCCACATAATACCCCCCTCCTAAAAGAGACGCCCCAACAAGTGCAAACTCTCCGGGTGTGTGAAGAACTCACCTGTCCCAGGGGACCCGCGTCGAGCCGCACGGCGTTCCTCGGCAGTCTGAAGCAGAGCGTGGCGAGCTGCCCTGTCCGCCTCCTTCGCTCTCCTGCAGTAGTGCGGGCGCGCACCCCGCTCTGTCTGATTAAAGTTTAATGCACGTATGGGGTGAGGTCAGGCCAGTCCAGCCCCTGAGATCAGTTCCAATCACAGGTTGTATCCCAGTCGCACCAATCACTAAATAGTCCCCTGTATCCCTATTGGCCAGTCATCCTTTTAAATAAAGTTCAGCCCTGACCACCTTGCCCGTTATAGCCAGTATTGATCAAGGTGTTACTTAGTGTGCGCTTATCTTGTGATTGACCATCCCAGTATCGCTGCCCAAACCGAACCTTTGCCTGCCGGACCATGAACTCCGTCTGACCCTTTCGATACCGCGTATTTCTGACCACCTGGCCTGACCCTCGGCTAGTTTCTGACCATTCTTCTGCCCAACCCTTGTAAGTAGAAGCACCTTCGGCCTGACTAAAGCAATAACAACAAAGGAATCTTCTGGTGCTATATTGACTCCAGAAGCTTCCTCATAAATGGCCCATGTTTGTGCATAAGGCAGCACTGTTGTCCAATACTCACAACCCACATCTTTGCAGAAGACACCATTGCTGCACTGAGGGAATCGCCACTTGTGCCTGTGCAGAAACACTTGCGTCTACGCATTTCCCAAATGTTTTTGCTCATGCTTGGTGCCAGACAAAGACAAAGCCGAGCTGAAAGGCACCACGACCATGGTTGTTGCCCGAAAGCCAGGATGAGCATGTGCATGACAGCACCATAGAGTTGGTAAGGAAGGAGCAGAAACCTTGGTAAAGCAATAACAACAAAGGAATCTTCTGGTGCTATATTGACTGAAGAAGCTTCCTCATAAAGGATCTTTGCAGAAGACACCATTGCTGTACTGAGGGAATCACCACTTGTGCCAGTGCAGAAACACTTGTGCCTACGCATTTCCCAAATGTTTTTGCTCATGCTTGGTGCCAGACAAAGACAAAGCCGAGCTGGAAGGCACCATGGCCATGGTTGTTGCCCGAAAGCCAGGATGAGCATGTGCATGACAGCACCGTAGAGTTGGTAAGGACGGGGCAGAATCCTTGGTAAAGCATTAACAACAAAGGAATCTTCTGGTGCTATATTGACTCCAGAAGCTTCCTCATAAAGGGCCCATGTTTGTGCATAAGACAGTACTGTTGTCCAATACTCACAGCCCACATCTTTGCAGAAGACACCATTGCTGCACTGAGGGAATCGCCACTTGTGCCTGTGCAGAAACACTTGCGCCTACGCATTTCCCAAATGTTTTTGCTCATGCTTGGTGCCAGACAAAGACAAAGCCGAGCTGGAAGGAACCACGACCATGGTTGTTGCCCGAGAGCCAGAACGAGCATGTGCATAACAGCACCATAGAGTTGGTGAGGAAGGGGCAGAATCCTTTTTCATACCACACTATTTCGCCTAGAAACTGTCCTGCACGGGATATTGTTAACATGACTTTCTGCCAAGTAATTACGTTAGTCAATCTCCATGATCATCGACATCTACAAATACTTTACAATGTTGGTGGCGGGATTGAGAGACTGGCCTGCAAAATGTTCAGCCAGTCCACTTGAATTACCAACAATATTTAGATATAGGACACTGAGAATGTCCTAAATCTATTACTCCACAGGACAACCGTTCAGAAATTCTCCACCAAGTGCTTCATGAATTTGGCTTTAGTGTATAATCCCACCACCTTCTAAGTTATAAACACGCACCAGATTTATATAAAGGAACAAGCTTTTACTCAAAATTTTTGGTTTTGGCTCCACTTTAGGGAATAAAATTAGCTCCTCTCAGCCTTCAATCTCCTTTACACTCTCCCAATAATAAAAGGTTTCACAAGATATAAATCAGATCCGTTCCGGTTATAATATTAATTTAGGGCGTAAAAGACAAAAAGAACCATCATAGCGCAATATTGCAAGAATATCCCGGTAAAAAGACCCTTTGAACAACGCTTACCAGATAAACAGTGAGATCCAGCATATAAAAACAAAGGAAGGCTGCGTGTCACCACAGCAGTCTCACCCAAACAGTAGGCTCCGCCCGACGCGTTTCGTCACCATCGACTTACTCATTGAGTAACGAACCTGCGGCCGAGGTGTCGGAGCGCCATACATGCTGCGAGCCGTCTGTTTGGGTGAGACTGCGGAGGTGACACGCAGCCTTCCTTTGTTTTTAATATGTTGGATTTTACTGTTTATCTGGTAGGCGTTGTTCAAAGGGGCTTTGAAAAAAATTGTGGTTCTTAAAAAAGTGTGTGCACAGAAAAGGGACCTCCCCCTAAAAAAACTTAAAGCTGACCAAAACCCACCGAACAAATACATTTGGCCAAGATTCCTGCCGATTCTCTCTCTTTTTAGGGTGTAGGGCGTAGAACTAGAAATGGTTATTTTCGCTGTTTGAATTGTCCTGGTTTTTTTTGCCGTCCCTAGGTGGGAGATGGCAGGCGATCAGCATTGCATAGGTGTGGCATAGGTGTGTGACATCACCACACACAGCAGTGGCAATGAGTGGAGGAGGCGGAGCTTTACAACTAAAACAGGCGCCATAATCTGGGATTAGAGTGAAGCAGGAGCAGTAAAAAATTGGCAAAAGGTCCTCCTCATGGTGGGAGCAATTCAGGGGATGCTAGCTAAAAATGAGGGTTTTGGTCAGCTTTAAAGGATTTCAGCTGAATATTTTATTTTTATACTGAGAGAACCTGATTGGCTGGTAGGTTAGAGACATATTTTCACGCTTGAAGTGTTGTTTCGCTGAATTCCTCTTGTTCTGCTTTCACAAAACATGTCGCATGACGATATCACGGGGTGTCATAGACGTCACAGCCTCCACCCCGCCATGAAAGAGAAGACGCGCAAACATCTTCTATCAGAAGTGTTAGAAATACAGTCCCCAGAGTCTCATCCTTCAGCGCGCAAAGGATTATAATCGTATCTGCGGACATGAGGGCAATTGCTGGGCTGCTGGTGTTGGCTACAGGTAAGTACATCAGCTATGGGGTTCGTTCATTAAGGGGTAGCGCCCTGTAGCGGCAGGCAGCGTCTGGCGAACGTCGGACGCTGTACGCAAAACCACATTTATTAAGGTGATTCTGGTGAGCGCCTCTAACAGCGCCATGTAGTGTCACATGTATTATTACAGGCAGGTCAGTGTATAGCGCCTCTAACAGCGTCATGTAGCGTCACATGTATTATTACAGGCAGGTCAGTGTATAGCGCCTCTAACAGCGCCATGTAGCGTCACATGTATTATTACAGGCAGGTCAGTGTATAGCGCCTCTAACAGCGCCATGTAGCGTCACATGTATTATTACAGGCAGGTCAGTGTATAGCCCCTCTAACAGCGCCATGTAGCGTCACATGTATTATTACAGGCAGGTCAGTGTATAGCCCCTCTAACAGCGTCATGTAGCGTCACATGTATTATTACAGGCAGGTCAGTGTATAGCGCCTCTAACAGCGTCATGTAGTGTCACATGTATTATTACAGGCAGGTCAGTGTATAGCGCCTCTAACAGCGTCATGTAGCGTCACATGTATTATTACAGGCAGGTCAGTGTATAGCACCTCTAACAGCGCCATGTAGCGTCACATGTATTATTACAGGCAGGTCAGTGTATAACGCCTCTAACAGCGTCATGTAGTATCACATGTATTATTACAGGCAGGTCAGTGTATAGCACCTCTAACAGCGCCATGTAGCGTCACATGTATTATTACAGGCAGGTCAGTGTATAGCACCTCTAACAGCGCCATGTAGCGTCACATGTATTATTACAGGCAGGTCAGTGTATAGCACCTCTAACAGCGTCATGTAGTGTCACATGTATTATTACAGGCAGGTCAGTGTATAGCGCCTCTAACAGCGCCATGTAGCGTCACATGTATTATTACAGGCAGGTCAGTGTATAGCACCTCTAACAGCGCCATGTAGTGTCACATGTATTATTACAGGCAGGTCAGTGTATAGCACCTCTAACAGCGCCATGTAGCGTCACATGTATTATTACAGGCAGGTCAGTGTATAGCGCCTCTAACAGCGCCATGTAGTATCACATGTATTATTACAGGCAGGTCAGTGTATAGCACCTCTAACAGCGTCATGTAGCGTCACATGTATTATTACAGGCAGGTCAGTGTATAGCCCCTCTAACAGCGTCATGTAGCGTCACATGTATTATTACAGGCAGTCAGTGTATAGCCCCTCTAACAGCGTCATGTAGCGTCACATGTATTATTACAGGCAGGTCAGTGTATAGCGCCTCTAACAGCGTCATGTAGCGTCACATGTATTATTACAGGCAGGTCAGTGTATAGCACCTCTAACAGCGTCATGTAGCGTCACATGTATTATTACAGGCAGGTCAGTGTATAGCCCCTCTAACAGCGTCATGTAGCGTCACATGTATTATTACAGGCAGTCAGTGTATAGCCCCTCTAACAGCGTCATGTAGCGTCACATGTATTATTACAGGCAGGTCAGTGTATAGCCCCTCTAACAGCGTCATGTAGCGTCACATGTATTATTACAGGCAGTCAGTGTATAGCCCCTCTAACAGCGTCATGTAGCGTCACATGTATTATTACAGGCAGGTCAGTGTATAGCGCCTCTAACAGCGTCATGTAGCGTCACATGTATTATTACAGGCAGGTCAGTGTATAGCGCCTCTAACAGCGTCATGTAGCGTCACATGTATTATTACAGGCAGGTCAGTGTATAGCCCCTCTAACAGCGTCATGTAGCGTCACATGTATTATTACAGGCAGTCAGTGTATAGCCCCTCTAACAGCGTCATGTAGCGTCACATGTATTATTACAGGCAGGTCAGTGTATAGCCCCTCTAACAGCGTCATGTAGCGTCACATGTATTATTACAGGCAGTCAGTGTATAGCCCCTCTAACAGCGTCATGTAGCGTCACATGTATTATTACAGGCAGGTCAGTGTATAGCGCCTCTAACAGCGTCATGTAGCGTCACATGTATTATTACAGGCAGGTCAGTGTATAGCACCTCTAACAGCGTCATGTAGCGTCACATGTATTATTACAGGCAGGTCAGTGTATAGCACCTCTAACAGCGTCATGTAGCGTCACATGTATTATTACAGGCAGGTCAGTGTATAGCACCTCTAACAGCGTCATGTAGCGTCACATGTATTATTACAGGCAGGTCAGTGTATAGCACCTCTAACAGCGTCATGTAGCGTCACATGTATTATTACAGGCAGGTCAGTGTATAGCCCCTCTAACAGCGTCATGTAGCGTCACATGTATTATTACAGGCAGGTCAGTGTATAGCACCTCTAACAGCGTCATGTAGTGTCACATGTATTATTACAGGCAGGTCAGTGTATAGCACCTCTAACAGCGTCATGTAGCGTCACATGTATTATTACAGGCAGGTCAGTGTATAGCGCCTCTAACAGCGTCATGTAGCATCACATGTATTATTACAGGCAGGTCAGTGTATAGCGCCTCTAACAGCGTCATGTAGCGTCACATGTATTATTACAGGCAGGTCAGTGTATAGCCCCTCTAACAGCGTCATGTAGCGTCACATGTATTATTACAGGCAGGTCAGTGTATAGCACCTCTAACAGCGTCATGTAGTGTCACATGTATTATTACAGGCAGGTCAGTGTATAGCGCCTCTAACAGCGTCATGTAGCATCACATGTATTATTACAGGCAGGTCAGTGTATAGCGCCTCTAACAGCGTCATGTAGCGTCACATGTATTATTACAGGCAGGTCAGTGTATAGCACCTCTAACAGCGTCATGTAGCGTCACATGTATTATTACAGGCAGGTCAGTGTATAGCGCCTCTAACAGCGTCATGTAGTGTCACATGTATTATTACAGGCAGGTCAGTGTATAGCACCTCTAACAGCGTCATGTAGCGTCACATGTATTATTACAGGCAGGTCAGTGTATAGCGCCTCTAACAGCGTCATGTAGTGTCACATGTATTATTACAGGCAGGTCAGTGTATAGCACCTCTAACAGCGTCATGTAGCGTCACATGTATTATTACAGGCAGGTCAGTGTATAGCCCCTCTAACAGCGTCATGTAGCGTCACATGTATTATTACAGGCAGGTCAGTGTATAGCCCCTCTAACAGCGTCATGTAGCGTCACATGTATTATTACAGGCAGGTCAGTGTATAGCACCTCTAACAGCGCCATGTAGCGTCACATGTATTATTACAGGCAGGTCAGTGTATAGCCCCTCTAACAGCGCCATGTAGCGTCACATGTATTATTACAGGCAGGTCAGTGTATAGCCCCTCTAACAGCGTCATGTAGCGTCACATGTATTATTACAGGCGGCTCAGTGTATAGCGCCTCTAACAGCGCCATGTAGTGTCACATGTATTATTACAGGCAGCTCAGTGTATAGCGCCTCTAACAGCGCCATGTAGTATCACATGTATTATTACAGGCAGGTCAGTGTATAGCACCTCTAACAGCGCCATGTAGCGTCACATGTATTATTACAGGCAGGTCAGTGTATAACGCCTCTAACAGCGCCATGTAGTGTCACATGTATTATTACAGGCAGGTCAGTGTATAACGCCTCTAACAGCGCCATGTAGTGTCACATGTATTATTACAGGCAGGTCAGTGTATAGCGCCTCTAACAGCGCCATGTAGCGTCACATGTATTATTACAGGCAGGTCAGTGTATAGCGCCTCTAACAGCGCCATGTAGCGTCACATGTATTATTACAGGCAGGTCAGTGTATAGCACCTCTAACAGCGTCATGTAGTGTCACATGTATTATTACAGGCAGGTCAGTGTATAACGCCTCTAACAGCGCCATGTAGCGTCACATGTATTATTACAGGCAGGTCAGTGTATAGCGCCTCTAACAGCGCCATGTAGCGTCACATGTATTATTACAGGCAGGTCAGTGTATAGCACCTCTAACAGCGTCATGTAGTGTCACATGTATTATTACAGGCAGGTCAGTGTATAGCCCCTCTAACAGCGCCATGTAGCGTCACATGTATTATTACAGGCAGGTCAGTGTATAGCCCCTCTAACAGCGTCATGTAGCGTCACATGTATTATTACAGGCAGGTCAGTGTATAGCACCTCTAACAGCGTCATGTAGCGTCACATGTATTATTACAGGCAGGTCAGTGTATAGCGCCTCTAACAGCGTCATGTAGCGTCACATGTATTATTACAGGCAGGTCAGTGTATAGCACCTCTAACAGCGTCATGTAGCGTCACATGTATTATTACAGGCAGGTCAGTGTATAGCACCTCTAACAGCGTCATGTAGCGTCACATGTATTATTACAGGCAGGTCAGTGTATAGCGCCTCTAACAGCGTCATGTAGCGTCACATGTATTATTACAGGCAGGTCAGTGTATAGCGCCTCTAACAGCGCCATGTAGCGTCACATGTATTATTACAGGCAGGTCAGTGTATAGCACCTCTAACAGCGCCATGTAGCGTCACATGTATTATTACAGGCAGGTCAGTGTATAGCGCCTCTAACAGCGCCATGTAGCGTCACATGTATTATTACAGGCAGGTCAGTGTATAGCGACTCTAACAGCGCCATGTAGCGTCACATGTATTATTACAGGCAGGTCAGTGTATAGCCCCTCTAACAGCGTCATGTAGCGTCACATGTATTATTACAGGCAGGTCAGTGTATAGCGACTCTAACAGCGTCATGTAGTGTCACATGTATTATTACAGGCAGGTCAGTGTATAGCGCCTCTAACAGCGTCATGTAGCGTCACATGTATTATTACAGGCAGGTCAGTGTATAGCGCCTCTAACAGCGTCATGTAGCGTCACATGTATTATTACAGGCAGGTCAGTGTATAGCGCCTCTAACAGCGCCATGTAGTGTCACATGTATTATTACAGGCAGGTCAGTGTATAGCACCTCTAACAGCGCCATGTAGCGTCACATGTATTATTACAGGCAGGTCAGTGTATAGCGCCTCTAACAGCGTCATGTAGTGTCACATGTATTATTACAGGCAGGTCAGTGTATAGCACCTCTAACAGCGTCATGTAGTGTCACATGTATTATTACAGGCAGGTCAGTGTATAGCACCTCTAACAGCGCCATGTAGCGTCACATGTATTATTACAGGCAGGTCAGTGTATAGCGCCTCTAACAGCGCCATGTAGCGTCACATGTATTATTACAGGCAGGTCAGTGTATAGCGCCTCTAACAGCGCCATGTAGCGTCACATGTATTATTACAGGCAGGTCAGTGTATAGCACCTCTAACAGCGCCATGTAGCGTCACATGTATTATTACAGGCAGGTCAGTGTATAGCGCCTCTAACAGCGTCATGTAGTGTCACATGTATTATTACAGGCAGGTCAGTGTATAGCCCCTCTAACAGCGCCATGTAGCGTCACATGTATTATTACAGGCAGGTCAGTGTATAGCACCTCTAACAGCGTCATGTAGTGTCACATGTATTATTACAGGCAGGTCAGTGTATAGCCCCTCTAACAGCGCCATGTAGCGTCACATGTATTATTACAGGCAGGTCAGTGTATAGCGCCTCTAACAGCGCCATGTAGCGTCACATGTATTATTACAGGCAGGTCAGTGTATAGCACCTCTAACAGCGTCATGTAGCGTCACATGTATTATTACAGGCAGGTCAGTGTATAGCGCCTCTAACAGCGTCATGTAGAGTCACATGTATTATTACAGGCGGCTCAGTGTATAGCGCCTCTAACAGCGTCATGTAGCGTCACATGTATTATTACAGGCAGGTCAGTGTATAGCACCTCTAACAGCGTCATGTAGCGTCACATGTATTATTACAGGCAGGTCAGTGTATAGCACCTCTAACAGCGTCATGTAGCGTCACATGTATTATTACAGGCAGGTCAGTGTATAGCGCCTCTAACAGCGTCATGTAGCGTCACATGTATTATTACAGGCAGGTCAGTGTATAGCGCCTCTAACAGCGCCATGTAGCGTCACATGTATTATTACAGGCAGGTCAGTGTATAGCACCTCTAACAGCGCCATGTAGCGTCACATGTATTATTACAGGCAGGTCAGTGTATAGCGCCTCTAACAGCGCCATGTAGCGTCACATGTATTATTAGAGGCAGGTCAGTGTATAGCGACTCTAACAGCGCCATGTAGCGTCACATGTATTATTACAGGCAGGTCAGTGTATAGCCCCTCTAACAGCGTCATGTAGCGTCACATGTATTATTACAGGCAGGTCAGTGTATAGCGACTCTAACAGCGTCATGTAGCGTCACATGTATTATTACAGGCAGGTCAGTGTATAGCGCCTCTAACAGCGCCATGTAGCGTCACATGTATTATTACAGGCAGGTCAGTGTATAGCACCTCTAACAGCGCCATGTAGCGTCACATGTATTATTACAGGCAGGTCAGTGTATAGCGCCTCTAACAGCGCCATGTAGCGTCACATGTATTATTACAGGCAGGTCAGTGTATAGCGACTCTAACAGCGCCATGTAGCGTCACATGTATTATTACAGGCAGGTCAGTGTATAGCCCCTCTAACAGCGTCATGTAGCGTCACATGTATTATTACAGGCAGGTCAGTGTATAGCGCCTCTAACAGCGCCATGTAGCGTCACATGTATTATTACAGGCAGGTCAGTGTATAGCGACTCTAACAGCGTCATGTAGTGTCACATGTATTATTACAGGCAGGTCAGTGTATAGCGCCTCTAACAGCGCCATGTAGCGTCACATGTATTATTACAGGCAGGTCAGTGTATAGCACCTCTAACAGCGTCATGTAGCGTCACATGTATTATTACAGGCAGGTCAGTGTATAGCGCCTCTAACAGCGTCATGTAGCGTCACATGTATTATTACAGGCAGGTCAGTGTATAGCGCCTCTAACAGCGTCATGTAGCGTCACATGTATTATTACAGGCAGGTCAGTGTATAGCGCCTCTAACAGCGTCATGTAGCGTCACATGTATTATTACAGGCAGGTCAGTGTATAGCGCCTCTAACAGCGTCATGTAGCGTCACATGTATTATTACAGGCAGGTCAGTGTATAGCGCCTCTAACAGCGCCATGTAGTGTCACATGTATTATTACAGGCAGGTCAGTGTATAGCACCTCTAACAGCGCCATGTAGCGTCACATGTATTATTACAGGCAGGTCAGTGTATAGCGCCTCTAACAGCGTCATGTAGTGTCACATGTATTATTACAGGCAGGTCAGTGTATAGCACCTCTAACAGCGTCATGTAGTGTCACATGTATTATTACAGGCAGGTCAGTGTATAGCGCCTCTAACAGCGTCATGTAGCGTCACATGTATTATTACAGGCAGGTCAGTGTATAGCACCTCTAACAGCGTCATGTAGCGTCACATGTATTATTACAGGCAGGTCAGTGTATAGCGCCTCTAACAGCGTCATGTAGTGTCACATGTATTATTACAGGCAGGTCAGTGTATAGCGCCTCTAACAGCGCCATGTAGTGTCACATGTATTATTACAGGCAGGTCAGTGTATAGCACCTCTAACAGCGCCATGTAGCGTCACATGTATTATTACAGGCAGGTCAGTGTATAGCGCCTCTAACAGCGCCATGTAGCGTCACATGTATTATTACAGGCAGGTCAGTGTATAGCGCCTCTAACAGCGCCATGTAGCGTCACATGTATTATTACAGGCAGGTCAGTGTATAGCACCTCTAACAGCGCCATGTAGCGTCACATGTATTATTACAGGCAGGTCAGTGTATAGCGCCTCTAACAGCGCCATGTAGCGTCACATGTATTATTACAGGCAGGTCAGTGTATAGCACCTCTAACAGCGTCATGTAGCGTCACATGTATTATTACAGGCAGGTCAGTGTATAGCACCTCTAACAGCGTCATGTAGCGTCACATGTATTATTACAGGCAGGTCAGTGTATAGCGCCTCTAACAGCGTCATGTAGCGTCACATGTATTATTACAGGCAGGTCAGTGTATAGCGCCTCTAACAGCGTCATGTAGCGTCACATGTATTATTACAGGCAGCTCAGTGTATAGCGCCTCTAACAGCGTCATGTAGCGTCACATGTATTATTACAGGCAGGTCAGTGTATAGCACCTCTAACAGCGCCATGTAGTGTCACATGTATTATTACAGGCAGGTCAGTGTATAGCACCTCTAACAGCGCCATGTAGCGCCACATGTATTATTACAGGCAGGTCAGTGTATAGCACCTCTAACAGCGTCATGTAGCGTCACATGTATTATTACAGGCAGGTCAGTGTATAGCGCCTCTAACAGCGTCATGTAGCGTCACATGTATTATTACAGGCAGGTCAGTGTATAGCGCCTCTAACAGCGTCATGTAGCGTCACATGTATTATTACAGGCAGGTCAGTGTATAGCACCTCTAACAGCGCCATGTAGTGTCACATGTATTATTACAGGCAGGTCAGTGTATAGCGCCTCTAACAGCGTCATGTAGCGTCACATGTATTATTACAGGCAGGTCAGTGTATAGCGCCTCTAACAGCGTCATGTAGCGTCACATGTATTATTACAGGCAGGTCAGTGTATAGCACCTCTAACAGCGTCATGTAGTGTCACATGTATTATTACAGGCAGGTCAGTGTATAGCGCCTCTAACAGCGTCATGTAGTGTCACATGTATTATTACAGGCAGGTCAGTGTATAGCGCCTCTAACAGCGTCATGTAGCGTCACATGTATTATTACAGGCAGGTCAGTGTATAGCGCCTCTAACAGCGCCATGTAGCGTCACATGTATTATTACAGGCAGGTCAGTGTATAGCACCTCTAACAGCGCCATGTAGCGTCACATGTATTATTACAGGCAGGTCAGTGTATAGCACCTCTAACAGCGCCATGTAGCGTCACATGTATTATTACAGGCAGGTCAGTGTATAGCGCCTCTAACAGCGCCATGTAGTATCACATGTATTATTACAGGCAGGTCAGTGTATAGCACCTCTAACAGCGTCATGTAGCGTCACATGTATTATTACAGGCAGGTCAGTGTATAGCCCCTCTAACAGCGTCATGTAGCGTCACATGTATTATTACAGGCAGTCAGTGTATAGCCCCTCTAACAGCGTCATGTAGCGTCACATGTATTATTACAGGCAGGTCAGTGTATAGCGCCTCTAACAGCGTCATGTAGCGTCACATGTATTATTACAGGCAGGTCAGTGTATAGCACCTCTAACAGCGTCATGTAGCGTCACATGTATTATTACAGGCAGGTCAGTGTATAGCCCCTCTAACAGCGTCATGTAGCGTCACATGTATTATTACAGGCAGGTCAGTGTATAGCCCCTCTAACAGCGTCATGTAGCGTCACATGTATTATTACAGGCAGTCAGTGTATAGCCCCTCTAACAGCGTCATGTAGCGTCACATGTATTATTACAGGCAGGTCAGTGTATAGCGCCTCTAACAGCGTCATGTAGCGTCACATGTATTATTACAGGCAGGTCAGTGTATAGCGCCTCTAACAGCGTCATGTAGCGTCACATGTATTATTACAGGCAGGTCAGTGTATAGCCCCTCTAACAGCGTCATGTAGCGTCACATGTATTATTACAGGCAGTCAGTGTATAGCCCCTCTAACAGCGTCATGTAGCGTCACATGTATTATTACAGGCAGGTCAGTGTATAGCCCCTCTAACAGCGTCATGTAGCGTCACATGTATTATTACAGGCAGTCAGTGTATAGCCCCTCTAACAGCGTCATGTAGCGTCACATGTATTATTACAGGCAGGTCAGTGTATAGCGCCTCTAACAGCGTCATGTAGCGTCACATGTATTATTACAGGCAGGTCAGTGTATAGCACCTCTAACAGCGTCATGTAGCGTCACATGTATTATTACAGGCAGGTCAGTGTATAGCACCTCTAACAGCGTCATGTAGCGTCACATGTATTATTACAGGCAGGTCAGTGTATAGCACCTCTAACAGCGTCATGTAGCGTCACATGTATTATTACAGGCAGGTCAGTGTATAGCACCTCTAACAGCGTCATGTAGCGTCACATGTATTATTACAGGCAGGTCAGTGTATAGCCCCTCTAACAGCGTCATGTAGCGTCACATGTATTATTACAGGCAGGTCAGTGTATAGCACCTCTAACAGCGTCATGTAGTGTCACATGTATTATTACAGGCAGGTCAGTGTATAGCACCTCTAACAGCGTCATGTAGCGTCACATGTATTATTACAGGCAGGTCAGTGTATAGCGCCTCTAACAGCGTCATGTAGCATCACATGTATTATTACAGGCAGGTCAGTGTATAGCGCCTCTAACAGCGTCATGTAGCGTCACATGTATTATTACAGGCAGGTCAGTGTATAGCCCCTCTAACAGCGTCATGTAGCGTCACATGTATTATTACAGGCAGGTCAGTGTATAGCACCTCTAACAGCGTCATGTAGTGTCACATGTATTATTACAGGCAGGTCAGTGTATAGCGCCTCTAACAGCGTCATGTAGCATCACATGTATTATTACAGGCAGGTCAGTGTATAGCGCCTCTAACAGCGTCATGTAGCGTCACATGTATTATTACAGGCAGGTCAGTGTATAGCACCTCTAACAGCGTCATGTAGCGTCACATGTATTATTACAGGCAGGTCAGTGTATAGCGCCTCTAACAGCGTCATGTAGTGTCACATGTATTATTACAGGCAGGTCAGTGTATAGCACCTCTAACAGCGTCATGTAGCGTCACATGTATTATTACAGGCAGGTCAGTGTATAGCGCCTCTAACAGCGTCATGTAGTGTCACATGTATTATTACAGGCAGGTCAGTGTATAGCACCTCTAACAGCGTCATGTAGCGTCACATGTATTATTACAGGCAGGTCAGTGTATAGCCCCTCTAACAGCGTCATGTAGCGTCACATGTATTATTACAGGCAGGTCAGTGTATAGCCCCTCTAACAGCGTCATGTAGCGTCACATGTATTATTACAGGCAGGTCAGTGTATAGCACCTCTAACAGCGCCATGTAGCGTCACATGTATTATTACAGGCAGGTCAGTGTATAGCCCCTCTAACAGCGCCATGTAGCGTCACATGTATTATTACAGGCAGGTCAGTGTATAGCCCCTCTAACAGCGTCATGTAGCGTCACATGTATTATTACAGGCGGCTCAGTGTATAGCGCCTCTAACAGCGCCATGTAGTGTCACATGTATTATTACAGGCAGCTCAGTGTATAGCGCCTCTAACAGCGCCATGTAGTATCACATGTATTATTACAGGCAGGTCAGTGTATAGCACCTCTAACAGCGCCATGTAGCGTCACATGTATTATTACAGGCAGGTCAGTGTATAACGCCTCTAACAGCGCCATGTAGTGTCACATGTATTATTACAGGCAGGTCAGTGTATAACGCCTCTAACAGCGCCATGTAGTGTCACATGTATTATTACAGGCAGGTCAGTGTATAGCGCCTCTAACAGCGCCATGTAGCGTCACATGTATTATTACAGGCAGGTCAGTGTATAGCGCCTCTAACAGCGCCATGTAGCGTCACATGTATTATTACAGGCAGGTCAGTGTATAGCACCTCTAACAGCGTCATGTAGTGTCACATGTATTATTACAGGCAGGTCAGTGTATAACGCCTCTAACAGCGCCATGTAGCGTCACATGTATTATTACAGGCAGGTCAGTGTATAGCGCCTCTAACAGCGCCATGTAGCGTCACATGTATTATTACAGGCAGGTCAGTGTATAGCACCTCTAACAGCGTCATGTAGTGTCACATGTATTATTACAGGCAGGTCAGTGTATAGCCCCTCTAACAGCGCCATGTAGCGTCACATGTATTATTACAGGCAGGTCAGTGTATAGCCCCTCTAACAGCGTCATGTAGCGTCACATGTATTATTACAGGCAGGTCAGTGTATAGCACCTCTAACAGCGTCATGTAGCGTCACATGTATTATTACAGGCAGGTCAGTGTATAGCGCCTCTAACAGCGTCATGTAGCGTCACATGTATTATTACAGGCAGGTCAGTGTATAGCACCTCTAACAGCGTCATGTAGCGTCACATGTATTATTACAGGCAGGTCAGTGTATAGCACCTCTAACAGCGTCATGTAGCGTCACATGTATTATTACAGGCAGGTCAGTGTATAGCGCCTCTAACAGCGTCATGTAGCGTCACATGTATTATTACAGGCAGGTCAGTGTATAGCGCCTCTAACAGCGCCATGTAGCGTCACATGTATTATTACAGGCAGGTCAGTGTATAGCACCTCTAACAGCGCCATGTAGCGTCACATGTATTATTACAGGCAGGTCAGTGTATAGCGCCTCTAACAGCGCCATGTAGCGTCACATGTATTATTACAGGCAGGTCAGTGTATAGCGACTCTAACAGCGCCATGTAGCGTCACATGTATTATTACAGGCAGGTCAGTGTATAGCCCCTCTAACAGCGTCATGTAGCGTCACATGTATTATTACAGGCAGGTCAGTGTATAGCGACTCTAACAGCGTCATGTAGTGTCACATGTATTATTACAGGCAGGTCAGTGTATAGCGCCTCTAACAGCGTCATGTAGCGTCACATGTATTATTACAGGCAGGTCAGTGTATAGCGCCTCTAACAGCGTCATGTAGCGTCACATGTATTATTACAGGCAGGTCAGTGTATAGCGCCTCTAACAGCGCCATGTAGTGTCACATGTATTATTACAGGCAGGTCAGTGTATAGCACCTCTAACAGCGCCATGTAGCGTCACATGTATTATTACAGGCAGGTCAGTGTATAGCGCCTCTAACAGCGTCATGTAGTGTCACATGTATTATTACAGGCAGGTCAGTGTATAGCACCTCTAACAGCGTCATGTAGTGTCACATGTATTATTACAGGCAGGTCAGTGTATAGCACCTCTAACAGCGCCATGTAGCGTCACATGTATTATTACAGGCAGGTCAGTGTATAGCGCCTCTAACAGCGCCATGTAGCGTCACATGTATTATTACAGGCAGGTCAGTGTATAGCGCCTCTAACAGCGCCATGTAGCGTCACATGTATTATTACAGGCAGGTCAGTGTATAGCACCTCTAACAGCGCCATGTAGCGTCACATGTATTATTACAGGCAGGTCAGTGTATAGCGCCTCTAACAGCGTCATGTAGTGTCACATGTATTATTACAGGCAGGTCAGTGTATAGCCCCTCTAACAGCGCCATGTAGCGTCACATGTATTATTACAGGCAGGTCAGTGTATAGCACCTCTAACAGCGTCATGTAGTGTCACATGTATTATTACAGGCAGGTCAGTGTATAGCCCCTCTAACAGCGCCATGTAGCGTCACATGTATTATTACAGGCAGGTCAGTGTATAGCGCCTCTAACAGCGCCATGTAGCGTCACATGTATTATTACAGGCAGGTCAGTGTATAGCACCTCTAACAGCGTCATGTAGCGTCACATGTATTATTACAGGCAGGTCAGTGTATAGCGCCTCTAACAGCGTCATGTAGAGTCACATGTATTATTACAGGCGGCTCAGTGTATAGCGCCTCTAACAGCGTCATGTAGCGTCACATGTATTATTACAGGCAGGTCAGTGTATAGCACCTCTAACAGCGTCATGTAGCGTCACATGTATTATTACAGGCAGGTCAGTGTATAGCACCTCTAACAGCGTCATGTAGCGTCACATGTATTATTACAGGCAGGTCAGTGTATAGCGCCTCTAACAGCGTCATGTAGCGTCACATGTATTATTACAGGCAGGTCAGTGTATAGCGCCTCTAACAGCGCCATGTAGCGTCACATGTATTATTACAGGCAGGTCAGTGTATAGCACCTCTAACAGCGCCATGTAGCGTCACATGTATTATTACAGGCAGGTCAGTGTATAGCGCCTCTAACAGCGCCATGTAGCGTCACATGTATTATTAGAGGCAGGTCAGTGTATAGCGACTCTAACAGCGCCATGTAGCGTCACATGTATTATTACAGGCAGGTCAGTGTATAGCCCCTCTAACAGCGTCATGTAGCGTCACATGTATTATTACAGGCAGGTCAGTGTATAGCGACTCTAACAGCGTCATGTAGCGTCACATGTATTATTACAGGCAGGTCAGTGTATAGCGCCTCTAACAGCGCCATGTAGCGTCACATGTATTATTACAGGCAGGTCAGTGTATAGCACCTCTAACAGCGCCATGTAGCGTCACATGTATTATTACAGGCAGGTCAGTGTATAGCGCCTCTAACAGCGCCATGTAGCGTCACATGTATTATTACAGGCAGGTCAGTGTATAGCGACTCTAACAGCGCCATGTAGCGTCACATGTATTATTACAGGCAGGTCAGTGTATAGCCCCTCTAACAGCGTCATGTAGCGTCACATGTATTATTACAGGCAGGTCAGTGTATAGCGCCTCTAACAGCGCCATGTAGCGTCACATGTATTATTACAGGCAGGTCAGTGTATAGCGACTCTAACAGCGTCATGTAGTGTCACATGTATTATTACAGGCAGGTCAGTGTATAGCGCCTCTAACAGCGCCATGTAGCGTCACATGTATTATTACAGGCAGGTCAGTGTATAGCACCTCTAACAGCGTCATGTAGCGTCACATGTATTATTACAGGCAGGTCAGTGTATAGCGCCTCTAACAGCGTCATGTAGCGTCACATGTATTATTACAGGCAGGTCAGTGTATAGCGCCTCTAACAGCGTCATGTAGCGTCACATGTATTATTACAGGCAGGTCAGTGTATAGCGCCTCTAACAGCGTCATGTAGCGTCACATGTATTATTACAGGCAGGTCAGTGTATAGCGCCTCTAACAGCGTCATGTAGCGTCACATGTATTATTACAGGCAGGTCAGTGTATAGCGCCTCTAACAGCGCCATGTAGTGTCACATGTATTATTACAGGCAGGTCAGTGTATAGCACCTCTAACAGCGCCATGTAGCGTCACATGTATTATTACAGGCAGGTCAGTGTATAGCGCCTCTAACAGCGTCATGTAGTGTCACATGTATTATTACAGGCAGGTCAGTGTATAGCACCTCTAACAGCGTCATGTAGTGTCACATGTATTATTACAGGCAGGTCAGTGTATAGCGCCTCTAACAGCGTCATGTAGCGTCACATGTATTATTACAGGCAGGTCAGTGTATAGCACCTCTAACAGCGTCATGTAGCGTCACATGTATTATTACAGGCAGGTCAGTGTATAGCGCCTCTAACAGCGTCATGTAGTGTCACATGTATTATTACAGGCAGGTCAGTGTATAGCGCCTCTAACAGCGCCATGTAGTGTCACATGTATTATTACAGGCAGGTCAGTGTATAGCACCTCTAACAGCGCCATGTAGCGTCACATGTATTATTACAGGCAGGTCAGTGTATAGCGCCTCTAACAGCGCCATGTAGCGTCACATGTATTATTACAGGCAGGTCAGTGTATAGCGCCTCTAACAGCGCCATGTAGCGTCACATGTATTATTACAGGCAGGTCAGTGTATAGCACCTCTAACAGCGCCATGTAGCGTCACATGTATTATTACAGGCAGGTCAGTGTATAGCGCCTCTAACAGCGCCATGTAGCGTCACATGTATTATTACAGGCAGGTCAGTGTATAGCACCTCTAACAGCGTCATGTAGCGTCACATGTATTATTACAGGCAGGTCAGTGTATAGCACCTCTAACAGCGTCATGTAGCGTCACATGTATTATTACAGGCAGGTCAGTGTATAGCGCCTCTAACAGCGTCATGTAGCGTCACATGTATTATTACAGGCAGGTCAGTGTATAGCGCCTCTAACAGCGTCATGTAGCGTCACATGTATTATTACAGGCAGCTCAGTGTATAGCGCCTCTAACAGCGTCATGTAGCGTCACATGTATTATTACAGGCAGGTCAGTGTATAGCACCTCTAACAGCGCCATGTAGTGTCACATGTATTATTACAGGCAGGTCAGTGTATAGCACCTCTAACAGCGCCATGTAGCGCCACATGTATTATTACAGGCAGGTCAGTGTATAGCACCTCTAACAGCGTCATGTAGCGTCACATGTATTATTACAGGCAGGTCAGTGTATAGCGCCTCTAACAGCGTCATGTAGCGTCACATGTATTATTACAGGCAGGTCAGTGTATAGCGCCTCTAACAGCGTCATGTAGCGTCACATGTATTATTACAGGCAGGTCAGTGTATAGCACCTCTAACAGCGCCATGTAGTGTCACATGTATTATTACAGGCAGGTCAGTGTATAGCGCCTCTAACAGCGTCATGTAGCGTCACATGTATTATTACAGGCAGGTCAGTGTATAGCGCCTCTAACAGCGTCATGTAGCGTCACATGTATTATTACAGGCAGGTCAGTGTATAGCACCTCTAACAGCGTCATGTAGTGTCACATGTATTATTACAGGCAGGTCAGTGTATAGCGCCTCTAACAGCGTCATGTAGTGTCACATGTATTATTACAGGCAGGTCAGTGTATAGCGCCTCTAACAGCGTCATGTAGCGTCACATGTATTATTACAGGCAGGTCAGTGTATAGCGCCTCTAACAGCGCCATGTAGCGTCACATGTATTATTACAGGCAGGTCAGTGTATAGCACCTCTAACAGCGCCATGTAGCGTCACATGTATTATTACAGGCAGGTCAGTGTATAGCGCCTCTAACAGCGCCATGTAGCGTCACATGTATTATTACAGGCAGCTCAGCGTATAGCTCCAGCGCTATAGCTTCCAGAACCAGGTATTACCTGTCGCTCTCCCATACATTTCAACGGACGTTACTTTTCTTCTGTTTAAACAGGGTTTTTGTTTTTAATTTTTTTTTCCTCTCAGATAATTGTGTGACGTCTCCTGGCCTAGAAAAAGTCATTTTTTAAAACTTTTTTTTTTTTTTTTATATTTTAATACAGAATTGTCATTACAGGTCTGGCACTAAAGTGTTAATGTCACAATGTTATAACAATGTGTTTTCGCTTTGTTACTTGTGGATATGTCATCAAAAACAGACTTTTATAACACAGCGTCTGGCGCTTTATGCTACAGCGCTCAGATCCGGAGCGCCGACGCTGTGTGTGCGTCTGTTTTTTTGTTGAATATGGTGTGAGTCCCTGAGTTTCGAATGCGACCTTTCGCTCCCTACAACACTGCACTGGTGTTAGAATGCCCAACATACATCACATTCATCAATGCCGGCCAGGTTACTACAGCTGCTGAGGTTCTCTGTTACAGCGCCCGATAACCGATCACAGCTTATACTAGCGGTCGCTCTTAGCGCCGCTGTACAGACGCTCATCTGCCGATACCTGGCGCTAGTAATGAATCAGCCTGTAAGTTTACTTAACCCAAGATAAAGAATTTTCTAATTTGTATCTGCTTTTGTTGAGCTGATATGTAGTATTCAGGGCAGGCGTCAGCACTGGGCAGGTGCCGGGGCCCCTGCACCTTGGGAGGGCCCATCTCATTCCCTCTACAGGACGCAGGGCCGCGCAATTACCAGGACTAAGGACTGTCAGCCAGGGGCAGATTGGCCATTGTAGTGGGTCTTTCTTTCTTTCCCTTTTCTTTCTTTCTTCCTTTCTTTCTTTCTTTCCCTTTCTTTCTTATTTTCTCTTTCTTTCTTTCTTTCCCTTTCTTTCTTTCTTTCCTTTCTTTCTTTCTTTCCCTTTCTTTCTTTCGTTCTTTCTTCCTTTCCCTTTCTTTCTTTCTTTCCCTTTCTTTCTTTCTTTCTTTCTTCCTTTCTTTCTTTCCCTTTCTTTCTTTCTTTCCCTTTCTTTCTTTCTTTCTCTTTCTTTCTTTCTTACTTTCTTTCTTTCTTTCCCTTTCTTTCTTTCTTTCGTTCTTTCTTCCTTTCTTTCTTTCTTTCTGTCTTTCTTCCTTTCTTTCTTTCTTTCTTTCTTTCTTTCCCTTTCTTTCTTTCTTTCCCTTTCTTTCTTTCTTTTCTTTCTATTATTTTTTCTTTTTTTCTTTCTTTCCCTTTCTTTCTTTCTTTCTTTCTTTCTTTCCCTTTCTTTCTTTCTTCCTTTCTTTCTTTCTTTCTATTATTTTTTCTTTCTTTCTTTCTTTCTTTCTTTCTTTCTTTCTTTCTTTCTTTCTAACTTTCTTTCTTTCTTTCCCTTTCTTTCTTTCTTCCTTTCTTTCCCTTTCTTTCTTTCTTTCTTTCTTTCTTTCTTTCTTTCTTTCTTTTCTTTCTATTATTTTTTCTTTCTTTCTTTCTTTCTTTCTTTCTTTCTTTCTTTCTTTCTCTCTTTCCCTTTCTTTCTTTCTTCCTTTCTTTCCCTTTCTTTCTTTCTTTCTTTCTTTCTTTCTTTCTTTCTTTTCTTTCTATTATTTTTTCTTTCTTTCTTTCTTTCTTTCTTTCTTTCCCTTTCTTTCTTTCTTTCTTTCTTCCTTTCTTTCCCTTTCTTTCTTTCTTTCTTTCTTTCTTTCTTTCTTTTCTTTCTATTATTTTTTCTTTCTTTCTTTCTTTCTTTCCCTTTCTTTCTTTCTTCCTTTCTTTCCCTTTCTTTCTTTCTTTCTTTTCTTTCTATTATTTTTTCTTTCTTTCTTTCTTTCTTCCTTTCTTTCCCTTTCTTTCTTTCTTTCTTTCTTTCTTTTCTTTCTATTATTTTTTCTTTCTTTCTTTCTTTCTTTCTTTCTTTCTTTCTTTCTTTCCCTTTCTTTCTTTCTTTCTTTCTTTCTTTCCCTTTCTTTCTTTCTTTCTTTCTTTCTTTTCTTTCTATTATTTTTTCTTTCTTTCTTTCTTTCTTTCTTTCTTTCCCTTTCTTTCTTTCTTCCTTTCTTTCCCTTTCTTTCTTTCTTTCTTTCTTTCTTTCTTTTCTTTCTATTATTTTTTCTTTCTTTCTTTCTTTCCCTTTCTTTCTTTCTTCATTTCTTTCCCTTTCTTTCTTTCTTTCTTTCTTTCTTTCTTTCTTTCTTTCTTTCTTTCTTTCCCTCTATTTTATTTCTTGTCATTGTTTTATTCCTTTCCATCTATTCTTTCTATCTTTCATCTGTTGTTGCTGCCATTCCTATATCTCTTTCTTTGTCTCTTTCTTTCTTCTTTCCTTCTATCATTTCTGTCACTCTTTGTTTCTGTTTCTGGTTCACTCTTATATCATAAGGATTGACCAGGCAAAGAAAAATAAAATGATACTCACTTTTTGTCCAGTGCCGCATGAGCGTCCAGACACATTAGGATTGATTCAGAGCCCCTTTCTCATCATGTTTATGGAGGTCTTGCTACCAAACGAAAAATCATGCAAAAATGAAAACATTTCACACTAAAGTTCTCGCAGAAAAAAGGCTTTGCTGAATCAGACGAGGGGAAAAAATGAACGGGAATGGAAATATTCACGCAAAAAAAAGGGGAAAAAGGGGCTTTGAATCAACCCTATTGGCCTTGATTCACAAAGAATTGAAAATAACTCTCCTGGTAGTAAAAAATTCAATTCATGAGAAAAAAGCCTGAGAATGGCACTGTTACTGAATCACCAGATAGGAAGACAATGAAAGTCAATGTCACTGTTACTGAATCACCAGATAGGAAGACAATGAAAGTCAATGGCTCTGTTACTGAATCACCAGATAAGAAGACAATGAAAGTCAATGTCACTGTTACTGAATCACCAGATAGGAAGACAATGAAAGTCAATGTCACTGTTACTGAATCACCAGATAGGAAGACAATGAAAGTCAATGGCTCTGTTACTGAATCACCAGATAAGAAGACAATGAAAGTCAATGTCACTGTTACTGAATCACCAGATAGGAAGACAATGAAAGTCAATGTCACTGTTACTGAATCACCAGATAGGAAGACAATGAAAGTCAATGGCTCTGTTACTGAATCACCAGATAAGAAGACAATGAAAGTCAATGTCACTGTTACTGAATCACCAGATAGGAAGACAATGAAAGTCAATGTCACTGTTACTGAATCACCAGATAGGAAGACAATGAAAGTCAATGTCACTGTTACTGAATCACCAGATAGGAAGACAATGAAAGTCAATGGCTCTGTTACTGAATCACCAGATAAGAAGACAATGAAAGTCAATGTCACTGTTACTGAATCACCAGATAGGAAGACAATGAAAGTCAATGTCACTGTTACTGAATCACCAGATAGGAAGACAATGAAAGTCAATGGCTCTGTTACTGAATCACCAGATAAGAAGACAATGAAAGTCAATGTCACTGTTACTGAATCACCAGATAGGAAGACAATGAAAGTCAATGTCACTGTTACTGAATCACCAGATAGGAAGACAATGAAAGTCAATGGCTCTGTTACTGAATCACCAGATAAGAAGACAATGAAAGTCAATGTCACTGTTACTGAATCACCAGATAGGAAGACAATGAAAGTCAATGTCACTGTTACTGAATCACCAGATAGGAAGACAATGAAAGTCAATGTCACTGTTACTGAATCACCAGATAGGAAGACAATGAAAGTCAATGGCTCTGTTACTGAATCACCAGATAAGAAGACAATGAAAGTCAATGTCACTGTTACTGAATCACCAGATAGGAAGACAATGAAAGTCAATGTCACTGTTACTGAATCACCAGATAGGAAGACAATGAAAGTCAATGGCTCTGTTACTGAATCACCAGATAGGAAGACAATGAACGTCAATGGCACTGTTACTGAATCACCAGATAGGAAGACAATGAAAGTCAATGTCACTGTTACTGAATCACCAGATAGGAAGACAATGAAAGTCAATGTCACTGTTACTGAATCACCAGATAGGAAGACAATGAAAGTCAATGGCTCTGTTACTGAATCACCAGATAAGAAGACAATGAAAGTCAATGTCACTGTTACTGAATCACCAGATAGGAAGACAATGAAAGTCAATGGCACTGTTACTGAATCACCAGATAGGAAGACAATGAACGTCAATGGCACTGTTACTGAATCACCAGATAGGAAGACAATGAAAGTCAATGTCACTGTTACTGAATCACCAGATAGGAAGACAATGAAAGTCAATGGCTCTGTTACTGAATCACCAGATAAGAAGACAATGAAAGTCAATGTCACTGTTACTGAATCACCAGATAGGAAGACAATGAAAGTCAATGTCACTGTTACTGAATCACCAGATAGGAAGACAATGAAAGTCAATGGCTCTGTTACTGAATCACCAGATAAGAAGACAATGAAAGTCAATGTCACTGTTACTGAATCACCAGATAAGAAGACAATGAAAGTCAATGTCACTGTTACTGAATCACCAGATAGGAAGACAATGAAAGTCAATGTCACTGTTACTGAATCACCAGATAGGAAGACAATGAAAGTCAATGTCACTGTTACTGAATCACCAGATAGGAAGACAATGAAAGTCAATGGCTCTGTTACTGAATCACCAGATAAGAAGACAATGAAAGTCAATGTCACTGTTACTGAATCACCAGATAGGAAGACAATGAAAGTCAATGTCACTGTTACTGAATCACCAGATAGGAAGACAATGAAAGTCAATGGCTCTGTTACTGAATCACCAGATAAGAAGACAATGAAAGTCAATGTCACTGTTACTGAATCACCAGATAGGAAGACAATGAAAGTCAATGTCACTGTTACTGAATCACCAGATAGGAAGACAATGAAAGTCAATGGCTCTGTTACTGAATCACCAGATAAGAAGACAATGAAAGTCAATGTCACTGTTACTGAATCACCAGATAGGAAGACAATGAAAGTCAATGTCACTGTTACTGAATCACCAGATAGGAAGACAATGAAAGTCAATGTCACTGTTACTGAATCACCAGATAGGAAGACAATGAAAGTCAATGGCTCTGTTACTGAATCACCAGATAAGAAGACAATGAAAGTCAATGTCACTGTTACTGAATCACCAGATAGGAAGACAATGAAAGTCAATGTCACTGTTACTGAATCACCAGATAGGAAGACAATGAAAGTCAATGGCTCTGTTACTGAATCACCAGATAGGAAGACAATGAACGTCAATGGCACTGTTACTGAATCACCAGATAGGAAGACAATGAAAGTCAATGTCACTGTTACTGAATCACCAGATAGGAAGACAATGAAAGTCAATGTCACTGTTACTGAATCACCAGATAGGAAGACAATGAAAGTCAATGGCTCTGTTACTGAATCACCAGATAAGAAGACAATGAAAGTCAATGTCACTGTTACTGAATCACCAGATAGGAAGACAATGAAAGTCAATGGCACTGTTACTGAATCACCAGATAGGAAGACAATGAACGTCAATGGCACTGTTACTGAATCACCAGATAGGAAGACAATGAAAGTCAATGTCACTGTTACTGAATCACCAGATAGGAAGACAATGAAAGTCAATGGCTCTGTTACTGAATCACCAGATAAGAAGACAATGAAAGTCAATGTCACTGTTACTGAATCACCAGATAGGAAGACAATGAAAGTCAATGTCACTGTTACTGAATCACCAGATAGGAAGACAATGAAAGTCAATGGCTCTGTTACTGAATCACCAGATAAGAAGACAATGAAAGTCAATGTCACTGTTACTGAATCACCAGATAGGAAGACAATGAAAGTCAATGTCACTGTTACTGAATCACCAGATAGGAAGACAATGAAAGTCAATGTCACTGTTACTGAATCACCAGATAGGAAGACAATGAAAGTCAATGGCTCTGTTACTGAATCACCAGATAAGAAGACAATGAAAGTCAATGTCACTGTTACTGAATCACCAGATAGGAAGACAATGAAAGTCAATGTCACTGTTACTGAATCACCAGATAGGAAGACAATGAAAGTCAATGGCTCTGTTACTGAATCACCAGATAGGAAGACAATGAACGTCAATGGCACTGTTACTGAATCACCAGATAGGAAGACAATGAAAGTCAATGTCACTGTTACTGAATCACCAGATAGGAAGACAATGAAAGTCAATGTCACTGTTACTGAATCACCAGATAGGAAGACAATGAAAGTCAATGTCACTGTTACTGAATCACCAGATAGGAAGACAATGAAAGTCAATGGCTCTGTTACTGAATCACCAGATAAGAAGACAATGAAAGTCAATGTCACTGTTACTGAATCACCAGATAGGAAGACAATGAAAGTCAATGTCACTGTTACTGAATCACCAGATAGGAAGACAATGAAAGTCAATGGCTCTGTTACTGAATCACCAGATAAGAAGACAATGAAAGTCAATGTCACTGTTACTGAATCACCAGATAGGAAGACAATGAAAGTCAATGTCACTGTTACTGAATCACCAGATAGGAAGACAATGAAAGTCAATGTCACTGTTACTGAATCACCAGATAGGAAGACAATGAAAGTCAATGGCTCTGTTACTGAATCACCAGATAAGAAGACAATGAAAGTCAATGTCACTGTTACTGAATCACCAGATAGGAAGACAATGAAAGTCAATGTCACTGTTACTGAATCACCAGATAGGAAGACAATGAAAGTCAATGGCTCTGTTACTGAATCACCAGATAGGAAGACAATGAACGTCAATGGCACTGTTACTGAATCACCAGATAGGAAGACAATGAAAGTCAATGTCACTGTTACTGAATCACCAGATAGGAAGACAATGAAAGTCAATGTCACTGTTACTGAATCACCAGATAGGAAGACAATGAAAGTCAATGGCTCTGTTACTGAATCACCAGATAAGAAGACAATGAAAGTCAATGTCACTGTTACTGAATCACCAGATAGGAAGACAATGAAAGTCAATGGCACTGTTACTGAATCACCAGATAGGAAGACAATGAACGTCAATGGCACTGTTACTGAATCACCAGATAGGAAGACAATGAAAGTCAATGTCACTGTTACTGAATCACCAGATAGGAAGACAATGAAAGTCAATGGCTCTGTTACTGAATCACCAGATAAGAAGACAATGAAAGTCAATGTCACTGTTACTGAATCACCAGATAGGAAGACAATGAAAGTCAATGTCACTGTTACTGAATCACCAGATAGGAAGACAATGAAAGTCAATGGCTCTGTTACTGAATCACCAGATAAGAAGACAATGAAAGTCAATGTCACTGTTACTGAATCACCAGATAGGAAGACAATGAAAGTCAATGTCACTGTTACTGAATCACCAGATAGGAAGACAATGAAAGTCAATGTCACTGTTACTGAATCACCAGATAGGAAGACAATGAAAGTCAATGGCTCTGTTACTGAATCACCAGATAAGAAGACAATGAAAGTCAATGTCACTGTTACTGAATCACCAGATAGGAAGACAATGAAAGTCAATGTCACTGTTACTGAATCACCAGATAGGAAGACAATGAAAGTCAATGGCTCTGTTACTGAATCACCAGATAGGAAGACAATGAACGTCAATGGCACTGTTACTGAATCACCAGATAGGAAGACAATGAAAGTCAATGTCACTGTTACTGAATCACCAGATAGGAAGACAATGAAAGTCAATGTCACTGTTACTGAATCACCAGATAGGAAGACAATGAAAGTCAATGGCTCTGTTACTGAATCACCAGATAAGAAGACAATGAAAGTCAATGTCACTGTTACTGAATCACCAGATAGGAAGACAATGAAAGTCAATGGCACTGTTACTGAATCACCAGATAGGAAGACAATGAACGTCAATGGCACTGTTACTGAATCACCAGATAGGAAGACAATGAAAGTCAATGTCACTGTTACTGAATCACCAGATAGGAAGACAATGAAAGTCAATGGCTCTGTTACTGAATCACCAGATAAGAAGACAATGAAAGTCAATGTCACTGTTACTGAATCACCAGATAGGAAGACAATGAAAGTCAATGTCACTGTTACTGAATCACCAGATAGGAAGACAATGAAAGTCAATGGCTCTGTTACTGAATCACCAGATAAGAAGACAATGAAAGTCAATGTCACTGTTACTGAATCACCAGATAGGAAGACAATGAAAGTCAATGTCACTGTTACTGAATCACCAGATAGGAAGACAATGAAAGTCAATGTCACTGTTACTGAATCACCAGATAGGAAGACAATGAAAGTCAATGGCTCTGTTACTGAATCACCAGATAAGAAGACAATGAAAGTCAATGTCACTGTTACTGAATCACCAGATAGGAAGACAATGAAAGTCAATGTCACTGTTACTGAATCACCAGATAGGAAGACAATGAAAGTCAATGGCTCTGTTACTGAATCACCAGATAGGAAGACAATGAACGTCAATGGCACTGTTACTGAATCACCAGATAGGAAGACAATGAAAGTCAATGTCACTGTTACTGAATCACCAGATAGGAAGACAATGAAAGTCAATGTCACTGTTACTGAATCACCAGATAGGAAGACAATGAAAGTCAATGGCTCTGTTACTGAATCACCAGATAAGAAGACAATGAAAGTCAATGTCACTGTTACTGAATCACCAGATAGGAAGACAATGAACGTCAATGGCACTGTTACTGAATCACCAGATAGGAAGACAATGAAAGTCAATGTCACTGTTACTGAATCACCAGATAGGAAGACAATGAAAGTCAATGGCTCTGTTACTGAATCACCAGATAAGAAGACAATGAAAGTCAATGTCACTGTTACTGAATCACCAGATAGGAAGACAATGAACGTCAATGGCACTGTTACTGAATCACCAGATAGGAAGACAATGAAAGTCAATGTCACTGTTACTGAATCACCAGATAGGAAGACAATGAAAGTCAATGGCTCTGTTACTGAATCACCAGATAAGAAGACAATGAAAGTCAATGTCACTGTTACTGAATCACCAGATAGGAAGACAATGAAAGTCAATGGCTCTGTTACTGAATCACCAGATAGGAAGACAATGAAAGTCAATGGCTCTGTTACTGAATCACCAGATAGGAAGACAATGAAAGTCAATGGCTCTGTTACTGAATCACCAGATAAGAAGACAATGAAAGTCAATGTCACTGTTACTGAATCACCAGATAGGAAGACAATGAAAGTCAATGGCTCTGTTACTGAATCACCAGATAAGAAGACAATGAAAGTCAATGTCACTGTTACTGAATCACCAGATAGGAAGACAATGAAAGTCAATGGCTCTGTTACTGAATCACCAGATAGGAAGACAACGAAAGTCAATGGCACTTTTTTACTCCTGGAAAAAGTATTGAACTTTTAACTCTTTTTACCTGTAGTAAAAAGCTGCCATTTACTTTCATTGTCTTTTTATCTGGTGATTCAGTAACAGTGACATTCTCAGGCTTTTTTCTCATGAATTGAATTTTTTTCAGTTTAAAGAGAAGAAAAGGATCGTCCATTGAAATGTATGGGAGAGCGACAGGTAGCGCGAGGTCATACCTGGCGCTGTGCAAGGCTGAACGCTGACGCTGTTCGCTGAGGCTGTGAAAATGATGAATCAGACGCTACATGGCGCTATCCCAGTCACTAAACAGATTCTGCTTGATAAATGTGTAATTGCTGTCGTGTCCGGCGTTCACCTGTCGCTATCTGTCATTAACCAGCTGCTACCTGACGCTATCTCTTCATAAATAAGGGCCTTTGTGTCATTCCTTCTATTGTTTTTTCTTTTTATTCCTTGCCAAACATCCAACATTATGCCCTCAGCACACTGCAAGGGGCCCACTGAGCGGCTATCGCCAGGGGCCCGCATATACCTGGAGCCGGCCCTGGTATTACGCATTTATAATTTATCAGGCCTTTCTTACCCCTCAATATTTACCACGATTCTGGTGAGGGGTAAAATGGCAGCTTCATGAAAGTGACGGCGCTTGTCTCTTCTCTCTCTTATACAGTGCACCACGCTCTGGCGGATTCATCAGTGTGCGGCTCCCCGGCGCTCTCCTCCAGCCGTATAGTTGGCGGCATGGATGCGCTGGATGGCGGGTGGCCCTGGCAGGTCAGTCTGCAGGATGAGAATGGTCACTTCTGTGGCGGCTCCATAATCGCCCCGCAGTGGGTGCTGACCGCAACGCATTGCTTCCTAAAGTGAGTAAATGCTTTACCCATAACTGACTGTAAGCTCACAGGGCCGGGCTCTCCTTCCTATTGTCTCCTGTGCTCACAACACCTGCTTGGAACCTCGTGGCATTTAGTTTTGTATTGTTCCCTGTACTATATGTTTTACCTTGTCTGTAATCACACCTTGTACAGCGCTACAGAAGATGATGGCGCTATATAAATAAACATTAATAATAACATTAATAATAACTGATTTGTATAGGGAGGCCCCCGGTCACACCGCTTGCAGGTGTCATGTTGACAAATCACAGAAACTGGTGTCAGGGCCTCTGGAATCTTCAAGGGCCCAGTGTGCGGGAGGGTGAGGGGTAGGTCTCAGCTAGTGCAGGAGGGTGAGTGGCAGGTGGCAGCTAGTGCAGGAGGGTGAGTGGCAGGTGGCAGCTAGTACAGGAGGGTGAGTGGCGGGTGGCAGCTAGTACAGGAGGGTGAGTGGCGGGTGGCAGCTAGTACAGGAGGGTGAGTGGCGGGTGGCAGCTAGTGCAGGAGGGTGAGTGGCAGGTGGCAGCTAGTGCAGGAGGGTGAGTGGCAGGTGGCAGCTAGTACAGGAGGGTGAGCGGCAGGTGGCAGCTAGTGCAGGAGGGTGAGTGGCAGCAATGCACAAGGGTGAGTGGCGGGTGGCAGCTAATGGCGGAGGGTGAGCGGCGGGTGGCAGCTAATGGCAGAGGGTGAGTGGCAGGTGGCAGCTAGTACAGGAGGGTGAGTGGCGGGTGGCAGCTAGTACAGAAGGGTGAGCGGCAGGTGGCAGCTAGTACAGGAGGGTGAGTGGCAGGTGGCAGCTAGTGCAGGAGGGTGAGTGGCAGGTGGCAGCTAATAGTGGAGGGTGAGTGGCAGGTGGCAGCTAGTGCAGGAGGGTGAGCGACAGGTGGCAGCTAATGGCGAAGGGTGAGTGGCAGGTGGCAGCTAGTACAGGAGGGTGAGTGGCAGGTGTCAGCAATGCACGAAGGGGAGCGGCGGGTGGCAGCTAGTGCAGGAGGGTGAGTGGCAAGTGGCAGCTAGTGCAGGAGGGTGAGTGGCAGGTGGCAGCTAGTGCAGGAGGGTGAGTGGCAGGTGGCAGCTAGTGCCGGAGGGTGAGGGGTAGGTCTCAGCTAGTGCAGGAGGGTGAGTGACGGGTGGCAGCTAGTGCAGGAAGGTGAGTGGCAGGTGGCAGCTAGTGCAGGAGGGTGAGTGGCAGGTGGCAGCTAGTGCAGGAGGGTGAGCGGCGGGTGGCAGCTAGTGCAGGAGGGTGAGCGGCGGGTGGCAGCTAGTGCAGGAGGGTGAGTGGCAGGTGGCAGCTAGTACAGCAGGGTCAGCGGCGGGTGGCAGCTAATGGCGGAGGGTGAGCCGCGGGTGTCAGTGGGTGCAGGAGGGATGTATTTGAATTGCTAAGATATGGGGAGTCTAGAGACTGATCTGTGCTGTTCTTGCTCCGCAGTGTCTCCTCGTTGGGCTCTTACAAGGTGTATCTGGGCCTCTACAGGTTGGGTGTGGACAGTCCTCACAGCGTCTCTACCACAATAGTAGACATCATCATTAACAGCAGTTTCCATGTTGCTGGAGACGTTGGGGACATCGCTCTGTTGAAACTGGCCAGTCCTGTGACTTACACCCAATACATCATGCCGGTATGTCTGCCGTCCTCCTCCTCCATCACCTTCCCCTGCGGCATGGAGTGCTGGGTGACCGGCTGGGGCGCCACGTCTGAGGGAGGTAAGTCCATCAGGTGTAAGCAAACTACATTTCTTTCTATTTGTCAGAGACAGTAAGAACTTGGTGAATACCACCATTAGACCAGAAGCCTTTCCCCCGGGGCCCCCCGATCGAACGTGAAACCCCCCCAGATCGCCTAAGGCAACTCACCTCTTCCCGGTCCTACACCGCATGCACGGCCGCTCGTCCAATCAGCGTGTTCGGAGCCGCTGACATCACGTTGTCTAAGAGCAGCGACTCCGAGCTTGCAGATGGCCGCATCCCCTGCTACCCTCTAACAGGGAGCGTGTCTATTCTGACTCACCCAAATGGCAGTAATGGAATCCTGTAGACAGCTCCAGCTCCACGACCCCTGTGTGTGTCGGATGTTTTCTTTACTCCATAAGGCTTGGCAGATAGCTTACTCGATTGTTGGTTAGATCACATGGATACGTTTTAAAAGCTTTATTTCAGTACAGAATCTTGTTACAGCAGACATGTACATTCAATACAGCTGGAAACTTATGGTGTAATCCATACAGCAACAACAGGTAAAAGACTGTAGCTGCAGAAGGGTAGCAGCAGGTGTGCACTGCTTGGATGCCAGATTAGAAATGGCAGAAAGGGAGAGGAAGAAGGGAGGAGTTACTTGCATCAGAGTAACACTAAGGGAGCCTGGAAGGGACAAGGGGAAATAAAGGCACACTGCTGAGCCTATGCAAATAAACATATATTAAAACATTACCCTGGGTAGAATAATAGAATAAAATGCACGTTGTGGGACATGACAGTGCCCATGCCAGGCATTTGTGAAGGGAATGCTCCCTGTTAGGGAATGCAGTCGCGGCTTGCGCATGTGCGGTTGGACCGGGAAACTAGGTAAGTGAATGGGGCGACCTAGAGGGTCTCACACAAGGGGGGAATCCCGATTTTGGATGCCCCGGGGGGGGCGATCGGCGTGGGTTTTGGTCCACATTCAACACGACCGTTTCAATCCAGTTCACCCCATCCTGGATACAAGAAAGATCCAGATTGTAATCATTTTGCATGCAATCCGCCAGTGCCAGTGGGTGGTATGCTGACTACCACTACATGTGAACTAGTATAGGGGTCCCTGGAGCCCTTACCAAATCAAAAACTCATATAAAATGACTCACCTTCTTCCTTCTCTTGTCCTCTGCCAGGCGGCGCCCTCGCTTCAGGTTTGTGGGTTCGGGGGCTTCCTCCTGGTCTTTTGATGCAGGAGAACGGCTGTTGCAGCCACTTCATCCGCATCTGTAGTGAGAGTGGACACAGGTCCCCGCTCCTCCTTAAAGGGGCCACAGCACTTATTAGCTAGCAACCAGACTTATAATCCAGGGCAGGTGTCAGCACCCGGCAAGGTGGGACAGCTGCCGGGGGCCCCCGCCCTCCGGGGGCCCACTGACAGGACCGGCCTTTGGGGTGTGCGATGGCAGACTGGGAGGGCACCGCCACAGCTGGTGCCCACATCTCCTTGAATGGCGGGGTTATATACAATGGGGCATTTCGATTTAGATTCCAGGGAAGGAAGTGTTGGGTTTTGTGTTGCTTTTAAGTTGCCCACCCCAGCTGATTTCCTATCCCTGGAGCATCCCAATCTGTGAAATCCCCTAGGATAGCTAGCATACCCACTATGCAAGCAATTCCACCCCTGGGTTTTGGTTTGCTTTATGGGGACATCTCAATTTGGCATGCCCCTGTTTGTGAAAGAACCCCCCTGGTTTGGCCGTTAACTGAAACTGGAGATCCCGCAGTGCATTCACCAGTTCCAGGAAAGTAATGAACAAAGGGGGGGGGGGGCACACACAGGGGCATCCATAATTTGGAGGATCTAGATTCGAAAATCTAGACTCCAAGGTCAGGTTTAAAGGGGTTTGGTGCGCTTCAAAGTAGACCAAAACTAGAGTTTTGGTCCAAATAGCATGATCCTTAGGGGGCATCCAGATTTGGGATATCCCTCGGTAATGTAACGCGACTCTTCACCACAAAGGGGCCCACTGAGACCATACTGCCCAAGGGCCCACATAAACCTGGAGCCGGCCCTGCTATAATCTGTCTCTAAACTCCGGATGAAAACAGAGGTCTCAGTTTGCACACATCTGCAAAAGTATGTTTAAGCTGCACCACCGAACACTAAGGTGCCTCTGTAACTCTAATCTAAGAGAGCCGCAATATGAACATACAATGCAATGGATTAATTGGGAGCAGTTGACCTGAGGTTGGGGAACACTCTTGTAGGATAATAAATCAGAACAGCCGCTGTATAACATGCTATTAGCTGCAGTAATACTGATAAAGAACCGTGGGCAGACTCCTTTTGCTCTGTTCTGTTTAGAGATTTTCCTGGTGTTGTTCGGTCTCCCAAAATAATCTAAGGGAGTGAAAATATACGCCTAATGAAGGACACAGACCGACAGCGTGTCCCAAGCTACACGGGAGAGAGCTCTCTGCTCGCTCTGCCCAGCGACACTTTATTTTTATATTGAAGTAAAAAAACATAGCACACGCCATCTATTGGACATAAGGAAAAATCTAATTACCAGCTCAATGATTGGTCATCACAGCCACAGATCATATTCTTAGGAATGTTAGTGGGGCCGGACATTATAAGGGGTTGTCCGGCGCCCCAGCGCCATCTTGCTCACAGTAATGTGTTAATAACAGCGTGCTTCAATAACTTTATTGCACTAATTTCAGTACAAGCAAAAGAAAAGAATCAGCGCAAAGATAAGTGGCTTACTGAGGGTTTATTTCACCTTTATATGCCACTAAAGCATACAATGCAAAGATAGAAATCTCAAATCAAATGGTGAAAATGGAGGGAGGGAATGCCCATATATATATATTCATTTTATTGATTCTGACCTCCATCCATCACAATACTTCCTTCAGGGTCCCCCAGCTTTCCCAACTCACCTAGCAATCTGATGGTGCCTGCTTCCTTTTTCTTAGGGTGCTTGTCTATAATTAGGGTTCCTGCCTTCTTCAGAAACCAGCAAGAGACACCATGCCTCCAGAAGACCCAGACTAGGCTTTGCCATGCCGTGTCCCCTCCACTTCTAGCCTGGAATCAACCAGAACCCTCAAACAAACCATTGGACACCTTCAGGAACCCCCAGATAGTGGCTGGAAACATAGTAAAGGGACATTCACGTAAGGGGTACCCATAGTTTTGGTAAGTTTTGTTTTCTACATCCTGTCCCAGTAATAGGTGGTTCTTAATATTAAGATATAAAGAAGAGAGAAATATCTCTGTGAGACAGAGACAGCTGTTGGGAGAAAAAATGGTCATTGCTAGAGCCTGGAAATCACACGATTTAAGTTTTAGTGAGTTTATCAACAGAGTTAATAATATTATGGCCATGGAAAAACTGTCAGCAATTAATATTGGGAACCTCGAGGGATTCCCAGAGGTTTGGGCTCCATGGATAGAAAATTTCTTACCTTACGATTTTGATTCTAACCTTCTATTATTATAAGGTTGTATTATATGCTGATTTATTTGTTATAATTTATGCTTGGGGTTTTTACTATATATGAGTAAGATATATGTTTTTTTACTATAGTTAATGTGTGAGAAGGGGTTAGATTTAATGAAATTTGATAAGATGCGCTGTGTCTAGTTTTTATGACTTTTATACTTTATAATTAGAATATAGAATTTAAATGATGTGTTTATGTGCACAAATTGGTTTATAGAAGGATGTCTATGATCTGTTATATCAGACCAAAAGTGTTTATATATATCTTCAATAAAAATGATTGAAAAGAAGATATACAGAAGATAACTGTGATGCAAACCGGCAAAGTGAAGCACTTTTTCTCAGGCTGTCCCATTCCTGAACCAAAAAAAATGTGCAGCTTGCCCACCCTCCTGCCTGTTGATTGGTGAAGGCTTTCATTTAGAACTCAGAAAAGGTTGACATGTATTATTTTTAAGGTGGCCACCATAATGTGCACGCTATATAGATGATTTCACTGTAACTATATCCAATGAAATATCTAAAGGCAGGGCCGGCTCCAGGTTTATGTGGGCTCTCTGGTGAATGCACTGTGGGATCGCCAGTTTGAGGTAACGGCCAAACCAGGGGGGTTCTTTCACAAACAGGGGCATCACAAATTGAGATGCCCCTGTAAAGCGGAGGTGGAATTGCTTGCATAGTGAGTATACCAGCGATCCCAGGGGGTTTCACACAGTAGGGTATCACAGATTGGGATGCTCCAGGGATAGGAAATCAGCTGGGGTGGGCAACTTAAAAGCAGAACAAAACCCAGCACTTCCTCCCCTGGAATCTAAATCAATGATACCCCGTTGTGTAGAACCCCGCCATTCGAGGAGATGTGGGCACCAGCTGTGGCGGTGCCCTCCCAGTCCAACGCCGGTCAATCGCCGTTGCACAACCCAAAGGCCGTCCCGGTCAGTAGGCCCCCCAGAGAATAGGGGCTCCCGGCAACTGCCCCGCTTTGCCGGGTGCTGGCGCCGACCCTGCCTGAACGAATTAATCAAGGCAACTGAACATGCTGTTGCCTTGATTTATTCCTGGAGATATATAATTATTTGATGAACGAGAACCTTCACACATAAATCTATTGAAACATCTTCACCTCCAGGGTCTCAACCTATAAATGGAACCCTCCAGATGGTCATGGTGCCACTAATCGACTATAAAACCTGCGAAGACATGTATCACCTGGTGTCCAGCAAATATACCATCCAGAGTGAGAAGATATGTGCCGGCTACCAAGATGGCGTGAAGGACTCATGTCAGGTATGTGGTAGACTGTCGTGCTGTTTTTAAAGTGGACCAACACTCTGCAGGATCGGCCCGGGAATCTATAAGATTCCCGGGCTGATCCAATCCCTCCCCGCGGGGCATCCAAAATCAAGTAATACAGTAGAGTAATTGTGTGAGAAACAGCTGGACCTTCAAATCGATGGTGGCCAACTGATGACTGTTCTTGTCTTCCAGGGTGACTCCGGGGGGCCCCTGGTGTGTAAAGTCCAGAGCGCCTGGTACCAGGTTGGTGTTGTAAGCTGGGGGGCCGGCTGTGCCAAACCCAACCTCCCCGGGGTGTACACGCTGGTGTCGGCCTATCAAGACTGGATCTACGGCTACACACAAGCAACGTTCAACAACGTCACCTCCGTTCCTCCACCTACTAGGACTTGTGGCGGAAGCAGCAACTCTACTAGCGTTGGAACCACAGTTAGTAGTAACAGTGGGGGAAACGTAACAGTTGGAACAACAGTAGGTGGCGGTAGTGGGGTAAACATAACAGTTGGGACCACAGTAGGTAGCACTAGTGGGGGAAACATAACAGTTGATGCAACAGTTGGCAGCGGTAGTGGGGGAAACATTACAGTTGGAACAACAGTTGGCAGCGGTAGTAGGGGAAACATTACAGTTGGAACCACAGTAGGTGCCGGTGGTGGGGGAAACATAACAGTTGGAACCACAGTAGGTGCCGGTGGTGGGGGAAACATAACAGTTGGGACCACAGTAGGTGGCGGTGGTGGGGGAAACATAACAGTTAAAACCACAGTTGGCAGCAGCAGTGGGGGAAACGTACCAGTTGACAGCAACAGTGGGGGAAATGCAATGGTCAGCATTGGTTTTCATTGGATGATTTGGCTGGTGCTGATCTTTTTCTGGCATATCTATCACCTATAACCACCATATTGGAACAGTAACAGCCATTGCATCACTCTAATAAGCTGCTTCTTTTATAACACTTTCTTTCACGTCAAAGGGGTCCCATCACATATTTAGTCTTGGGAGTGGCATCCTATGACCGTTAAAAACCTTAAAAAACACATGAAAACCGAGGGCTCAGTGGTGGCACAGGACACAACAACACCAGATCTGCATCTGTTATAAGTACAGAGGAGTCTTTCCTATCCCACAGTGTGATACAGTGCACGCATCACAGTGCACTGTAAGCTATCTGAATTCCAATAAAAAGCTCATGGCTGCTTTAGAAAGTATTACAGCTTATTACAATAGAAACAGTTAAGATAAATGAATTGCTATTTGGCTGTAACAATGTAACACAATGTAACTCTCAGAAGGGAGATGGCAGTTGACACCACAGTTGGCAGCGGCAGTGGGGGAAACATAGCAGTTGACAGCAGCAGTGGGGAAAATGCAATGGTCAACATTGGTTGGCATTGGATGATTGGGTTGATGCTGCTCTTACTCTGGCATATCTATCACTTATGACCACCATATTGGAACAGTAACAGCCATTGCTTCACTCTAATAAGCACTAATAACACTTTCATTCACGTCACAGGGGTCCCATCACATATTCACTCTTGGGAGTGGCATCCTATGGCCATTAAAAACCCTAAAAACACATGAAAACCAAGGGTTCACTGGTGGCACACGACATAAAAATACCAGATCTGCATCTGCATGATACGGTGCACACATCACAATGCACTGTAAGCTATCTGAATTCCAATAAAAAGCTCATGGCTGCTTTAGAAAGTACTACAGCTTATTACAATAGAAACAGTTAAGATAAATGAATTGCTATTTGGCTGTAACAATGTAACACAATGTAACTCTCAGCAGGGAGCTGGCAGTTGGCACCACAGTTGGCAGCGGCAGTGGGGGAAACATAGCAGTTGACAGCAGCAGTGGGGAAAATGCAATGGTCAACATTGGTTGGCATTGGATGATTTGGTTTTGTGCTGCTCTTTTTCTGCCATATCTATCACCTATAACCACCATATTTGAACAGTAACAGCCATTGCATCACTCACATCACAGGGGTGAAGGGGTCCCATCACATATTCAGTTTTGGGAGTGGGATTCTATGATCGTTAAAATCCTTAAAAAACACATGAAACCCGAGGGTTCAGTGGTGGCACGGGACACAACAGTAACAGATCTGCATCTGCTAAAAGGACAGGGGAGTCTTTCCTATCCCACAGTGTGATACAGTGCACACATCACAATGCACTGTAAGCTATCTGAATTCCAATAAAAAGCTCACGGCTGCTTTAGAAAGTATTACAGCTTATTACAATTAAGATAGATGAATTGCTATTTGGCTGTAACAATGTAACACAATGTAGCTCTCAGCAGGGAGCTGGCAGGCTTTTCAGAATGACTCATCTTGTTTGTTACAGACACAGCAAGAGGTAGAGATCGCCTATACCAAGGTTTTACCTTTCATCCCAATATATATCTCTGAGCTTTGTCCCCTCTGTAAATCTAATAAATCCAACTGCGAATGTATATATAATGTATATCAATACATCTGTGTGTCTATAATAAAGAGGATCTAAAAATGTGCAAAACCCAACGTAAAGTGCAAGTTCTGTCATTGAAGATAACTAAGAATCAAAGCGAACAGACCACAGACACTGGGACAGGAAATAAATCACAGATACCAGGCCCCATCCTGACCACCAGAGGACCCACGGACACGCGTTTCACCGCGCTTACCAGGTTAATGCATATGTGACTGTGACAAATATACCGGCAGGATTTACAACCAATAAAAGGTCTGCATCGGATGTTAAATATAGTTTGTATCTCTGTTTCATTTTCTATGTAACTGTAGTTATCTGTTGCACTGTGTATAGGCCAAAAAGAATTCCTTTTTCATCTCACAATGTACTTGACGAACAATAAATTGAATTGAATTAAATAAAAAGTCCTTTTAGATGCTATGCTGCAACTTAGTCCATTACAAATACTTAGAGAGGAAGTCCAAGCATTTTGTAGAGCCCCACCCACCCATCCTCCCCCCTGTGCTAAGCCCAATTTGGGCAATAAAATCCCAATGAAAGCCCAACGAAGAAGAAGATTGGGTGACCTTGACCTTGGGTGACAGGACAGTCACCCAATCCCATGCAGCAGTGCAACTGTACAAGTCTGTCACTCAAGTCTACAGTTGCCATGTCGAGCTCGGTCCCCAACCAGCATAAGGGAAGGATTTCGGCAGTCAGGTGAGCTGTTTTATTATTTGAATGGCCAAATTATGGTTAGCACGAGGGTGGGGGGGAGTCACAAACGCTTGGACTTTAATGCGATTTAGAAATATGTAGGCTTGCTTCCGCTTAGATTGTTGTGTGGCTGCGGGTGAACCCCAGGCAACTACACCACAGGCAATATGGGGCCCACCCCGCTCGTGACCGTGAAATGGAGATGTGCTGGATGTCCCTTTCGTTGTACTTCTGTCACCCAACCAGGACCCTGGGTGGTGTTGTTTGGGGTTCACACACAGCCATACAAGGATCTAAGAGGAAACATATATATATATATATATATATGTAACTGTGAATCCATTTTGAAACTGATGGCAATGACTGTAAGCATTTTCCCATCAGTTTTCCTGGTAAAAAGCAGATGGCGTCGCTGTCGTCTTAAGCAGAAGAGACCGTGGGGGTAGCCTCCTCCTTTTCTGAGCAAAATAATTCTGCATCTTTCCTGAGAAAAATCATTCTGCGTCTGTCTTGAGCAAAATAATTCTGCATCTGTCCTGGGAAAAATAATTTTGCATCTTTCCTGGGCAAAATAATTCTGCATCTTTCCTGGGCAAAATCATTCTGCATCTGTCCTGAGCAAAATAATTCTGCATCTTTCCTGAGCAAAAATCATTCTGCATCTGTCCTGGGCAAAATAATTCTGCATCTGTCCTGGGCAAAATAAGTCTGCATCTGTCCTGGGCAAAATAATTCTGAATCTGCCCTGGGCAAAATAATTCTGCATCTGTCCTGGGCATAATAAGTCTGCATCTGTCCTGGGCAAAATAAGTCTGCATCTGTCCTGGGCAAAATAATTCTGAATCTGCCCTGGGCAAAATAATTATGCATCTGTCCTGGGCAAAATAATTCTGCATCTGTCCTGGGCAAAATAATTCTGCATCTGTCCTGTGCAAAATAATTCTGCATCTGTCCTGGGCAAAATAATTCTGAATCTGTCCTGAGTAAATTAATTCTTCGTCTGTCTTGGGCAAAATAATTCTGCATCTGTCCTGGGCAAAATAATTCTGAATCTGTCCTGAGTAAATTAATTCTTCGTCTGTCTTGGGCAAAATAATTCTGTATCTGTCCTGGGCAAAATAATTCTGCATCTGTCCTGTGCAAAATAATTCTGCATCTGTCCTGGGCAAAATAATTCTGAATCTGTCCTGGGCAAAATAATTCTGCATCTGTCCTGGGCAAAATAATTCTGCATCTGTCCTGGGCAAAATAATTCTGAATCTGTCCTGAGTAAATTAATTCTTCGTCTGTCTTGGGCAAAATAATTCTGCATCTCTCCTGGGCAAAATAATTCTGAATCTGTCCTGAGTAAATTAATTCTTCGTCTGTCTTGGGCAAAATAATTCTGCATCTGTCCTGGGCAAAATAATTCTGCATCTGTCCTGGGCAAAATAATTCTGCATCTGCCCTGGGCAAAATAATTCTGCATCTGTCCTGGGCAAAATAATTCTGAATCTGTCCTGGGCAAAATAATTCTGAATCTGTCCTGAGTAAATTAATTCTTCGTCTGTCTTGGGCAAAATAATTCTGCATCTGTCCTGAGCAAAAAAATTCTGCATCTTTCCTGAGCAAAAAAAATCTGCATTTGTCCTGAGCAAAAATAATTCTGCTTACATTCTAAAGAATAGGGGTGGAGACAAAGGGGCGGGTGACAAGTGGTGGAGCTTGAGTTGGGCTGCATGTGCCATTGAAAGTTATAGGAGTTGCTTAAGCCAGATTATATGCTTGTCTGAAGAAGTGAGTTTTGAGGGCACATTTAAAGGTGTGGCTTGGAGTGATGGAGAGTGACGGATTGAGCGGGGGAGTGCATTCAGCGGAGGTTGCTCTTAGGTTAGTAACGCTGGATCAGAGATGAAATGTAGGGAGGGGCCTGGCTGGAGAGAGCTTTGTAGGTTAGTGTTAGAAGTTTGAACTGAACCAGTGGAGGGATTGACAGAGAGGGGCAGCGCTGGAGAAGCGAGAGGAAAGGTGGATGAGGCGAGCAGCAGAGTTTAGAATAGATTGGAGGGGTGTCGGTCTGTTTGTTGGCAAACCACAGAGGAGGATGTTGCAGTAATCCAGTCGGGAGATGACCAGGGTGTGCACTAGCATTTTAGTGGTGTCAAGTGAGAGAAAGGGAAGGATGTGGGAGATATCATTAAGTTGAAGACGACAGGAGGTGGCTAGGGAGTTAATGTGAGGGAGGTGTGGGCCAGGACATGGCAGGAGGCGGGGCTAGGGAGTGAATGTGAGGAAGGGGCAGGGCCAGAAGATGGCAGGGGGCAGGGCTAGGGAGTGAATGTGAGGTGTGAATGAGAGAGAAGAGTCCAGAATGACGCCCAGGAACCGAGCTTGGGGAGTTGCAGTTATTGTAAGATTATTTACAGATTGTGTTGTTAGAGAGGGGAGGGGAGTGAGCAGGGACATAGCTGGGGGGGCAGGGGGGGCAAAGAGAGGCCTGAGCACAGGTGGGGGGGAACCATTTTGAATCTTTGCCCTGGGTGTAAGAAAGCCTAGCTACTCCTCTGGGAACGGGATGGTGGGAAAATGACCAGTTCTGTTTCGTCCATGCTCAGTGTAAGGGAGCGAGATGTCATGAAGGAAGAGACGGCGGTTAGATAGTCAGGAAGGCGAGAGAGGAGGGAAGAGAGATTCGGGCCAGAGACATAGATCTGACTTTCATCTGCATAAAAGTGATATTGGAAGCCCAGTGAGGTTATGAGTTGTCCAGATCATGATGATGATAAGAAACAGGCCAGTGAAAATGAGCAGATTAGATCAATAAATGTGCAAAATAAGTCACAATAGGCAGCGCAAAGCCAAAACATACACTAAAACGTATGTTGCTTCTCGTCTAATTGGGTCCCTGGAGGAGGGGTAAACACATAGGAAGAGGAGAAGGGGAAAAAAGGTGAGGAGGAACTTGAAACCAACATGGGCCCAGGAGATGGATCACCGGAACAGCAGTGCGGTAGAGAAGGGAGATGCAGAGTTGTCCTGCACCATATTTTCCTCCTCTAACTCACTGCTGTTCCGGTGATCTATCTCCTGGACCATGTTGGGCCAAACATGTCATTGTCTTCCCCCTCCTCTTCCTCGGTGGTCAGCAGACAGACACAGTCCTCCATGTCTGCCTCTGAAGGATCAACCCAGGGCCAGGACCATGCTAAAAAGACATTGCCCGTCTGGTCATTTTTTGTTGCAGAGCAGAAGGACAGGTCAGTGGTGGTTATATTTGTGGTCGGCTCTTGTGCCGAGGCAAGAACTTTCACAAGATGGGCACCTCCTGCATGACCAATTACTGCAAGTTGTGCATGAGTGTTTGTCTATACACTTATCTCTTACATGATGGATTATCCTGAAATCCTTGCTAACGGTTACTGTATGCCGTCCGCAGTCACATGATCCGGGCTTGACCGGATATAAGCCCTATTGATGTCCACAGACGCGTCGCTGCATTTTGCTGGCTGATTGACATTTAAGGGGGTTGTGGAAGTCTATGCGCAGGGGGCTCCAGTGATCTGGTTGACCCCAAGGCTCTCACAATGTGGCCCCCACACCCATCGTGTAGATAAAGGGTGTGGGGCCACTAGAGGAAACTGAGGCAAGGGAAAAAAATTCAGCCTCACACAAAAAAATAGATTTGACATTTCCTTAAAAAATGCCTGACCTGATATTTTCCAGGGCGTTGAACTGGGGAAACATGATTGGTCGAGAAATATATTTTCCTAAAGCGTAGGGCCTTGTTCTTATCAGATGTTTCCATTATTACGAGAGACACCTCGTTCAACTACCAAAAAGAGTGCAACACTGGAAGAGAGCGCAACACATCGCTCCCTGATCCACAGACATGGGGCCACTCACTGGGCTCATCATATTGGCTGCAGGTAAGTGCTTCACTTGTATGACCCACGTGGGGTTTGTGATGCTAATAGGAGTATTAATAGAAAACTGGAAGGAAAGCAGAATGATTTTGAAGGACAGGAGGATTATTAATTGTTCACGTTGGGTACATGTGAAATAAGCGGTGATCTTTACATAACAGCGGAAAGATCACCTGTAGGAATAAATCAAGGAATAAATCAACTGGACTCAATGTATTATTCTCCTAAAGCCGTTTTGCTGGTCTGAGACTTACAATGTCGTAACACCAAAGGCAACAACTAACACCTAATAACCCCGGTTATACTAATGCAATCAACACCTCCCTACTGTTTATGGTAGACAGAGGATGTGGATTTGGAGTTACCATTAACTACTGCCAGATTGCTGTTGATAATTGACTAGTCGGTTGACTAGTGGAACGTCTTCAAGGGAATAACACAGCAAGTCCAATTACCTTGATTTATTTCTACAGACATGCTATAACCTGGATAAATGAAAACCTTCAAAGACAGCAGAGGGATCACTGACACATCACAGAAAGTTCTGAGTCATAGAACTGACTACATTGTAACAACAGGCATGTGGCTGCTATACAGTATAACACAGCTAATTTGTGGCTCTTGTTACATTATCAGTATTTGTCCAGCTTCTCGCAAAATGTAACTTTTAATATGAATACTTAAAATAGCCAGAGCGTAGAAAGAGTGGAATGTAAACAGTTACTTAATCGAACCCAGGCGCCACCACGCCCCACAGCTTAGCCTCCATAACACGTTTCGGGACGTATAGGCCCTTAATCATACAACTTGTGAGAATGATACAGTGGTTTAAATAGTTTAGTAAAAATATACCTGTCCTAAAACGCCTCCTCCAGCCAAACCAGAACACGTGCCGCCCGATGATCAAAAGCCGCAACACTCGGCGTGACGTCATCAGAAGTCGCGACGGTGATCGGATCATTGGTGGCCAATGGGAGGACAGAGCTGCCAGAGCCTGTCGGGAAAACACCAGTTTGTCAGCAGGAGCCAGACCCCAGCGATGCCAATAAATTATAACATATCCATGGGATTTGGTACAGACATCAATACCTTAAGCCCCTTAATACAAACAGGATTCTAAATAAAAGGCAAAGGTAGTACATGGCTCAATTGCATAGATGTTGGTTACATTGCTATTGCAGTCACAAGCCTCACAGTTACAATGTAACACAGCACAGACCTGGTGGGCTTCTTACAAAGTAACATGAGGACTCATAATTGTTGATTTTGGTAATTATCAAAGAAGCATGATGTACAGAAGTGGCATTCTTCAGACTCATCTCTAGCAATGCAATAGAGGTATCAATGACACATTGTAGAAAGCTGTGGGTTAGCTTAGAGCTGTTTACATTGTGAGAAAAGATGCAGGAGTTCTTTACGATTTTACACAACAGGGTGCAGCTCTTGTTACATTGTACTAGTACATTTACAAAACTGCTCGTCAGTGTAAAAGCATTTTACAGCACAAGTTTTGAACCCGCTAGAAGGGCTAGAGCCCAGGTATTAAGGTACAGATATGTCCATCCTTAGCTTTTCCCATAGCTACTTGAATAATTATATATAATTATACTGTATGTGTGTTGTGAGATAGCTTTGGTTTTTGTGAAACTTGATGGCTATCCATGTGTGATCATTGTGTAAATGAAGCCTTTCAGGGCAGTTTTAACCTTTTATTCTAACTGGAGGGAAAGTAATGGTTGACACATTTGTATGCTGGAGAGGATTGGCTATTCAAAGACCTTAAGTATAACATTAACTTAGAGCACCATTATGTATTAAAATGTAATAAAATATTCGAATCACATCTTTGGCAGTCGGGGATCTGGTGAAGCAAGCTTGCTTTTGGCTGTGGCTTTGGGTGTGAACTAAAACTTACATATGAGTGAGCATTTAAACACACTAAAAACATTTGTAAAACATTTTTGTAACAAAAAATCACCTACCTACCTAAAAATCATGTGATGGATCATTTTTACAGGGGAGGTCCATCATTATTCCAACGGTGTAAGGATATATTTTTTTTAAGTTTGGAATAGACAGCACCCTATTAGTACACAACTTTTTGATATAATATTTTTGTGTGTTCAGTTAAAAATGCTCACTCAGGTGTAACTTTCAGTTCACACCCAAAGTAAAGATGCTTCTCCACATGTTTTGCATGGCCCCGCTTACCAGTGGCTGACTGGGGCCAAAAATCAGCCCTGGATTTTACCAGCCCATGGCCGGCCCAAAACATCCCCGCTGAGGCCCCCAACCATGATGCTGGGGCTATAGCATTGGGGATTGAGGTTCCCTGGCTTGTGGGTACAATGGGGCTGGGTACAGGGGGCTGAGAGGAACACTAAGGGGCAGGGATTGAATGTGAGTGCTGGGGCTATAGCATTGGGCCCTGGGGTTCCTTGGCTTGTGGGAGCAGTGGGGCTGGGTACAGGGGGCTGAGGGGAAGACTAAGGGGCAGGGATTGAATGTGGGTGCTGGGGCTATAGCATTGGGGGCTGGGGTTCCTTGGCTTGTGGGTACAGTGGGGCTGGGTACAGGGGGCTGAGGGGAAGACTAAGGGGCAGGGATTGAATGTGGGTGCTGGGGCTATAGCATTGGGGGCTGGGGTTCCTTGGCTTGTGGGTACAGTGGGGCTGGGTACAGGGGATTGAGAGGAAGAATAAGGGGCAGGGATTGAATGTGGGTGCTGGGGCTATAGCATTGGGGATTGAGGTTCCCTGGCTTGTGGGTACAGTGGGGCTGGGTACAGGGGGCTGAGAGGAAGACTAAGGGGCAGGGATTGAATGTGGGTGCTGGGGCTATAGCATTGGGGATTGAGGTTCCTTGGCTTGTGGGTACAGTGGGGCTGGGTACAGGGGGCTGAGGGGAAGACTAAGGGGCAGGGATTGAATGTGGGTGCTGGGGCTATAGCATTGGGGATTGAGGTTCCCTGGCTTGTGGGTACAATGGGGCTGGGTACAGGGGATTGAGAGGAAGAATAAGGGGCAGGGATTGAATGTGGGTGCTGGAGCTATAGCATTGGGCCCTGGGGTTCCTTGGCTTGTGGGAGCAGTGGGGCTGGGTACAGGGGGCTGAGGGGAAGACTAAGAGGCAGTGATTGAATGTGGGTGCTGGGGCTATAGCATTGGGCCCTGGGGTTCCCTGGCTTGTGGGTACAATGGGGCTGGGTACAGGGGATTGAGAGGAAGAATAAGGGGCAGTGATTGAATGTGGGTGCTGGGGCTATAGCATTGGGCCCTGGGGTTCCTTGGCTTGTGCGTACAGTGGGGGTGGGTACAGGGGGCTGAGAGGGAGACTAAGGGGGCAGGGATTGCATGTGGGTGCTGGGGCTATAGCATGGGGGCTGGGGTTCCTTGGCTTGTGGGTACAGTGGCGCCGGGTACAGGGGGCTGAGAGGGAGACTAAGGGGGCAGGGAATGAATGTGGGTGCTGGGGCTATAGCATTGGGGACTGGGGTTCCTTGGCTTGTGGGTACAGGGGAATGAGAGGAAGACTAAGGGGCAGGGATTGAATGTGGGTGTTAAAAGCAGCAGCCTAACTGGCGCCAAAGCAGTGCAGACCACCAGGCATTGCCTCGGGTCTCTCTATGGTCATTCCGCCCCTGCCGCTTACTAATCTCTTTTATGGTTGCTACAGACGGTACTTGGCGTAAATGTTTTGAGAACCACTAGTGAGAGTCCACAAGTATAAGGTTAGTAAAGCTGGGTTAGAAAGCAATGTTTCCAGTTTGTAGAAGCGTAACATATATTTTTCCGCCAATACAGTGCACCACGCCCTGGCCGCAGCAGATTATTCCACGTGCGGGTCCCCCATGGTCTCTCGTATAGTCGGCGGTACGGATGCGCTGGATGGCGAGTGGCCCTGGCAAATCAGTCTGCAGTATAATGGATATCACTTCTGCGGAGGCTCCCTGATCGCTCCGCAGTGGGTGCTGTGTGCCGCACATTGCTTCCAGGCGTGAGTACACATTCACCACTGATGTACTAACTGAATTATTGCCATGTTGTAATGTTTTGCTTGCTAGGACAATATAGGCTATCTCCAAATCGAGTTGCACATGTGCAATCCTTTGGTGAACACTAGATTGGTTTACTGATAAACTGAACAGATGCTGCACCTTTGGAGGGACTTTGAGGCATTTTGTCTCACTGTCTCAGCAAAAATTCTGGGTACGCTTAAATGTCCAACTTATGGGAAAAAAAATCCAACCCAATCTAGGACGTCTTGTCCTTTGAGCTTTGGCTCATTGGCAGTAGTGAAATACATGCATTGGCTGTTATTATCAGGGAGGAGCTCAGAACCGGAATTCGACCCAAATTTCAGGGAAGAAATTCCCAATTTCTTGCTGATTCGTTGTACTGAATCAATTATTCCCTGAAACATCCCAAAGTAAAAAAAAGCTTAAAAAAAATCACATCGTTCCTCTTTCCTATGTCTTCATCGCTTGGCAGGAATTCCCCAGGCTCTGATGGTATGCTAAAATGTCCAGCTTTGCTGAATTTAGGGGAAAGACTGTCCAACCCAATCCAGGACATCTTTTTGGTTGAGCTCTGGCTCATTGGCTGAATGGCAGCAGTGGAATGCATGCATTGGCTGATTGCTGTTTTCAGGGATGAGTTCAATCCAGCAGAACTGGAAATCGACCCAAAGTTCAGGGAGGAAATTCACAGTTTTTTGCTGATTCGTAGAGATGAATCGATTTTTCCCTAAAACATCCCAAACGTAAAAATGAAGTAAAACAAAAAACACCTTCTTCCTTTTTCTGATGTCTTCATTGCTTGGCTGGCATTCCCCAGGCTCTGATGGTATGCTAAAATGTCCAGCTTTGCTGAATTTAGGGGAAAGACTGTCCAACCCAATCCAGGACTTCTTGTCGGTTAAGCACTGGCTCATTGGCTGAATGGAATTCAACATTAATTTCAGGGAAGAAATTCCCAATTTCTTTCAAATTTGTAGTAACAAATTGATTGTTCTCTGAAACTTACCAAAGTGAAGTTTTGTTTGATTTTTGTAATTGTTTTGGTAATACTATTGCATTTATTTATTCATATTTTTATGTATATAGTAACCTATTTTTCCTCACAGGATCGCGGAGAACCCTTTATTTACTCTCCCTTTTAACGTGCCTATTTTAACAAAACTTTTTTTTATCCACAGCGCACCTACACTAATCTTTTCTCCACTTAGGCCCACACCTAAGTTAGAACAGATTAACCCATCTACATTTCTCCCAGGGAATACAGGTTTTTCCCTCAAGTAGGAGCTGCTCAAATTATCTAATTGCGCTTTCCTGAAACCAACTCCTGCAAATCTTGTTTTGTATAGTTGTTTGATCAAAACTTAATAAAGATATATTGCATAAAGTGCTAAAACTCATTTTTGTGTTGTCTTTGAGGTTGGATATTGGGGTAGAGTTAGTGGCTCATGTTGGGAATTAATGGAGGCCAATGACTGATCTGTGTTGTTCTTGCTTTGCAGTTACCCCTCGAGCTCCATGGTGGTGTATCTGGGCCTCTACAGGCTGTATACGAATAGTTCTCACACATTTTCCACCACAATTCAGCGAGTGATCACTAGTGGCACTTTCCAAACTACTGGAGATCCCGGGGACATCGCTCTGGTGCAGCTGGCCAGTCCTGTCACTTACACCCAATACATCATGCCAATATGTCTGCCGTCCTCCTCCTCCGTCACCTTCCCCTGCGGCATGGAGTGCTGGGTGACCGGCTGGGGCGCCACATCTGAGGGAGGTAAGTCCACCCAGGTATAAACACAAGAAATGAATCTCATTTGGGGGCTTAGTAATGGCCACTGTTGCTTTGTAGAAGAAAAGTTCAGGGTTAGAGTACTGTCGTGGACACTGTCGACATGGAGGCCTCGATTCAGTAAGAGTTTTAAAAAATTCTCATGGTAGTAAAAAATTCAATTCATGAGAAAAAAAGCCTGAGAATGTCACTGTTGCTGAATCACGAGATAAAAAGACAATGAAAGGCAATGGCACTTTTTTACTCCTAAGAAAAGTAGAGAACTGTTTACTCCTTTCTACACTGTAGTAAAAGCTGCCATTGACTTTCATTGTCTTTTTATCTAGTGACTCAGTAACAGTGACATTCTCTGGCTTTTTTCTCATTAAATGAATTTTTTACTACCATTAGAATTTTTTTCAACTCTTATTGAATTGAGGCCTGAGTGTGTATATTATCCTCCACAGGCTTCCTGACAAAATCTTTAAACATAACGATAGGCTAAATGCTAGCTCCAGCCAAAACTTTTTTTCTCAGTTCTGAGGAAGTGGGGAAGCTGGGGGAGGGGGGGGGGGGGGAGGGGAGGCACTTGCAGGTCAGGGGGGCGCCAAAGAGGTGCCTGAGAACAGGTAGTTATGGCCTAGAGGTATGGAAACAGGCTGAAGTACCATTGAGCAAGGCACCTAACCCCCAATTTGCCCCCAGGTCACTCTGGGAACATGTGCACTTCACTGCCCCTTAGTTTGTAATTCACTTGTGTATATTCACTCACATGGTGTTAATTCACTGGTGTGTCCACTGTGTGTAATTCACCTGTGTGTAGCCATTAATATAGTGTTTATTCACCGGTGTATTCACGAAGATGTGTTGTTTACAAGTGCACAGATGGGTAAATGTGGAGGAAGAATTCCATGTGTGCGTTGGCACACAATGGCCACTATTGCACTATTACTAAAAAACTATTCTTATTACTAAAGTTACTAAGACTCATTTTTGTGTTGTCTTTGAGGTTGGTTCTTGGGGTAGAGTTAGTGGCTCAGGATCTGGGGCGAACGGCAGTGACTCTGACGACAGTTCTTCTTTAAATCAAAAGCAATTTATTGCTCTTAACTTAAGAGAAGGTTGCAGGTCAGGGGGGCGCCAAAGAGGGGCCTGAGAACAGGTGGGGGGCATCATATCGAACCTTTGCCCCGAGGGGTGCCAAAGAGCCCGGCTACTCCTCTAGATCAGAAGTCCTTCAACCAGCATTTCTGTGTTCTGGCCAGACACCGAAATCAAACAGGGACTTCTGGATGAAGCCTGTGCCCAGGTTTGGGAACCCGAAGTTGCAACGTTTGGTACGAACTTGAACATTGTGGTTCGGGTTCGTCCATCTCTAGTTCTGAGCTATAGTTATCTCAGGATTTCAAGGATTGCTGTATCTGGTTTGAAAGGGAAGGGCAGAGGGGTTTGGACCATTCCCCCTAGCCAAATTCTTTTGTGTTTGGAGCTCAGAACAATTTGACCTCGCCAATATGAAGTATTCAAATATTTATGTATAAAAAACTATTTTTATTTAAGATTTTTTTTTTTTTTTAAAACAGGGGTTTGTATCCACCAACATGTGTCTCACATACATAGCAAGAATGCATTGATAAGGGTCCTAACAACTAATAGCGGCAGACTAGTTTCGCCTTGGCTGGCTTCTTCAGTGCCTTTTGGAGCTGGAAACCCCGGCTGTATATTAGATGTGGTTGCTCCCAGACATAGGTTATCAGTATGAGAGGTTAATGGACACAAATGATAGATTGATATCCTCGACTGTGTTGTGATTAATATGCTGCCCATTGGTTTTAGATAAAAGACATCATTCCTGTGTCCTGTGTCACGCTCGGGTAACTCCAGCCCTCTAGGTAAGCCCTCAACCCCCAATCTCCGCAGCCAGCTTCACCTGTAGGAGCCCCCGCTTTCCGGGACGCAGAATACGCCTGCCCGGGATCGGTTGCCCCCAGGACTTCAATGGCTCAAAGGACGAGAGCTTACTGGTTGGAGGGTTGAAGAACCAATGACTAGAGCGAGTTAGCGGGAGTCCAGAGACAGGCCAGAGGTCGACAGCGGGAATTCAGAGATTGCAGCGGTACAGATGGATGAGGCAACTCGAGGTCGGGGTACAAAGCAGAGGCCGGCAACAAGGATCAGACGGAGACTGGTCGATTTCAAGCAGGGGTCGGCAACGGAGGTTAGATAGAGATCGGTCGATTCAGGCAGGGGTCGGCAACAGAGATCAGATAGAGATTGGTCGATTCAGGCAGGGGTCGGCAACAGAGATCAGATAGAGATTGGTCGATTCAGGCAGGGGTCGGCAACAGAGATCAGACAGAGAATGGTCGGTTCAGGCAGGGGTCGGCAACAGAGGTCAGATAGAGATTGGTCGATTCAGGCAGGGGTCGGCAACAGAGGTCAGATAGAGATTGGTCGATTCAGGCAGGGGTCGGCAACGAAGATCAATCACGGCAATAACACAAGACAAAGCTAGGTATAAGGCGCTATCACAGGCACTGAGCAACTGACGGAATTAACCTTTATAGGGACAGACAAGATTGGGGAAAGGTGAGAGAGCGTGATGATTGGTGCAACTTTAAACTAACGCACAGATAGGCCAAAAACCAAAAGGGGCGTATAGCCCAAAATCCCCCTATCCGGGCTCATTGGTCCAACCCCAACACTTAGGGCTCATTGGCCCTTTAACAGCTCTCCTCCGGCGGCTGCGCTGAGAGCAGCACCGCCGGAGGGCATGAACAGGACGTGCTTGCGCGCGCGAGTACGGAAGCCGGGCCCGCCGGCTGAGGAGGAGCAGTGCGCAGGCGCGCCAGCAGGGACGGAGGCCACCGGCCACCGCGGCCAGCTCCCTGTTAATAACACATTGTAACACCCAGCTCCCTGTTAGTAACACATTGTAACAGCCAGGCTCCCTGCCAGTAACACATTGTAACAGCCAGCTCCCTGTTAGTAACACATTGTAACAGCCAGGCTCCCTGCTAGTAACACATTGTAACAGCCAGCTCCCTGTTAGTAACACATTGTAACAGCCAGGTTCCCTGTTAGTAACACACTGTAACAGCCAGCTCCCTGTTAGTAACACATTGTAACAGCCAGCTCCCTGTTAGTAACACAATGTAACAGCCAGCTCCCTGTTAGTAACACATTGTAATAGCCAGCTCCCTGCTAGTAACACATTGTAACAGCCAGCTCCCTGTTAGTAACACAATGTAACAGCCAGCTCCCTGCTAGTAACACATTGTAACAGCCAACTCCCTGCTTGTAACACATTGTAACAGCCAGCTCCCTGTTAGTAACACATTGTAACCGCCAGATCCCTGTTAGTAACACATTGTAACAGCCAGCTCTCTGTTAGTGACACATTGTAACAGCCAGGCTCCCTGCTAGTAACACATTGTAACAGCCAACTCCCTGTTAGTAACACATTGTAACAGCCAGCTCCCTGTTAGTAACACATTGTAACAGCCAGGCTCCCTGCTAGTAACACATTGTAACAGCCAGCTCCCTGTTAGTAACACATTGTAACAGCCAGGCTCCCTGTTAGTAACACATTGTAACAGCCAGGCTCCCTGCTAGTAACACATTGTAACAGCCAGCTCCCTGTTAGTAACACATTGTAACAGCCAGGCTCCCTGTTAGTAACACATTGTAACAGCCAGGCTCCCTGCTAGTAACACATTGTAACAGCCAGCTCCCTGTTAGTAACACATTGTAACCGCCAGATCCCTGTTAGTAACACATTGTAACAGCCAGCTCCCTGTTAGTAACACATTGTAACAGCCAGCTCCCTGTTAGTAACACATTGTAACAGCCAGGCTCCCTGCTAGTAACACATTGTAACAGCCAGCTCCCTGTTAGTAACACATTGTAACCGCCAGATCCCTGTTAGTAACACATTGTAACAGCCAGCTCCCTGTTAGTAACACATTGTAACAGCCAACTCCCTGTTAGTACCACATTGTAACAGCCAGCTCCCTGTTAGTAACACATTGTAACAGCCAGGCTCCCTGCTAGTAACACATTGTAACAGCCAGCTCCCTGTTAGTAACACATTGTAACCGCCAGATCCCTGTTAGTAACACATTGTAACATCCAGCTCCCTGTTAGTAACACATTGTAACAGCCAACTCCCTGTTAGTACCACATTGTAACAGCCAGCTCCCTGTTAGTACCACATTGTAACAGCCAGCTCCCTGTTAGTAACACATTGTAACAGCCAGGCTCCCTGCTAGTAACACATTGTAACAGCCAGCTCCCTGCTAGTAACACATTGTAACAGCCAGTTCCCTGTTAGTAACACATTGTAACAGCCAACTCCCTGTTAGTACCACATTGTAACAGCCAGCTCCCTGTTAGTAACACATTGTAACAGCCAGGCTCCCTGCTAGTAACACATTGTAACAGCCAGCTTCCTGTTAGTAACCCATTGTAACCGCCAGATCCCTGTTAGTAACACATTGTAACAGCCAGCTCTCTGTTAGTAACACATTGTAACAGCCAGGCTCCCTGCTAGTAACACATTGTAACAGCCAACTCCCTGTTAGTAACACATTGTAACAGCCAGCTCCCTGTTAGTAACACATTGTAACAGCCAGGCTCCCTGCTAGTAACACATTGTAACAGCCAGCTCCCTGTTAGTAACACATTGTAACAGCCAGGCTCCCTGTTAGTAACACATTGTAACAGCCAGGCTCCCTGCTAGTAACACATTGTAACAGCCAGCTCCTGTTAGTAACACATTGTAACAGCCAGCTCCCTGTTAGTAACACATTGTAACAGCCAGCTCCCTGTTAGTAACACATTGTAACAGCCAGGCTCCCTGCTAGTAACACATTGTAACAGCCAGCTCCCTGTTAGTAACACATTGTAACCGCCAGATCCCTGTTAGTAACACATTGTAACAGCCAGTTCCCTGTTAGTAACACATTGTAACAGCCAACTCCCTGTTAGTACCACATTGTAACAGCCAGCTCCCTGTTAGTAACACATTGCAACAGCCAGGCTCCCTGCTAGTAACACATTGTAACAGCCAGCTCCCTGTTAGTAACACATTGTAACCGCCAGATCCCTGTTAGTAACACATTGTAACATCCAGCTCCCTGTTAGTAACACATTGTAACCGCCAGATCCCTGTTAGTAACACATTGTAACAGCCAGCTCCCTGTTAGTAACACATTGTAACAGCCAACTCCCTGTTAGTACCACATTGTAACAGCCAGCTCCCTGTTAGTAACACATTGTAACAGCCAGGCTCCCTGCTAGTAACACATTGTAACAGCCAGCTCCCTGTTAATAACACATTGTAACAGCCAGATCCCTGTTAGTAACACATTGTAACAGCCAGCTTCCTGTTAGTAACACATTGTAACAGCCAGGCTCCCTGCTAGTAACACATTGTAACATCCAGCTCCCTGTTAGTAACACATTGTAACAGCCAACTCCCTGTTAGTAACACATTGTAACAGCCAGCTCCCTGTTAGTAACACATTGTAACAGCCAGGCTCCTTGCTAGTAACACATTGTAACAGCCAGCTCCCTGTTAGTAACACATTGTAACAGCCAGGCTCCCTGTTAGTAACACATTGTAACAGCCAGGCTCCCTGCTAGTAACACATTGTAACAGCCAGCTCCCTGTTAGTAACACATTGTAACAGCCAGCTCCCTGTTAGTAACACATTGTAACAGCCAGCTCCCTGTTAGTAACACATTGTAACAGCCAGCTCCCTGTTAGTAACACATTGCAACAGCCAGCTCCCTGTTAGTACCACATTGTAACAGCCAGCTCCCTGTTAGTAACACATTGTAACAGCCAGCTCCCTGTTAGTAACACATTGTAACAGCCAGCCTCCTGCTAGTAACACATTGTAACAGCCAGCTCCCTGTTAGTAACACATTGTAACAGCCAGGCTCTCTGCTGTGTTAGAGCCCCAGCACACTGTATAGGAGCCATAAAACTGCAATTAAAATGTAAACAGCTCAGAGCCGACTCGCAGCTTGCTGCGATGTCTGAGTGTGTTTTCTGTGATTTTACAGTTGCATCCGTACATAAGACCAGAGGAATAATTCCTAACAAAGTACTCGGTAGGAGTATAAGATTGTGAGGGTTATCATTGACTGGTGTACTCAACATTTTCAACTCGCTCATCTTTTGTGTTCCTATCTTTGCCACTAGGGGGCCCCCCATTGAATGGAACTCTGCAGATGGTCATGACGCCGCTTATTGACTACAAAACATGCGGTAATATGTATCACCTCCTGTCCAGTTCCAATGTGATCCAGAGTGAGAAGATATGTGCGGGCTACTCCAATGGTGGGAAGGACTCTTGTCAGGTACGTGCTACTTTAGTTACCGTGGTCATGATTGAAGTGGTTTGTAAGTGTGCAAAGCCCTTAAAGGGGACCAAAACCCAGCGCGATTGGCCTGGGAATCTATAAGATCTATAAGATTCCCGGGCCGATCGGTTACCTCCCCCTCGGGTCATCCAAAATCTGGATGTCCCGCTCTGTGGAGCCCCCCAGGTCGCCCCATACAATTACCTTGTTTCCCGGTCCAACAGCGCATGCGCGAGCCACGGCCGCATCCCCGCTATCCCTTTTCCTTTACAAGTTTTTTCTTGTTTCTATCGGGCAAACGTGTTTCGCCTATTCAGGCTTTTTCAATGCCCTTTAAAGTGGACCAACACCCAGGATTTTGACTATCCTGGGTTTTGGTCCACTTCGGTGGGGCACCTCGATCGGGGGTGCCCCACTGTCTGAAACCCCCCAGAAAGCCCAAAAAAACTCACCTCTCCCCGCTCCCACGTGACCGCGCCAGCCAATCACAGCGCTCAGAGCCGCTGTGGTATGCGCGTCCAAGGCCGCCTGGACGCGCATACCAGCTCAGCTGGCTCTGAGCGCTGGAGGCCGCGTCTCGCGCTTCCCTCTAACAGGGAGCGCGCCTGCACCGGCCATTCACAAATGGCCGGTGCGCGCCCTGCTAGAGGGAAGCGCGAGACGCGGCCGCGGCTCGCGCATGCGCCGATGGAACGGGGCTGAGGTAAGGTTTGTGGGCCTCCTGGGGGGTTCCTCCCCGCGGGACATCCCGATTTCGGATGCCCCGCGGGGAGGGATCTGATCGGTCCGGGAATCTTATAGATTTCCGGGCCGATCCCCCCTGGGTGTTGGTCCACTTTAAAGTAGTATTTCTTTTTTCATATATGCAAGAAATACAATAAAAATACCACCCATGAGAAAATGCAGTAGCTACCACTTTTTTTTCGGTGTGCTGGCCCTTTAAAAAAAGTGGCAGCTACTGCATTTTCTCATGGGTGGTCTTTTTATTGCATTCCTTGCATATATGGAAAAAAGAAATACTACTATAAAGTATTTCTTTATAGTGTTTGCCTGATAGAAACAAGAAAAAACTAGTAAAGAAAAGGAAGAATGTGGATAATGGATATGTATATTCAGGGGCGGACTGGCCATAGGGAGACCCGGGACAATGCCCGGCGGGCCGCACTGCTTTGAGGCCAGTTGGGCTGCTGCTTATAACACCCACATTCAATTCCTGCCCTCCTTAGTCTCCCTACCCAGCCCCACTGTACCCATAAACCAAGGAACCCCAGCCCCCAATACTATAGACCCAGCATCAAGGTTGGGGGCCACAGCAGGGGTGTCTCAGGCTGGGCCAGGGGAAAAATCCAGGGCTGATTTTTGGCCCCAGTCCACCACTGTGTATATTAAATATGTATAATGCAGCTTTAAGGTTTTTGATGTGAAGAAATGTATATGTGTCTAATGCTTTAAAGAACAAAGTATATGTCATCTGAATAAAATAAGTGGGGAGGTCATATCCAAAGGCGTGCAGTCTTTTGTAGGGGAGTACCTAGCCCCATACAAACAGAAATATTAAATAAATACACACACATGTCCAAATAAAATATTTGTGGTATATTATAAACGATAAAGACTCCTCAGCTTTGTGATCTATTGCTAAAAGATGGGGGGGTGCCCCACTAAAAAGCCCCCCAAGAAGTACTTGACAGAGTCTTATAACTGCACAACACCAAAAAATGAAGTAAATACGTAATTTTATTAATTTCTATGAATTCTAAAAGATGACTTTTTTTTACATCAAGGACACGCTATTAAAAAACATATAGGACAAGCTAAAAACTGATCTGCCAGGAGGGGGCGCTGCTGAACCTTACTGCCATAAAGATCATTTATGAATATACAGTACAGTGTATGAAATCCTATTAAAAGTAACTCATCTCTCTAATAAAGTGCTTATCCCAATAGTACATCGATTAATAGTAAAAAATAGGTGCAATGAGATTTACAGTTCTATCATAAAGAAAGAACAAAACACAAATCAACAGAAAAAACAGTGCAAAAAAAGCAATTACTTATCAGTCAGAGTGTGAACACCGGCAGTAAGCGCCCCCCCCCCCCCTTTCCACGAGCCCACGCGTTCCGAGACGTGTGTCTCTTTTTCAAGGCAGAGTGCGTGATCTATTTGCTGTACATACTTGCCTAGAGTCATAGTTAACCACTATGCTACCTGTGCTTTGAGGGTTAGCTCATTATTTATTTATTTATTGTTTTGAGACACATGGTACAAATTATATACCTGTAGAGCTTTTCTATTGCGTTGTTTAGTGGGAAAGTCTCTTAAAGCGGTCTAAAACCAGGGATTTTGACCATTGAGGGTTTTGGTCCATTCTCCTGGAGTATCTGCCCCCCCTCCCCCCGCGCGCTATGTAAAACCCAGTGGATCTCGCTCAATCATCACTCTATGCTGTGCATATTAATGCTCGGCGTACAGCTCTCATTGTAAACCGAGCTCCGGAGTGAGAGAGGGGATAAGGCCCCATCCCCGGTCTACCTCTGGAAGACGTGCCACCTCGGGGAATGGCTGGGTGATGGGACATGTCTCAGGTGCAAGATGCCAGAGATGTGGCCAAGGGGCTCATGCACCGTGGATTGTCGAACATGTGAGTATATACTGCCAATCCCAGAGGGTTTCACACAGCAGAGTATCCAAAATAAGGATACCTGGGGGTAGGGAATCAACCAGCCCTAGAGAATTTTAGACTCTTAGTACTGGGCAGGGGGCAGCTGAGTCCAGCAGAGACTAGATTTGCCCATTAAAACCAATTGTTGCCTGGTGTCACGCGTATTGTTACCTGGTGTCACGCGTATTGTTAACTGGTGTCACGCGTATTGTTACCTGGTGTCACGCGTATTGTTGCCTGGTGTCACGCGTATTGTTACCTGGTGTCACGCGTATTGTTACCTGGTGTCACGCGTATTGTTACCTGGTGTCATGTGTATTGTTATGTATGGGAAGGAGGAAAATTGAACACCCAACAAGCGCTGCTATATTCCGAAAAAGATTTTTTAATGCTGGTGAAAAAGTTTAACAAGGATAATGAACAACATATGCGATCACACTAGCATGGTGTATATACAGTATTATATACAAGTGATGCTGACACACAACAAAACTACAAAATGGATGGCTTGGTAAATAAGGTTGGTGCTATGCCCAGCATGATAAGGAACAATCAGCCAAAATTTCAAATGGGATGTACTGAGGCAGAGGCAAGATATACCAAAACAGATAAAGGTAATGAGTTAACCCTAAGGCAAGATGGCGGATCATTCCTCAGTACATTTCTGAAAAAGCAGAGCATACAGAAACAGATCAGTAATATATGAATACAAGCATAGCAACAAGCTTACAGGCAAGGCACCGGGTGGATAAATAGATCAGACCCTCGACGTTTCGGCTAGTGAAAGCCTTGATCAGGAGGAGTGTGATCACATATGTTGTTCATTACCCTTGTTAAACCTTTTCTCCAGCATTTCGGAATATAGCAGCGCTTTTTGGGTGTTCAATTTTCTTCCTTCCCATACATATACAGTATGTTACGTTGGGTGCGCAGAGTGGACGCACCTTGGAACCTCTGATTTGTGCATTTCTTGTATATCTCCTCTCTATATGATTTCTATTTTAAATGTGCCACAACCTGGAACTAACATTGTCATATGTATTGTTGCCCGGTGTCTCGCATATTGTTGGCCCGTATCACACGTACAAGAGCAGTACGTGAGCTAATTAGGGGCACTGACCTGGGCCACAGGGTAAATGTGCAACAAAAATGCTGAAAGCAGATCGAAGCGGCCAACTGATGAATGTTCTTCTCTTCCAGGGTGACTCTGGAGGGCCTCTGGTGTGTAAAGTCCAGAGCGTCTGGTACCAGGTTGGCGTTGTAAGCTGGGGTGATGGCTGTGCAGGACCTAATGCCCCTGGAGTCTACACGCTTGTGTCGGCCTATCAAGACTGGATCAGCAACTACACAAAAGTGACATTCAACAACGTGACGTCCATTCCTCCACCGACTAGGACCTGCGGAGGAAGCGACAATTCTAATAGTGGTGGAAATGTAACAGCTGGAGCCACAGCTAGCAGCGGTGGTGGAGACGTATCGTTTGGAACCACCGTTGGCAGTGGGGGAAATATCTCATCTGGGACCACAGTTGGCACTGGGGGGAATATCTCAGCAGGAACCACAGTTGGCAGTGGGGGGAATATCTCAGCTGGGACCACAGTTGGTGGCGGCAGTGGAGGAAGTATCTCATCTGGGACCACAGTTGGAAGCATTAGTGGGGGGAATATCTCAGCTGGGACCACAGTTGGAAGCACTAGTGGGGGGAATATCTCTGTTAGAACCACAGTTGGCAGCAGTGGCGGAAACACATCAGTGGGAACCACAGTTCGCAACAGTGGGGGAAACGTAGGCAGCATTAGGGGCTCAAGTTGCTACTGGATGAATTTGGTTTTAGCTGCTCTTTGTTGGCGTATTTGTAACCCATAACTAGTGTTGTTCATTAAGTGCTTTGTTTCATTCGTATCAGCATTTCCCCAATTTTCCCCAAAATTATGGCAAATTTCCGCTAAATTTAGAATTTTGGTTCTCCCAATTTGTATCAATCTATTATCCATTGGCCACCAGCAGTCATGTGACACCTGCAAGTGGTTGCTCAATTTTATGTTTAATTTGAGTATAGTGTGTGAAGCCCCATCAGCTAAAACATAGAAACAAACTGAAATCACGTAAAATAACTACACAGTAACTACACAAAAGTGACATTTAACAACATGGCGTCCATTCCTACACCGACTAGGACCTGCGGAGGAAGTGACAACTCTACCAGTGGTTGAAATGTAACAGCTGGAGCCACAGATAGCAGTGGTGGTGGAGACGTATGGGTGGGAACCACAGTTAGCAGCGGCAATATCTCAGCTGGAACCACAGTTGGCAGCAGCAGTGGGGGGAATATCTCAGCTGGAACCATTGTTGGTAGTGGTGGTGGAGACGTATCGGTTGGAACCACAGTTAGCAGTGGCAATGGGGGGAATATCTCAGGTGGGACCACAGTTGGCAGCACTAGTGGGTGGAATATCTCTGTTAGAACCACAGTTGGCAGCTGTTGCGGAAACACATCAGTGGGAACCACAGTTCGCAACAGTGGGGGAAACATAGGCATCATTAAGGGCTCAAGTTGCCACTGGATGAATTTGTTTTTAGCTGCTCTTTGTTGGGGTATTTGTAACCCATAACAAGTGCTTTGTTTCATTCGTATCGGCATTTCCCCAATTTTCCCCAAATTTTACCTAATTTCCCACAAATGTAGGATTTGGGTTCTCCCAATTTGTATCAATCTATTATCCATTGGCCACCAGCAGTCATGTGACACCTGTAAGTGATGCGGAAGTGCAGAACTAGTAAGTTTGTTTTATTTTTGCCCAATTTTATAGTGGGTGAAGCCCCATCAGCTAAAACATAGAAGCAAACTGAAATCACATAAAATGTCTTATGGTGTCTGTGAAACTTGCAAGTCTCTGGTGACCACCGGTGGCCAATGAAGTGAGGGCCGGACATAGCTGCTGCCAGAGATAGTTGAGTATTTAGGCCATGCCTTTAAAGTGGATCTACTACCAGGATTTTCACAATCCTGATGCTAGGTTCTTGTCCCTACGGCATCCCAATTTGAGAGGCTCCATTGTTTGAAACTCCCCACACAATTCACCTTTCCGCCATTCCCACGGCACATGCATCGGCTCTTGTCCAATCAGAGCTTTATGACGTGCATACTAATGCGTGGCAGACGGAAGCTTCCCCATTTCTCTGCACGGTGCTGCACACTGTCTATTTCAATGTCTCATACAGTGGGGCATCCCAAATCAGGGGCACATAATTGGCCAAACCTCAAGTATTTTAGGTTTCAGGGATGGCATATGTGGCAGTAGGTCCACTTTAAGCAATCAAGGCACCGCAATTCGGGATGGCCCAAAGGGTGTGGGGGGTTGAGTGGATTGCCAACATTTTTGACTAGTGGTTATCGCACATAAATTTAAAAAATGTGTTACCCAGTAACTCACCCGAATGCCCATTTACTAGGTGCAAGCCTATCAAGCCTATCACTGGACCTGCAAGCCTATCATTGGGCCTGCAAGCCTATCATTGGGCCTGCAAGCCTATCATTGGGCCTGCAAGCCTATCACTGGGCCTGCAAACCTATCATTGGGCTATAACCTCCCTTTAAGACTTTAGGACCATGGTACTGTAGGTAGCTCGTAAAATTACCACTTGGGGTCATGAAAAAGTAAGTAAGTAGGCATCATTGGGCGCTCATGTTGGCACTGGATAATTGTCCTCCCTTAGAGGGACAGTCCAGTCTATAACACTCATAATGTTTGGTACGAATACAACACTATAAATCACATTACTATGTATAATGATGTAACCACTTTTATAATTTCGTCTGTACAAACAGGATCCAATGAGCATAATATCATGAGAATAGCTCGGTCCTGCTTTCATTGTCGGCATACTGTTAATGTTTAGGCGCTATATTATAGATACATGCAATAAATTCATACAAGAATTGTAAAAACGTATCTGGCGCCTGTGGCAACATGAATGAGGTGGATGGTTGTGTGTTGATGTGACACAGCATAGAGCTATTCCTTGGCAACCCTGTGAATCATTACAGGTGAACAAAGCCATTATATGCAGTATGGTCAACGTATCGCATTGATATATATATATATATATATATATATATATATATATATATATGTTATATTTAACCCTTTAACCACCATCCTACCTAGAGATTTTGTCACCCTCTGTTGCCAGTCAATTGTTAAGCATTTCGTGCTTTATATGTTATATATGTTTAACTGTAATTCTTTATCAGCAGAGTCTGGGCATGAAAGATCTTGTATTTGCATATATATATATATATATATATATATATATATATATATATACACACACACACACACACACACACACACACACACACGGGTTATATTTAACCCTTTAACCACCAGCCTACCTGGAGATTTTGTCACCCTCTGTTGCCAGACAATTTTTAGGCTTTTCGTTCTATATATGTTTAACTGTAATTCTTTGTCAGCAGAGTTTGGACTTTGACATGAAAGGTCTTGTATTTGCATATATATATATATATATATATATATATATATATATATATATATATTATATTTAACCCTTTTAACCACCAGCCTACCTAGAGATTTCATCACCCTCTGTTGCCAGACATTTTCTAAGCATTTTGTGCTATATATGTTTAACTGTAATTCTTTGTCAGCAGAGTTTGGACTTTGACATAAACAGCCTTGTATTTAATTGTTTCAGTGCTTTATCAATATTTTTGGGTGAAGTACAGTATGAAAATATTCTGTGTATGCGTACGTTTTTTATATGGTTGTTTTTTAACCATATTGCATCTAAAAATCCTATTCATCCCGATTACAACAGTATCACATATGTATCAGTAGACACTCGGTCTTGCCCAGGAAACATCCCAAATTGAAAAGAGGGATTTATGAGCTTTTCGAATAAAAATACAACGATCTTCACCTTGCAGTTAACTATCAAGTATTAAACCTTTTTTAAGTTTAAACCGTGAAATAATAAAAAAAAAATACCATGGGGTCTCCCCTCTCCAGCAAAATCAGTCTGGGAACCAGCTTCGGGGGCTGGTAGACCAGGACGTGATGGTATGATCCTGTGTTATCTGTAATCGGATGCTCTCGATCAACGGTGCAGAGTATAGGACCCAATTCCAATGTTTCCTGTTGTAAGGTGGTGGCTGTTGCTGGGTCCAGTGTTGTGCCGCTCACGTAATATTGCTGTGGGCTCCTGTTGCTGTAATTACAGCATCGGGCATTGGGGTTACAGCAGGGCAGGCTCCAGGTTTATGTGGGCCCCTGGGCGATATTGTCTCAGTGGGCCTGTCCCCACTTTGGCCTCCTTTTTTTTTTACATTCGCACAATAAGACACACTGACATTTTCCCTCCACATTTGCGGAAAAAGAGGGCGAAAAATATGCTCTGTACTGAGATTCTGAAAGAGTCACCTCCCAGTCCCTTCTAAGCCCTGCCTTCTTGGGCTATTCCCCAGCGCCCGGTTCTTAGCCTCCTTCTCCACCAGGAAACAAATCCTGTTAGAGGGAAGTGCGCGCGGAGAGCTCCGATTGGACGCGCGGACGCGCATGCGCCGTAGGACCGGGAAGAGGTCAGTTGGGTTTGGCGATATGGGGGGTTTCACACAGCGGGGCACCCCCCGGTCGGAGGTCAAAATCCTGGGTTTTGGTCCACCCAAAATCCGTCTTCAGCTACCTTCAAGTTTGACTATCCTTGGTCCTTTCCCCCCCGCTTTGTGAAACCCCCAGGACGCCGAGACCAGCTCACTTCTTCCCGGTCACACAGCACATCTAAGAGCAGCGGCTCTGAGCGCCCTGTCAGCCGCATCCTCTGCTTCCCTCTAACAAGGAGCGTGCCCGCGCCGGCCATTCACAAATGCCTGGCATGGACACATGCACTGCTAGAGGGATAGAGGGATGCTCTTAGACGCACCGTGGGACCGGGAAACGAGGTAAGTGAATGTGGCGACCTGGGGGGTTTCACGCATCATCCCGATTTTGGATGTCCCGGGGGGGATCTATCAGCCTGGGATTCCCAGGCCGATCCGTGTGGGTTTTGAGCCACTTTAACAGACTAATCTAAAAACAAATAGACAAGGAAGTAAAGCAGCTAACAGCGAATTCCCCTGAATGTCGTTAGACGGATATTGTTGAGTTAAGAATAAAGAGGGTCTGATGGATGAAAGTGTAAAGACACCTTCACCTTCCTTGTTTGCACATATTGCATAGCAGCACATAGACGCTGCGAGACCATATACAAGACATTGCTCTATATGACTCTCAAGAACGAGGAAGCAGCATAAATATTCTGCAGAAAGATCTCACCTAAGCCTGGTTTATTGGCAACACCCTCTAATCAATGGCGCACAATCTCCTTCAGTATAAATACTGAGGCTCACACCAGACACCTCGGTCCTTCAGAGGTGACACGAAGAGAGACCAATGGATCGTTCTCACTCTACAGGAATGGGGACAATCGCTGGGCTGATGATCTTATTGGCTGCAGGTAAGTGCCGCATCTCTGTGACCTCCGTCTTCTTATCACTATATAAATAACCCTCCACCACATATGACACAGATTTCCTGCTTACCAGATATCCAATTTCAAGTAGGCAGAAAGACAGCCAATCTTTTCCTCTTCACGTTAATTCCACCTTAAGGGAATTCTCACTGGTCAGTATCCGATTCTGTTCACCTCATAGAATTTCAAGCTCGCGTGAAAATATATAAATGCATAACATAGCGTGATGTTGCTTAAAAACGTTTAATTACTAAAAAGTCAAATTTTCCCTCACATAAAAAGCACATATAGAAAACATCCAACATCCAGTTTGGTTCCACACTCCTCCTTGCTTGCGTCAAGCTGGGACTATAAGACTATAAGCTAGACTATAAGTGTCTCCTCAAACCAAATGCACCCCTACTTCCATCAACGTGTTTCGTCCCCTTTGGGAACTTTATCATAGTATGTATATATTTACCCTCCTAACAGGGGAACCTATAAGCGGACCTCCAAGCCAGCAACCTCCTCTCCCTGGCTCTTTCCAGGGCTCTCATTTCCTCCTAAGGCTCCCTCCCTCAAGGCTCTCTCCCCAGTTCAGTTATACTGCAATATTCCTTTGATGTCTAGACTTGTCCTCCCAGTTCTGCTAGCCTGAAACTTGTCAAAATCTGCAAAGAAATCTTGGGATTTTCCCAGACACTGAAACTGGTCTTGCCTAGAAACTGTGCTGACCCAAACTTGCTCTGCTTGTTTCGACTAAAACTGATTTGATTGTTTAGCTTAAAAATTCAGCTACAATTTCTGGTCTAGCTGCTCCTTGTCCAGGACGCTAAGTCCTGCTCCTATTCTGGATATTTATGTCAGGCCCCCGTGGGACACCCGCCTTCAGAGTAAGCCCACAACCCCCAATCTCCGCTGCTAGCTTCACCTTTAGTCAAGCCCCCATTTGCGGGGCCGCTTTATACGCCTCGCCAGACACGGTTGCCCCCAGGACTTAATAGCACAAAGGATGTGAGCTTACAGGGGTTGAAGGCGAATGAACCAGAGGCCAGACTGGGCCATTTCGGGTAAGTACTGGAAACAGTTCGGGTGCTTCGGAAACAGGTAATACTGGAAGCAATTCGGGGGATCAGGAGAATTCAAGCGAAGTCAGATGTCAAGGCAGGGGTCACAACGGGAGGTCAGAGAGCTGCGCAGTACAAAGGGATGAGATGGAGACGTGGTCGAGATTCAAGCAAATGGTCAATAAAGATAAGTACAGGAAATCACAGGAGAAATCACAAAGCCAGCTAAACGCTATCACAGGCACTGACACACTGAAGTGGTAATCCCTTTATAGGACTGAACCCGGCTGGATTGGACAGGGAGGCAGTGACTGTGATTGGTGCACTTCGGATCAGTGTACTGATTGGTGCACTTCGGATCTGTGTACTGATTGGTGCACTTCGAATCTGTGGTTTGATTGGTGCACTTAGAGAGCTCTGGGCTGATTGCCCCAGCTGAACTCCAAAGGCATACTGCCCAGAACTGCACCTCACCGGAGGACATAAGCTGATTGTACATGCGCGCAAGCACGAGTAGAATGGCAGTGGACGAGGGAAAAGGGTGTGCTCGGCGACACACGCGCCGCTAGAGCTGGCATCTGAGACAGAAGCGGCTGCTGGGCAGGAGAAACCCTGGCCAGTTGCATAGGGACACCACGGGCATGGGCTGAAGGCAAGGCATTCATGACAGTAACCGTGACAATTTATAATAATAAACGAGCAATACCAATATAGTTCTGTTACCCACCATAAGGTTAATTTACTTATTATCTAACAATATACATTTTCCATAAAGGCCCCTTTTTTACACTTTGGCAGGTCCACCCCTGCTTACTTGCCAGCTCATAGTCCTATGGGCTGAGGTTGTGGTGAGAACAGAGAGTATGCTCACAACTGGGCCCTTGGCGCTTAAATGTTGGGATGCTGGATGCCCATTGGATGCTCCCCCTGCCAAGTCTGAGCAGAGAGCACGCTGTCAGCACCAGACATATATGGTCTGGTGAAGTTTCCCATTCTTCCATGTCATTGTGATCTGTAGGAAGGAATCAAGACAACTGGACTTGCTTTTTTTTTACTGTAAATTGTTCTTTTTGACTTTTCCTCGTTTTGTTACAACAGGGACAACAGTCTATATTTTATATTCAAGATCATTAATAACTAATGTTCTGCCTTTTTGCAGTGCACCACACTCTGGCCCAAGCAGATTATTCTGCGTGCGGCTCCCCGGTGGTCTCCAGTCGTATAGTTGGCGGTACGGAAGCCCTGGATGGTGAGTGGCCCTGGCAGGTCAGTTTACAGTATAAGGGCAAGCACTTCTGTGGTGGCTCCCTAATCGCCCCAAAGTGGGTGCTGACCGCCACGCATTGCTTTAAAGGGTGAGTATACTGTTATTATAATTTATAATATTTTTTATTATAGAATGTAGAGTTTCTCCACCTTAGCACCCAATTACTATATTGTCTTAAAGAAAAGCTCAGTTTTTTGTAAGGTTTTTAGTGCCTTATTGTTTTCCTCTTCCAGAATGTAACTTAAACCCGTTTGGATTTTTTTTTCTTATTTTCTCCTTTTCGTTTTTTTTTTCCTCTTTTTCTTTTCCCTAATTTTGTTGGATTTGGCAGGGATTGATGTGGCCTCTTTTGACTTATCCAATGCTTGTTAGATTTGGCAGGGATAGATGTGACCTCTAGTGGCTTATCCAATGCTTGTTGGATTCGGCAGGGATAGATGTGGCCTCTAGTGGCTTATCCAATACCTGTTGGATTCGGCAGGGATAGATGTGGCCTCTAGTTGCTCATCCAATGCTTGTTGGATTCGGCAGGGATAGATGTGGCCTCTAGTTGCTCATCCAATGCTTGTTGGATTCAGCAGGGATAGATGTGGCCTCTAGTTGCTCATCCAATGCTTGTTGGATTTGGCAGGGATCGATGTGACCTCTATTGACTTATCTAATGCTTGTTGGATTTGGCAGGGATAGATGTGGCCTCTACTGACTTATCCAATGCTTATTGGATGTTTCAGGGATAGATGTGGACTCTAGTGGCTTATGCAATGCTTGTTGGACTCGGCAGGGATCAATGTGACCTCTATTGACTTATCTAATGCTTGTTGGATGTGGCAGGGATAGATGTGGCCTCTAGTGGCTCATCCAATGCTTGTTGGATTTGGCAGAAATAGAAGTGGCCTCTTGTGGCGTATTCAATACTTGTTGCTCTAGACATAGATTTGGCCCCAATGGCTTATCTAATGCTGGAAGTGGCCTCTAGTGGCTTATTCAATGTTTGTTGGACGCTTAACCTTTTCCGGGGTCCTAACTTGTCACTGCCCTCTCTACCTTTAGGTAGTCAGAGGTCACAAAACTTATCCTAGTCTCCAAACTTGTCTATGATAACCAACGTTTTCTTCCTGTGCAGTGGCAGTTTTGCCATCTGTTTAACCTGACTTCACTTCTAAAGACCTTTCTTCCATCTGACTCCAGAGCTGGGATTGTCTACTGTCCCTTTGACCTTGAGCTCTCTTAACGCTCTCTTGTTGTTTTGGCCATTCCAACACCTTGCCACTGTTCTTGGCCCAGTAATACCATGCCTTAATGGGTCTCAGTCATTGGAGCATTAATCTTTGAACATTTGTCCTTTGGTAAAACACAGTTATGCTTTCAGGGGTTGATTGGGGATCAACAATAGGAGGAGCGGACCCCTATAGATTTGAACAAACACTGATAGTTGCTCATGGCGTGTACGTGTACTTTAAGACTTTGTGGGGATATTGGTGACACCTTAATGCTGCTCTTTTTTCCACAGTGTTCTTCTAAATGAATATTTTGACGTGTACCTGGGCCTTTACAGACTCGGTGTGAATAGTTCTCACACAGTTGTTGCTAAAATAATGACTGTCTACACTAATCAAGGATATAGCAACACAGGAGATACAGGAGACCTTGCATTGGTGAAACTGGCCACCCCTGTGAACTATACCCAGTACATCATGCCAGTATGTCTGCCATCTTCCTCCTCCGTCACCTTCCCCTGTGGTATGGAGTGTTGGGTGACCGGCTGGGGCGCCACAGCTTTTGGAGGTAGGTTTGTCGCTAAAAAGTCTAGGAGTCTTGTCTAGCAAAGAGAAGAAAGAAACCAGATGGGTGGAAGGGCAGGTGTAACACATAATGGGGAGGGTCATATCATTTTCTTATGGAGTCTCATACCACCAGTAGGCCAAAGTCAACAAAGGAGATCTTGTAATAAAAAAATATACTGTACGATGGGTGGAAAGTCATATAGTTTTCTAATGGATTCAAGCTTCTCTAAGTTTCATACCACCAGTAGGCCAAAGTAAACAAAGGAGATTGTAATAAATAATATTCTGTACTTCAAAAATGTAAAGAGGCCTCCACAATGATGATAACTTTCTTGGACCTTCCTTCTATCTGCCTAGCTGGTTGGACAAGAAGGTTATCTATTATGTATAGTGAGTGTGTGCTAAAGAATTGATTGCAGTGAGTAGAGGACCGACCAGACTCAGAAGGACTGATATAATACTCCATACTGGGCCTGTGGAACGCCTGGCTGGCCTGGGCCTCGGTGGGACTGAATATTTGCGGCATTACTTGGGTCTACAGTTCCTTTAATTTCTATGTAATTTTTAACTTGCCCAAATGTATCATCAGGGAAGCATATTGGATTTTACTATGGATTTTAGAGTGCGAAAAGAGTTAAATGCAAGACAAGCATTGCGCTATGTACATAGTTATACATGTACATAGTTATATATTTTAACTAGTTTTTAGTTGAAATAATAAGCGGTTTATTGGAGACAAAGTCCAACAGAAAAGAGCTTTTAAATTTAGAGTATAATGCAGGGTACAATGCATTAAAGTCAGCGATTTCCTCACCAGCTTTAGCAATGCCCAGTGTCAGCTAGGTACAGAGTAAGTCCTCAATATCACAGGTCCACCTTCAGGGCATACAGGCCCAGGCTGATAATCTACAGGCTCCAAAAACGTAACACATAAAGTCCTTCGGATGCAGTTCAGACCTGTAGGTTTTGGGAGCAACAAGGCACAGGCTCCTTATCCCAGCCTCAGCAGCTCCTTTTATTAGGCTTCATTCCTTCAATTAGTCTAATCACCTGGAAAAACCTGGGAGTAGGGGAAAAACCCATAGAGGACCCGGGATGTGGACTGGAGCTCTGCTATCCCGGCATGGATCGTGCCTGGCTGAAAAAAACACGGGAAATATAGACACCATCCACCACTTTTCCATACACTTTACAACAACTCTTTATTTGCACGCGTATAACTATATATCCATTTGGATTCCCTGCAGATGTTATATAAAAGGCTCATTCATTTGGATCAATGAAAAATAATTATAAAATTATTCAGTGCAATAAACTAAAGATTTTATATGTTTTTATGCTGTAAATAAATATACTGTGGATCTGTGGGTTCATTGCATGAGCCGATACCAGAGCCGGTGGACCCCTCCGGCTGATTATCTGAGCACGCTAGGGAGTCTGTCTCCCCCTTTGACCTTATGCTGCTTATCCAGGACGTAGCTGGGGGGGCACCTGCACTGGGTGCAGCAGGAAAGGGGGGTGCCAAAGGGAGGCCTTAGCACAGGTGGGGGGGGGGGGGGGGGGCGCCATTTCAAATCTTTGCCCCAGGCTCCAAAAAGCCTGGCTACGCCTCTGTACTTATCTAATACTTGTTGGACTCAGCAGGGATCGATGTGGCCGCTAGTGGCTTATCCAATGCTTGTTAGACTTCATAGGGATTGATGTGGCCTCTAGTGGCGTATCCAATGCTTGTTTGATTCAGCAGGGATAGATGTGGCCCCTAGTGGCTTATCCAATGCTTGTTAGATTTGACAGGGATTGGTGTGGCCTCTATTGGCTTATTCAATGCTTGTTGGATTCGGCAGGAATAGATGTGGCATCTAGTGGCTTATCCAATCCTTGTTGAATTCAGCAGGAATAGATGTGGCATCTAGTGGCTTATCCAATGCTTTTTGGATTCGGCAGGAATAGATGTGGCCTCTAGTGGCTTATCCAATGCTTTTTGGACTCAGCAGGGATCAATGTGGCCTCTATTGGCTTATCCAATGCTTGTTGGATTCGGCAAGGATATATGTGGCATCTAGTGGCTTATCCAATGCTTTTTGGACTCGTCAGAGTTCAATGTGGCCTCTAGTGGCTTAGCTAATGCTTGTTAGATTTGACAGGGATAGATGTGATCTCTAGTGGCTTATCAGATGCTTGTCGTATTTGGCAGGGATTGATGTGGCCTCTAGTGGCTTATCCAATGCTTGTTGGATTCGATAGGGATAGATGTGGCCTCTAGTGGCTTATCCAATGCTTGTTGTATTCGGCAGGGATAGATGTGTCCTCTAGTGGCTTATCTGATGCTTGTTGTATTTGGCAGGGATAGATGTGGCCTCTAGTGGCTTATCCAATACTTGTTGGACTCAGCAGGGACCGATGTGGCCTCTAGTGGTTTATCCAATGCTTGTTGTATTTTGCAGGGACCGATGTGGCCTCTAGTGGCTTATCTAATGCTTGTTATTTTGGCAGGGACCGATGCAGCCTCTAGTGGATTGACCAATGTTTGTTGTATTCAGCAGCGATAGATGTGACCTCTAAGGGCTTACCCAATACTTGTGGGACTCAGAAGGGACCAATGTGGCCTCTAGTGGATTATCCAGATGCTTGTCGTATTTGGCAGGGATGGATGTGGCCTCTAGTGGATTGTCCAATGCTTGTTGCATTCAGCAGCGATAGAGGGGGCCTCTAGTGGCTTACCCAATACTTGTTGGACTCAGAAGGGGCCGATGTGGCCTCTAGTGGATTATCCAATGCCTGTTGTGTTTGGCAAGGATAGATGCTGCCTCTAGTGGATTATCCAATGCTTGCTGTATTCGGCAGGGATAGATGTGGCCTCTAGTGGCTTATCTAATGCTTGTTGAATTGGGCAGAAATATATGTGACCTCTAGTGGCTTATCCACTACTTGTTGGGCTCAGCAGCCATTGATGTGGCCTCTAGTGGCTCTCCCCATGGCTGGTTGGTGCTTAGGGTCAGTTCAGAACAAGGTGAGAGTTCTCACTCCTTTATTATCAGAGAAAACTGCCATTTACTTTCATTGTCTACCATGGGGTTGATTCAGAGCCAGGTGAAAATTTACACCAGGTAGACAATGGAAGCCAATGGCCGTTTTTTATCCTATAAAAGGAGTGAGAAATTCTCATCTGTCTCTAAATTAACCCCATGGGATCTCCCTTAGGGTATTGCCCCTTCTCCATAGAGATTTTCCCTTTGTGAAGGGGGACTGGATCTGATCTTTCCACTAATGAAACATCAGAAGGCATGGTCCTGTTGGAGGCAGCCCAACTGAGGACCTCTAGTCGGGATTCCCCCCAACCTCCTTAGGGGGAGGTGTAAATGTTTTGTATTGTTCTTTCCACTAGGGGGGCGGACAGGACACTGCCCCCCACAACACATCCACGGGCTTGACACCTGAGTGAGGTGGGTAATCAGCGGTATGGGGCATGTTTGGCTTGGGGCGATCACAACTGTGTGGGTGAAGTGGAGGGACAGAGACCTATAAATAGAGTCACAGGTAACAGAGTGGCTTCACAACGAAGGGGCTTGTCCCGAAATGTGTCGAGCAGCTCTTCTCAATATGGGGGGACTGTAAGGTAGATGTTATTTGCTATGTAACTGTAAGAACTTTGACTCTCATTAACTTAAGGTTAAGTTTTAACTGAGTTGCTGGAAATGAAGTTATCTATTTAATCACCAGGGAACACGCCTGCAAACGGAACCCTCCAGAAAGTCATGACCCCGCTTATTGACTATAAAACATGTGATAAGATGTATCACATCGGAAGCGCGACAAGTTCCTGGATCACTATTGTCCAGAATGACAAGATCTGTTCGGGCTATAAAGATGGACTGAAGGACTCCTGCCAGGTGGGTTCTACCGACATTAGCACACCCGGGATCTTCCTGTCACAAGGACCTGGTACCCAATAGGCAAAATGTGCAATCTGCATTCTACTACACACACATCTGACACTAGTTAAAAAAAACTGGTCAGACAAAAATAAAAATAACTACCTATTTATTTCCGGCGGAGCTCAGCCAACTGAACTCACTGGAGTACAAATTACTGAGATCAGTGCTTTTCACCCAAGTTGACGGCTGTGAATGTTTCAGGTTTACGACCCATCGCATTCTCAATCCATTCATTGCAATCAGGCGGCACGCCAGCATAGCCCCACCTCGCCCCCGCCTCCCTTCATTGCTGCCCAATTTTATTGGCGATTAGCAAAAAATGTAAATATACCACAGAAAATTAACAACTAAAAATATAAATAGTATAAAAACAAGTATAATATACAGGGAACAAAAGAACAATGTTAGTGCTCTACTGTAAAATGATTGGGTGCACAACCCTGGGTAGTCTCAATCCCATACTGATTCAGGAAGGGTAGATGGTCCGCACTCCATGAAGTACATTCCTTTTATTAGATCAGATTAAAAGCATCTCCAATGTAGTTAGGCAAACTTTAAAAGTCCAAAAATGACAATAGTCCTGGCAAGGGTTAATAGTTATGGAGATGCTAACGCGTTTCAGACCCAATCCAGTTCTTAGTCATAGATGACATAGATGACATTTATGACTAAGGACTGGATTGAGTCCGAAACGCGTTAGCGGCTTCATTACTATTAACCCTTGCCAGGGCTATTGTCATTTTTAGTTTGCCTAGCTACACTTGAGATGCTTTTAAACTGATCTAATAAAAGGAATGTTTTTACTGCATGGAGTGCGGATCATCTACCCTTCCTTTATAATATACAGGGTTATTCAAAAAGAATGGTACAAAAAGAAAATATACCGATGAAAATATGCCAGCTACATAATGAATTTCACAAACATTGATATAACATGAAAAACATGAAAGGAAACTTCAGGTTTCTAAAGACATTCACAAAAGATGAACATCTATATAATACGTTAAACATGAGTGTGTCCATGGAACCACCAGCCGAGCAGAAAATCCATGCAGAATTCTCTTGGATCTGGTTGGTCAGTCATTTTTGGCAACTGTACCAGTTAAAACTTGTAAGGCTTTCACTACAGATGCAATTTCAAATGTAAGCCCTGTGCAGAGTGTTCCCGTGAGATGATCACGGACTTGGAACTACTGACAGAAACAAAAAACAACTACAATTCCCAGAAGCCTCTGGGCTCAAACCTAAGAGGAGACAATCTGCGCAAGTGCAGCCGGGACCTTGACAACGTCATAGATGAAACGCGCGTTGGCAAAGACTTTCTTGTGACTCCAGCAGTGGCAAATCAGGACGCTTGCAACCCACGGTAGCGGTAGAACTTTAAAACTATACTATATAAGGAGGAACTTTATACACCTACCTGGTTTTAATTAATTCTACATACCTTTCAGGGATTTCTCAATGGAAAAATCCTCTATTAAAGAGTGACCAGAAATTTTAGAACTGCAAGACAGAGAGACTATGAATATGCAGCAAACTGTGTTTAATTGTGACAACCAGTGAACAAAACACACATCAAACAGGCTGCTGTACATATATATACATGTGGAGTCAGAGTGCATACATACAAGATACAGGTTCAGATACAGGTTCAGGTTCAGATTCAGAAGTCCAAAGACAGAGTCTGGGTAGACATTTCAGAAGACAGATTTAATGCTGATCCACTAGCTGAATGGGTGGATCAACTTATATAGAGCAGGAAGTCCCATAGGTGCTGGCTGATTAACAACATCTCTGCAGAACAGAGCCATCTGCTGGTGAAGCGGCATATAGCAGGGGAACTCCAGACCTGACAGTACCGCTTTACTAATAGATGAATCTACGTAAGTATACGTCTTTATTACCTTGATTGAAGAGCCGCACATAAAGGAGATTACTATCCAGTTTAAAAACGAATCAAGGAGGAATAAAAGCAGTGGCCCAGGTTAGGTTAAATAACCCGCGGGCAGTGCCGGTAAATGTTTATTTGAGTTTAATTAAACACATATAAGTTCAAATTACATATGGCACTAGAAATTACGAGTGTGAATTTGGCAGCTGCATTTAATTGAAGATACATTTAAACATATATAAGCAGCCTATATAAAAAGTCATCCTAAGGTGAAAGCAGATGGAAGCTTATCACAATTATTGATTATCAATATCCCTCTGTTTTCAGACAAACTAGAGCGCCTGAATCTCAATCCAAAAAGGGGGACAACCTTGCATTTTCAAATTAATCCAAAAAGGGGGACAACCTTGCATTTTCAAGTACAATTACCATCTATTATGTAAGAGTCACCTTTCTGGATAGATTTTTCTTTTACACAAAAGGTAAGGGTCCCCACATGCCCCAAATCATGCCCGGTCTACAAAAGTGGCACCACTACTGTATAAAAGAATATCAAAATATTTATTATAATGCCAAATACACAAAAACACTATTAGGACAATTTAAAAAACATATACACATAGGACACAAGGGGCGCCAGCACTCAAAACTGCATATTCACATGATTTGAACTGCACCAGGTAAATGCTGTATTCATAATAAACAAGACTGTGTAAACCATCACAAATGATTAAAAAACTATTAACTACTCATAAAGTGCCAAGAATCCTAACTCCTATAAAGTGCCAGTGCAAAAAAATATATATGTGCAATACTTTTTTTATGAGAACCCGCCAGGCAGAATGAATCCGTATCTATAAGATTATGTGTAAGAATTAAAAAGAGACAAACCAGCTGGAGCCCCCTGGAGAAGATGGCCGCCAACGCGTGTCGTGACGCTCCCACGTCACTTCATCAGGGCGCAAAGATGTTTAGAAGTGTCCGGTGTGGCCCTATATACGCACCTACCCCGCTCCTGCGCCAATCAAAACATAGAATTGCCGGTAATCGCCGTTCGCACCCCGGGCGGAAGTGCGTCAGCGGACTCGGTGCACGTGACACCTCGTCAGGTCACGTGACGCACTCCGGCCGGAAGTGCGTCAACAGGACCATATGCGTTCCACAACGCGAAAGTACAGACGCGTGTGGGAGCGCGCAGCCAGCCAGACGGCCCGGTGCGCGCACCCTATCAGTGATGGAAACTGGAGCGAGGAAAGGTGAGCTCACAAGGGCTCCAGCTGGTTTGTCTCTTTTTTATTCTTATACATGATCTTATAGATACGAATTCATTCTGCCCCGGCGGGTCCTCATAAAAAAGTCTTGCACATATATATGTTTTGCACTGGCACTTTAAAGGAGTTAGAATTCTTGGCACTTTATAAGTAGTTAATAGTTTTTTAATCAATTGTAGTGGTTTACACAATCTTATAAATACAGCATTTACCTGGGGCAGCTCAAATCATGTGAATATGCAGTGTTGATGACTGGTGGCTGGCGCCCCTTGTGTCCTATGTGTATATGTTTTTTAAATTGTCCTGATAGTGTTTTTTTGTATTTGTCATTATAATAAATATTTTGATATTCTTTTATACAGTAGTGGTGCCACTTTTTTAGACCGGGCATGATTTGGGGCATGTGGGGACCCCTACCTTTTGTGTAAATTGTGTACAGTTGCACTAGTACATACCCGGCAGTGAGCACACTTTGGTGTATTATAGAACACTGGTGCGGCCCTTTTTTTTCTGTTTTGTTCGTAGATTTTTCTTTTACATTAGATCATTTTTGGTTACAGCCACCTGAACAGGACGCATCTCACATACCAAGCGCTGTCAAACGAATCAGAATTGTCTACTAACACGCCAAACCACTGCTTGCGTGAGATCTGAGAGGAGCACCTGGAGGGCTGATGGGATAGGTGCACCTTCCGGATGCTCTAATAGGGCGTCACGGAAGAATTTACACAAAATCTCAAAATTATAAACCATTTTAGGAATATGCTTGACAGAGAAATTACTAATGAATGTTGTCTTTCAGGGTGACTCAGGAGGACCTCTGGTGTGCAGAGTCCAGGGCGTCTGGTACCAGGTTGGAATTGTAAGTTGGGGTGATGGCTGTGCAGCAGCCAATCGCCCTGGAGTCAACACGCTTGTGCCGACCTATCAATATTTGATGAGCCCATTGCTGACAGACCAAGTAACGTTTCAGAACATCACTTATATTCCACCACCAACAAGGACATGTGGAGGTTACTTCAGTAGTAACAATGGAGGAACCACCGCTGGAACAGGCAATGGAGGAGCTACAGCGTTTATGGGTTATGGAGGAGGCATTAGCCAGTTATGCTGGTCCTGCTTGATCCTAGCTCTGGCTACTCTTTTACAGCCCTGTCTGTAACCCAGAACCACCATCTCTAGCAAAGAATGATTTATCACCAAATGTACTCTATACACATATATATAAATAATATACTGTACCCACAAGGAAAACTTTGTGGCAGAGGGGGGTGGGAGGGGTCTGTCAAATTTAGGTGCGGGTGGAGAACTAAGAAAATGAAGAGCAGAATTAGAATAATAATCATGCCTACGGGAGATTGGGATCCAGGGTTGAGAGGGATTCCCCTGTCTCAAGTACTACAGTACCTGAAAGGACATTCTAAGGATTAGCAAGAGGAAATTAATTGGGGTCCAGAGTTTGGAGGGTTTCCCCGGTCTCAAAAACACCAGGATTGGAATTTTGAATTAGGAGGGATTCCCCTCCTAACTACAGCAGCTGAATAGGTCATCCCAAGGTCTAGTGAGGGTAATGGATTTGGGGCTAGAGTTTGGAGGGATTCCCCTGTGTCAAGAACTACCTGGCCAGGCCATTCCAATGCCTAGTGAGGGGAATGGGATTGGGTCTAGAACTGGGAGGGATTCCCCTGGCCAGACCATTCCAAGACATAGCGAGAGGAATGGATTGGGATTTAGAGTTAGGAGGGATTCAGGAATTACAGGACCTGACCAGGCCATTCCAAGGCCTAGTGAGGATTTTGGACCAGAGTTAGGAGGGAGTCCCCTGTGTCAAAAACTACCTGGCCAGGCCATTCCAAGGTATAGTGTGGGGAATGGATTGGTGTACAGAGTTGGGAGGCTTTAGCTGTCTCAAGAACTACATGCCCAGGCTATTCCAAGGCCTAGTGAGGGGAATGGAATGGGGTCCAAAGTTGGGAGGGATTCCCCTGCCTCAAGAGCTACCTGGTGAGACCATTCCAAGGTGTAGTCATGGGAATGGAATGGGGTCCAAAGTTGGGAAGGATTTCCCTGCCTCAAAAACTACCAGGCCAGACCATTCCAAGACATAGCGAGAGGAATGGATTTGGCACCAGAGTTAGGAGGGATTCCCATGTGTCAAAAACTACCTGGCCAGGCCATTCCAAGGTTTAATGGGGGGAATGGATTGGTGTACAGAGTTGAGAGGGATTCCCCTGTCTCAATAACTACCTGGCCAGGACATTCCAAGATATAGCGAGAGGAATGAATTGGGATTTAGAGTTAGGAGGGATTCAGGTGTCAGGAACTACAGGACTTGACCAGGCCATTCCAAGGCCTAATGAGGGTAATAGATTTGGGACCAGGGTTGGGAGGGATTCTCCTGTGTCAAAAACGACCTGGCCAGGCCACTCCAAGGTATAGTGCAGGGAATATATTGGTGTACAGAGCTGGGAGGGTTTCCCCTGTCTCAAGAACTACAGGACCTGACCAGGCCATTCCAAGGCCTAGTGAGGGTAATAGATCTGGGACCAGAGTTGGTAGGGTTTCTCCTGTCTAAAGAGCTACCTGCCCATGCCATTCCAAGGCCTAGTGAGGGGAATGGAATGGGATCCAAAGTTGGGAGGAATTCATCTGCCTCAAGAACTACCTGGTGAGGCCATTCCAAGGTGTAGTCAATGTAATGGATTGGGGTGCAGAGTTGGGGGAATTCCCTGGCTCAAGAACTACCTGGCCAGGACATTCCAAGATATAGCGAGAGGAATGAATTGGGATTTAGAGTTAGGAGGGATTCTCCTGTGTCAGGAACTACAGGACTTGACCAGGCCATTCCAAGGCATAGTGAGGGTAATAGATTTGGGACCAGGGTTGGTAGGGTTTCCCCTGTCTAAAGAACTACCTGCCCATGCCATTCCAAGGCCTAGTGAGGGGAATGGAATGGGATCCAAAGTTGGGAGGAATTCATCTGCCTCAAGAACTACCTGGTGAGGCCATTCCAAGGTGTAGTCAGGGTAATGGATTGGGGTGCAGAGTTGGGGGAATTCCCTGGCTCAAGAACTACCTGGCCAGGCCATTCCAAGGCTCAGTAAGGGAAATCAATTAGGGTTCAAAGTTGGGAGGGATTCCATGTCTCAAGAGCTACCAGGCCAGGCCATTCCAAGACATAGCGAGAGGAATGGAATGGGGTTTAGAGTTAAGAGGGATTCACCTGCCTCAAGAACTACAGGACCTGACCAGGCCATTCCAAGGCCTAATAAGGGGAATAGATTTAGAACCAGAGTTGGGAGGGTTTCCCCTGTCTCAAGAACAACCTGGCCAGGCCATTTCAAGGCCTAGTGAGGGGAATGGAATGGGGTCCAGAGTAGGGAGGGATTCCCCTGTGTCAGGAACTACAGGACCTGACCAGGCCATTTCAAGGCCTAGTGAGGCTAATGGATTTGGCACCAGAATTGGGAGGGATTCCCCTGCGTCATAAACTACCTGGTTAGGCCATTCCAAGGTATTATGCGGGAAATTAATTGGTGTACAAAGTAGGGAGGGTTTCCCCTGTCTTAAGAACAACCTGGCCAGGCCATTCCAAGGCCTAGTGAGGGGAATGGAATGGGGTCCAAAGTTAGGAGGGATTCCCCTGCCTCAAGAACTACCTGGTGAGGCCATTCCAAGGTGTAATCAGGGTAATGGATTGGGGTGCAGACTTGATGTATTCCCCTGTCTCAAGAACTACCTGACCAGGCCATTCCAAGACCTAGTGATGGGAAAGGGGCTCAAAGTTGGGAGGGATTACCCTGCCTCAAAAACTACCCAGCCAGGCCATGCCAAGGCCTAGTGAGGGGAATGGGTTGAGGTAGTAGGTAGATAGTAGGCCTGCTATTCATGGTCATGGAAATGAGGTAGTAGGTAAATAGTGGGTTCAGCATTGACGTTGGTAAGGGTACAGTGTGATGGGCTGGAAGTACAGAATGGAGGGTGTTTCCTCTGAAACAGGACTATTTGCAAGCACATGGTGTGTGGGGTCTAGGCTGTACTGTGAGGTCTTTGACCCTTCCACCCCATGGACTGAACTTGAGGTTTAGGGCAACCTCAGGTAAGCCTGCTCCCAATTTATCTATTGCATTGTATGTCCCAAATGGGGCTCTCAGAGATTAGAGTTAGGACTGCACCCCACAGAGGCACCTTGGCGCTGGTGGTGCAGCTTAAGCTTCTGCAGATGTGTGTGACTGAGCCTTTTAACCAAATTTAGAGACAGATTGTAGGTTGGTCAGCAAGCTAACTGGTTTGAGTGCTGTGGCTCCTTTAAGACTTTTGTATCCTAATTGCCCTGCTAACATGCACCTCCCAGGTTAGTTATAAAATGGTCTGAGCGGCTGCCACCCCTCCTTTGTCTATTTGCCCTGACAGCCACAGCCATACCAAGCTGTTACTTGGAGAAACCCTCATCCAGGACGTGGACCCCGGATAGAGATTCAGAGGTGGGAATGTTGGTTAAGACAATGGATCGCAGTAGTAAGTAGTAGGCCTCAGATTGATTAAGGAAGAAAGGGATGGAAAGATATAATGGAGCGACCCCCCCCCCCAGTACAAAACTACTCCCTAAGCAGCCATGCCAAGGCCCCAATTTGAGAAATCCTTGCCCAGGATTAGGACACTAGGCCGCCAATAATTGACTTAAACATGACAGCGCGCAACAGCGTCCCCATTAAGCACTATTGAGTAAAAGGAAAAAAAAACAGGTACAGCCATTGCCGACTCCTCTGCGGCAACACCTGAGGCGGCTGCCTCACATGGCCTTGTTTCAGGTGCTCCCCTGCTTGCGGCCATCTAGCTGGAAGGTCCCCTGCTATAAAATGTAATCCACCATTACAAGTTCTTACATAAATACTATAATTCAAATGATATTATTATATTATTATTATTATTATTATTATTATTATTATTATTGTCATGTTTACAATATTACACAATAAATGGCCCCGGAGTATTACACACCGACCCAGAGATGTTGCCAGAGCGTTTTTCCCCCACTTTGCTCTATACATATTTAACTGTGATTTTTGTGAACTGTGAAGTATATAAAAATGTACAGGATAAAAAACCTTATACAATAAACACAGCGCTTTAGTTCTTAAACAATCCTTAAGAAATATACATTTGATATTCCCAGCGCTGGAGAGAACAAGACCGTCGGCGCAGGCCACGCCCACCCCATTCACGATCTGGCTCTGTCCCGGCCCCGCCGCTGCGATCGCTGTCTTTTCAGGCAGCGATGACAGCGGCGGGGCCAGAGACAGAGCCCCTGCCGCTCCTCCATTTGCTGTTCCTGGGCACATGCGAGCATTTACATTCGCCCGATAAGGCGCACGGACATTTTTCCCCCACTTTTGGGGAAAAATAAATGCGTCTTATAGGGCGAAAAATATTAAAATAGGCGCATAAAACATCCGACACTATTTAGACCTTTGGGACAGGTATATGTAGTTCCATTCTCCTCAATGCTGCAATGATATCTCGTTAACTAACAGTAAATACGCAGCTCCGCGTACCGTTCCCTCGGGCGCGGGATACGGAAGCGGCGGCTGCCAACTCCTCCTCAGGACGTGATGACGCTCTCAAAACCTGGCCCCGCCCAACGCGCTTCGTCGGCATACGACTTACTCATGGGCTATAACTGTGAACTGTGAAGGAATGTTCAGGAATTTCCCAGGAAAATTATCTCTTATTGTTTTTATTTTTAGCAGACTTTGACCTTTAACATGAAAAGTCGTGTTTGTCATTTTTTAGTGCTTTCACAGTATGTCGGGTGAAATATGTGGAATACAATTAAAAAATGTTGTTGTTTTTTAAATTTGGTCAATTTTATAAAATAAAATAATTTTTTTTTTTAAAGCGGACCTTCAGCATCATTTAATGAAAAGCCCAAACCCTTAAAAAAAACTCTTCCCCAGCATCTAAAATTAATCACTTACTTTTTACTCTTTCCCCCACCGAGCTTCTACTCTATTCAGGACTCTAGGATACGGGCGCCGCCATCTTGGCTCAGTAGCATCACATACTGAGGAGAGGAGAGGGGTCGTAAGTGCAGGGGGCGGGGTTATAGCTGTGCTTTGCACAGACAGAGCAGAGCTGGGGTCAGGAAAAGGTCAGCAATCCCAGAATGCAGAGAGACACAGTCAGAAGACACTTCCTGTTTGCAGGCTGCCTGCACCTCCATGGGCCGCCATCTTGCAATAGATGCAGGTAGGAAGATTTTTAATGTGGGCAATGTGTATGTACAGCGTGGGGGAAACATATAAGATAGACTCTTATTCAGGGTGAAGGTCTGCTTTAAGAAAACCATATATTGCCTGTATAAGTCCCATTACTCCTAGTTACACGTGTATGGATATGCTTTCCTGCCCAGCAGACACCACAAACTGAAACATCAATTTAGGAGATTTTCAAAGAAAATACAACTACTATGTGCACCCTGCACCCTTTACATCTGAAATCCCCCTTTACAAGCTCTGTATTACACACCTCAAGCTTTCTAGGTGTATCAGGCCTGTTGTCGTGGGCGCAGCTTTCTGAACGCAAACCCTCGAGGAATTCACTGGTTGCACAGGTTTTCCTTTTTAAAAAAATTAATAAATTAGATTAAAATAAAAATAAAAAAAAAATGAAAAACACATTTTGCTAAAATATCAATATGAAAAAAAAAAAACTAAAAACGCAAGGTCCCCCTGAACAACACCCAGCATGTATAGCTGCTTTTTAACCCTTTTAACTGCCAACCTACTTAAAGCGGACCTTCACTCTAAATAAGAGCCTATCTTATATGTTTCCCACACGCTGTACATACAGATTGTCCACATTAATCCGGACCCTCACCCTGAATAAGAGCCTATCTTATATGTTTCCCCCCTGTACATACAGATTGCTCACATTAATCCGGACCTTCACCCTGAATAAGAGCCTATCTTATATGTTTCCCACACCCTGTACATACAGATTGCTCACATTAATCTGGACCTTCACCCTGAATAAGAGCCTATCTTATATGTTTCCCACGCCCTGTACATACAGATTGCTCACATTAATCCGGACCCTCACCCTGAATAAGAGCCTATCTTATATGTTTCCCACACCCTGTACATACAGATTGCTCACATTAATCTGGACCTTCACCCTGAATAAGAGCCTATCTTATATGTTTCCCACACCCTGTACATACAGATTGCCCACATTAATCCGGACCTTCACCCTGAATAAGAGCCTATCTTCTATGTTTCCCACACTCTGTACATACAGATTGCTCACATTAATCCGGACCTTCACCCTGAATAAGAGCCTATCTTCTATGTTTCCCACACCCTGTACATACAGATTGCCCACATTAATCCGGACCTTCACCCTGAATAAGAGCCTATCTTATATGTTTCCCACACTCTGTACATACAGATTGCTCACATTAATCCGGACCCTCACCCTGAATAAGAGCCTATCTTCTATGTTCCCCACACCCTGTACATACAGATTGGCCACATTAAAAATCATCCTACCTGCATCTACTGCATGTTATGAGCCTTTAAACATCCAAGATGGCGGCTTATGGAAGCCGCCATCTTATCAGGCAGCCTGCAAACAGGAAGTGCCTCCTGACTGTGCAGCTCTGCATTCTGGGACTGCTGACCTTTACCTGACCCCAGCTCTGCTCTGTCTGAGCAAAGCACAGCTATAACCCCACCCCCCTGTACTTTATCCCACTCTCCTCTCCTCAGTAAGTGTGATGCTTCTGAGTCAAGATGGCGGCGCCCGTATCCTAGAGTCCTGAACAGAGTTGCAGCCCAGTGGGGGAAAGAATAATAAGTGACTAAAAACTTAAAATATATTAACTTTAGATGCTGGGGAATCGTTTTATAAGGGTTTGGGCTTTTCATGAAATCATGGTGAAGGTCCGGGTTAAGATTTGGTCAGTGCTTTTATAGTGTTTTTGGGTAAAAACTGTAATAAATAAAATATTATTTTTTAAACGTCTTTTTATTTTGTCATGCCTAATGGGTGTGTCGCCGGATTGCGACAGTCTTGGGGGACGTCCAGAATCAGCCAATCACATTTAAACTCATGTTAAATATCAGATTACAGCTGGAATTATGTAAAGTGATTTTTTATTAACCCCATATAAAGTTCGGCTGTCCCAGTATATAGTAGATATATATATAGAGAGATACTTGTCGAAAGAAAGTTTATCAGTTATATCACTTTATAAACCTTAAACCTTAGATTTGTATGAATGTCCTTAAAACCGGACCTTCACCAGGATTTACTGAAAAGCCCAAACCCTTATAAAACGATTCCCCAGCATCTAAAATTAATATATTTTAAGTTTTTAGTCACTTACTCAATAATCTTTCCCCCCACCGGGCTGCAACTCTGTTCAGGACTTTAGGATACGGGCGCCACCATCTTGCCTCAGAAGCATCAAACATACTGAGGAGAAGAGAGCGAGATAAAGTACAGGGGGCGGGGGTATAGCTGTGCTTTGCTCAGACAGAGCAGAGCTGGGGTCAGGAAATGGTCAGCAATACCAGAATGCAGAGCAACACAGTCAGAAGACACTTCCTGTTTGCAGGCTGCCTGATGCTCCATGAGCCCCCATCTTGGATGTTTAAAGGCTCATAACATGTGGTAGATGCAGGTAGGATGATTTTTAATGTGAGCAATCTGTATGTACAGGGTGTGGGAAACATATAAGATAGGCTCTTATTCAGGGTGAGGGTCCGTATTAATGTGGGCAATCTGTATGTACAGGGTGTGGGAAACATATAAGATAGGCTCTTATTCAGGGTGAGGGTCCGTATTAATGTGAGCAATCTGTATGTACAGGGTGTGGGAAACATATAAGATAGGCTCTTATTCAGGGTGAGGGTCCGTATTAATGTGGGCAATCTGTATGTACAGGGTGTGGGAAACATATAAGATAGGCTCTTATTCAGGGTGAGGGTCCGTATTAATGTGGGCAATCTGTATGTACAGGGTGTGGGAAACATATAAGATAGACTCTTATTCAGGGCGAGGGTCCGGATTAATGTGAGCAATCTGTATGTACAGGGTGTGGGAAACATATAACATAGGCTCTTATTCAGGGTGAGGGTCCGTATTAATGTGGGCAATCTGTATGTACAGGGGGAAATACAAGATAGGCTCTTATTCAGGGTGAGGGTCCAGACTAATGTGAGCAATCTGTATGTACAGGGGGGAAACATATAAGATAGGCTCTTATTCAGGGTGAGGGTCCAGATTAATGTGAGCATTCTGTATGTACAGGGTGTAGAAAACATTCAAGATAGGCTCTTATTCAGGGTGAGGGTCCAGACTAATGTGAGCAATCTGTATGTACAGGGGGGAAACATATAAGATAGGCTCTTATTCAGGGTGAAGGTCCAGATTAATGTGGGCAATCTGTATGTACAGGGAGTAAATACAAGATAGTCTCTTATTCAGGGTGAGGGTCCAGATTAATGTGAGCAATCTGTATGTACAGGGTGTGGAAAACATTCAAGATAGGCTCTTATTCAGGGTGAAGGTCCGGATAATGTGAGTATTCAGGGTGATGGTCCGGATTAATGTGGGCAATCTGTATGTACAGCGTGTGGGAAACATATAAAATAGGCTCTTATTCAGGGTGAGGGTCCAGACTAATGTGAGCAATCTGTATGTACAGGGGGGAAACATATAAGATAGGCTCTTATTCAGGGTGAGGGTCCAGATTAATGTGAGCATTCTGTATGTACAGGGTGTAGAAAACATTCAAGATAGGCTCTTATTCAGGGTGAGGGTCCAGACTAATGTGAGCAATCTGTATGTACAGGGGGGAAACATATAAGATAGGCTCTTATTCAGGGTGAAGGTCCAGATTAATGTGGGCAATCTGTATGTACAGGGAGTAAATACAAGATAGTCTCTTATTCAGGGTGAGGGTCCAGATTAATGTGAGCAATCTGTATGTACAGGGTGTGGAAAACATTCAAGATAGGCTCTTATTCAGGGTGAAGGTCCGGATAATGTGAGTATTCAGGGTGATGGTCCGGATTAATGTGGGCAATCTGTATGTACAGCGTGTGGGAAACATATAAAATAGGCTCTAATTTAGGGTGAAGGTCCGGATTAATGTGGGCAATCTGTATGTACAGGGGGAAACATATAAGATAGGCTCTTATGCAGGGTGAGGGTCTGTATTAATGTGGGCAATCTGTATGTACAGGGTGTGGGAAACATATAAGATAGGCTCTTATTCAGGGTGAAGGTCCGGATTAATGTGGGGAATCTGTATGTACAGTGTGTGGGAAACATACAAGATAGACGCTTGTTCAGGGTGAAGGTCTGGATTAATGTGGCCAATCTGTATGTACAGGGGGGGACATACAAGATTCGCTCTTATTCAGGGTCAGGGTCCGCTTTAAGTTGAATCTGCAGTATGTACTGGAAGCTATTTGAATACAGTATATTTCCTGCCATAATCAGGAATGACATGCACTTTCTTTGTAATGAGGCCTTTTTTCTATTGTAGAGTGATTTCTTTATTGCACTGCTGCACTTTATATAGTGTTTATGTTAATGTTAAACTGGTTAAATTTAACCTACAATTTTATATTCAGTTCAATCTCAGCCAACTCTATTCTGTTTAAGCCCAACACCAGTAATTTCTGCAGCCGCCGCTTCCTTCTCCTCTTCCTCTAAGGACGTTGTCCCCAGGATGGCAGGCTCCCCACATGTGTTGCCAGACCGTTCTTCACCATTTTGCGTTATGCATATTTAACTGTGATTTTTATAGGAATGTCCAGAGATTTCCAAGGAAAATTATACTTTTTATGTAGCAGACTTTGACCTTTAAAGTCATGTTTGTCTTTTTTTTAGTGCTTTCACAGTATGTTGGGTGAAATATGTGGAATACAAAGCCCGCCAACAGGACATGTTTTGTGACTCTCCATGTAGCTGGCTCTATGGGGTTATGTAAGAAGGGATAGCGCCAAGTAGCGCCTCGTAGCGGCAGGCAGTGTCTATTGAACGCTGGACGCTGTGCTGTAAACCACATTTATGAAAGTGAATCTAGTGAGTGACTCTAACAGCGCCATGTAGTGTCACATGTATTATTACAGGCAGGTCAGTGTATAGCGCCTCTAACAGCGCCATGTAGTGTCACATGTATTATTACAGGCAGGTCAGTGTATAGCGCCTCTAACAGCGCCATGTAGCGTCTTATGTATTATTACAGGCAGGTCAGTGTATAGCACCTCTAACAGCGCCATGTAGCGTCACATGTATTATTACACGCAGGTCAGTGTATAGCACCTCTAACAGCGCCATGTAGAGTCACATGTATTATTACAGGCAGGTCAGTGTATAGCACCTCTAACAGCGCCATGTAGCGTCACATGTATTATTACAGGCAGGTCAGTGTATAGCGCCTCTAACAGCGCCATGTAGTGTCACATGTATTATTACAGGCAGGTCAGTGTATAGCGCCTCTAACAGCGCCATGTAGTGTCACATGTATTATTACAGGCAGGTCAGTGTATAGCGCCTCTAACAGCGCCATGTAGTGTCACATGTATTATTACAGGCAGGTCAGTGTATAGCACCTCTAACAGCGCCATGTAGCGTCACATGTATTATTACACGCAGGTCAGTGTATAGCACCTCTAACAGCGCCATGTAGAGTCACATGTATTATTACAGGCAGGTCAGTGTATAGCACCTCTAACAGCGCCATGTAGCGTCACATGTATTATTACAGGCAGGTCAGTGTATAGCGCCTCTAACAGCGTCATGTAGCGTCACATGTATTATTACAGGCAGGTCAGTGTATAGCGTCTCTAACAGCGCCATGTAGTGTCACATGTATTATTACAGGCAGGTCAGTGTATAGCGCCTCTAACAGCGCCATGTAGCGTCACATGTATTATTACAGGCAGGTCAGTGTATAGCGTCTCTAACAGCGTCATGTAGCGTCACATGTATTATTACAGGCAGGTCAGTGTATAGCGTCTCTAACAGCGTCATGTAGTGTCACATGTATTATTACAGGCAGGTCAGTGTATAGCACCTCTAACAGCGTCATGTAGCGTCACATGTATTATTACAGGCAGGTCAGTGTATAGCACCTCTAACAGCGCCATGTAGCGTCACATGTATTATTACACGCAGGTCAGTGTATAGCACCTCTAACAGCGTCATGTAGCGTCACATGTATTATTACAGGCAGGTCAGTGTATAGCACCTCTAACAGCGTCATGTAGTGTCACATGTATTATTACAGGCAGGTCAGTGTATAGCGCCTCTAACAGCGCCATGTAGTGTCACATGTATTATTACAGGCAGGTCAGTGTATAGCGTCTCTAACAGCGTCATGTAGCGTCACATGTATTATTACAGGCAGGTCAGTGTATAGCGTCTCTAACAGCGCCATGTAGTGTCACATGTATTATTACAGGCAGGTCAGTGTATAGCGCCTCTAACAGCGCCATGTAGTGTCACATGTATTATTACAGGCAGGTCAGTGTATAGCGTCTCTAACAGCGCCATGTAGTGTCACATGTATTATTACAGGCAGGTCAGTGTATAGCACCTCTAACAGCGCCATGTAGCGTCACATGTATTATTACACGCAGGTCAGTGTATAGCACCTCTAACAGCGTCATGTAGCGTCACATGTATTATTACAGGCAGGTCAGTGTATAGCACCTCTAACAGCGTCATGTAGTGTCACATGTATTATTACAGGCAGGTCAGTGTATAGCGCCTCTAACAGCGCCATGTAGTGTCACATGTATTATTACAGGCAGGTCAGTGTATAGCGTCTCTAACAGCGTCATGTAGCGTCACATGTATTATTACAGGCAGGTCAGTGTATAGCGTCTCTAACAGCGCCATGTAGTGTCACATGTATTATTACAGGCAGGTCAGTGTATAGCACCTCTAACAGCGTCATGTAGCGTCACATGTATTATTACAGGCAGGTCAGTGTATAGCACCTCTAACAGCGCCATGTAGTGTCACATGTATTATTACAGGCAGGTCAGTGTATAGCACCTCTAACAGCGCCATGTAGCGTCTTATGTATTATTACAGGCAGGTCAGTGTATAGCACCTCTAACAGCGCCATGTAGCGTCACATGTATTATTACAGGCAGGTCAGTGTATAGCACCTCTAACAGCGCCATGTAGCGTCACATGTATTATTACAGGCAGGTCAGTGTATAGCGCCTCTAACAGCGCCATGTAGTGTCACATGTATTATTACAGGCAGGTCAGTGTATAGCGCCTCTAACAGCGTCATGTAGCGTCACATGTATTATTACAGGCAGGTCAGTGTATAGCGCCTCTAACAGCGCCATGTAGCGTCTTATGTATTATTACAGGCAGGTCAGTGTATAGCACCTCTAACAGCGCCATGTAGCGTCACATGCATTATTACAGGCAGGTCAGTGTATAGCACCTCTAACAGCGCCATGTAGCGTCACATGTATTATTACAGGCAGGTCAGTGTATAGCGCCTCTAACAGCGCCATGTAGTGTCACATGTATTATTACAGGCAGGTCAGTGTATAGCGCCTCTAACAGCGTCATGTAGCGTCACATGTATTATTACAGGCAGGTCAGTGTATAGCGCCTCTAACAGCGCCATGTAGTGTCACATGTATTATTACAGGCAGGTCAGTGTATAGCGCCTCTAACAGCGTCATGTAGCGTCACATGTATTATTACAGGCAGGTCAGTGTATAGCGCCTCTAACAGCGTCATGTAGTGTCACATGTATTATTACAGGCAGGTCAGTGTATAGCGCCTCTAACAGCGTCATGTAGCGTCACATGTATTATTACAGGCAGGTCAGTGTATAGCGCCTCTAACAGCGCCATGTAGTGTCACATGTATTATTACAGGCAGGTCAGTGTATAGCGCCTCTAACAGCGCCATGTAGTGTCACATGTATTATTACAGGCAGGTCAGTGTATAGCACCTCTAACAGCGCCATGTAGCGTCACATGTATTATTACAGGCAGGTCAGTGTATAGCACCTCTAACAGCGTCATGTAGTGTCACATGTATTATTACAGGCAGGTCAGTGTATAGCGCCTCTAACAGCGTCATGTAGTGTCACATGTATTATTACAGGCAGGTCAGTGTATAGCGCCTCTAACAGCGTCATGTAGCGTCACATGTATTATTACAGGCAGGTCAGTGTATAGCGCCTCTAACAGCGCCATGTAGTGTCACATGTATTATTACAGGCAGGTCAGTGTATAGCGCCTCTAACAGCGCCATGTAGTGTCACATGTATTATTACAGGCAGGTCAGTGTATAGCACCTCTAACAGCGCCATGTAGCGTCACATGTATTATTACAGGCAGGTCAGTGTATAGCACCTCTAACAGCGTCATGTAGTGTCACATGTATTATTACAGGCAGGTCAGTGTATAGCGCCTCTAACAGCGTCATGTAGTGTCACATGTATTATTACAGGCAGGTCAGTGTATAGCGCCTCTAACAGCGCCATGGAAATTGGAAATTATTAATAATGATTAGTAATAATTATAGGGGGATTGCTTCTAATAAGTAGGCTGTTATCTTCACTTTCCGTGTACCCCTCACAGCAGGACATTATCTTCACAAGAGGTAAAGGGTTTGTGTTTATTTCTCCCTTTTTATTTTATAAGCATCTTGCCGTATATTGTATGTCTGTATTTTTATTGTACATCTTTGTTTTACATGCACTGCCCCTTATGGGTGAATTAAAGATTTATAAAGTGGTCTTCTGTGTGCTAACCCGCTAAACTTCAGGAGAGACATTGTATGTGTGCTAAATCTTGTGCCCCGTGTGCTTGCCTATCGCTACTAGTGCTGGTCTAGGGGTGTGAGATCGCTTTACAATCTGTAAATTGGACTGTGACATTATAGTTGTATATATATGATGTGATTGGGAATATTAACTGCATAAGGTGAGGTCTTAGCTTGATCTGTGTGTGTATGTAGAGTCTGGCTATTAGGGCCAGTGATGGTGGTTTTTTCCAAAGACCGTGTGTGTGGGTAAACGATTGTTTGCAGTACGATCGAAATCCGGTCTGGATCAGGGCATAAAGGCAGGAAGTGTCTTGCACCTATTTGCATATTTAAAAGAAACCATGAAAAAAAAAATTTCCATGTGTGTGTGTTAAAACTGGAAAAACCTGATTGGTCGAGACAGTTTCATTGAAGCTCATCAAATGATGTCATCGGCTGTTTACAATGTGTTGTATACAACAAGCACAATAGTGCCGACAATACAATATAACCTTTTTATCAATACATCAGATTGCCCCGTGAAGGAGGAAACGCGCTGACAGTCACATGTCAGACCTCAAAGGGAACATTAAAACATCTCTCTCCGGTCCGCGGGCATGTGGCCACTCACTGGGCTCATCGTATTGGCTGCAGGTAAGTGCTTCAGACCCCCCTGGGGTGTGTGAGGACTATTAGAGGTATATATTATTAATTAATCTCTTTTAATCAGCAGCTTCGAGATGATTAGAGCAGGTAGGTGGCTGCTCTACAATGGAGCACATCAGAGTGAGGCTCTTGTTACATTGTAACCTCAGCCATTCGCCTCGGTGTTACAATGTAATGTCAGTTTTACACTGTAACAGGAGCACTGCTAATGATTGCTTCGGGGAATTGTCACAGAAGCAAGATCTTACATTGTGACCACAGCCACGCTGTTCAGTCTTACAACGTAACACAACAGGGATCTGGTCGGCTTTTTATAATGTAACAGGAGCACATATAAAGATCGCTTCGGGGAATTGTCACAGAAGCAAGATCTTACATTGTAATCACAGCCACACAGCTCAGTCTTACAATGTAACACAACAGGGGTCTGGTCGGCTTTTTATAATGTAACAGGAGCACACAGAAAGATCGCTTCGGAGAATTGTCACAGAAGCAAGATCTTACATTGCAATCACAGCCACACTGTTCAGTCTTACAACATAACACAACAGGGAACTGGTCGGCTTTTTATAATGTAACAGGAGCACACATAAGGATCGCTTCGGGGAATTGTCACAGAAGCAAGATCTTACATTGTAACCACAGCCACACAGCTCAGTCTTACAACGTAACACAACAGGGGTCTGGTCGGCTTTTTATAATGTAACAGGAGCACACAGAAAGATCGCTTTGGAGAATTGTCACAGAAGCAAGATCTTACATTGCAATCACAGCCACACTGTTCAGTCTTACAACGTAACACAACAGGGAACTGGTCGGCTTTTTATAATGTAACAGGAGCACACATAAAGATCGCTTCGGGGAATTGTCACAGAAGCAAGATCTTACATTGTAACCACAGCCACACTGTTCAGTCTTACAACATAACACAACAGGGAACTGGTCGGCTTTTTATAATGTAACAGGAGCACACATAAGGATCGCTTCGGGGAATTGTCACAGAAGCAAGATCTTACATTGTAACCACAGCCACACTGTTCAGTCTTACAACATAACACAACAGGGAACTGGTCGGCTTTTTATAATGTAACAGGAGCACAAATAAGGATCGCTTCGGGGAATTGTCACAGAAGCAAGATCTTACATTGTAATCACAGCCACGCAGCTCAGTCTTACAACGTAACACAACGGGGAGCTGGCTGGCTTTTTATAATGTAACAGGAACACTCCTAATGATTGCTTCGAGGAATTGTCACAGAAGCAAGATCTTACATTGTAACCACAGCCACACAGCTCAAGATCTGTATACGATGAACATATAAAGTGCATCTCTACTATAGATGCACTTTATGAATGATGTCCTGTAGATGGGTTGCTTTTCATGGACATAAAGGTAAGTATTGTAATCAGCAAACTATAATAGATGGACTAAGAGCCGCAGGTCCAGCGCCCCCTGGTGGCAGATTATGTTCAGGTAGTGTGAAATGTTTTTTTAAGGAACATTTTAATATGTAGAGTCTGTTTGCTTTACCTAATAAAAAACATATATTTTTTATATTAAGGTGGTGGTGCAATTGTTAGTCATTGGCTTAAGTGCATTCCCTTTTTTTGGGGGGGTGGTTCTTTGTTTGGGGCACCCCCCTCTATCTAAGGGAAGATAATAGGGAGCTCTGCTACTAGCTGTTATTAAATGGGGTAAAGGGGAGCTCTGCTACTATCTACTAATATATGGTATCAATGAGAGCTCTGCCACTAGCATTTAATATATGAAATAAAGGAGAGCTCTGCTACTAGTTATTAAAATATGGGATAAAGGGGAGCTCTGCTACTAGCATTTAATATATTAAATAAAGGCGAGCTCTGCTACTAGTTATTAAAGTATGGGATAAAGGGGAGCTCTGCTACTAGCTATTAAAATATGGAACAAAGGAGAGCTCTGCTACTAGCTATTAAAATATGGGACAAAGGGGAGCTCTGCTACTTGCTATTTAAAAATAGGGTAAAGAGGAGCTCTGCTACTATCTAGCAATATATTATATGAAGGGGAGCTCTGCTACTAGCTATTAAAATATGGGATAAAGGGGTGCTCTGCTACTAGCATTTAATATATTAAATAAATGCGAGTTCTGCTACTAGCATTTAATAAATGAAATAAAGGAGAGCTCTGCTACTAGCTATTTGATAAATAGGGTAAAGAGGAGCTCTGCTACTATCTAGTAATATATGATATGAAGTGGAGCTCTGCTACTAGTTAATACAGTAGAGGATAAAGGGGAGCTCTGCTACTAGCGAATATTAAATGGGGTAAAGGGGAGCTCTGCTACTATCTACTAATATATGGTATTAATGAGCGCTCTGCTACTAGCATTTAATATATGAAATAAAGGAGAGCTCTGCTACTAGTTATTAAAATATGGCATAAAGGGGAGCTCTGGTACTAGCCATCAATATATGACATAATGGGGAGCTCTGCTACTAGCCATCAATATATGACATAATGGGGAGCTCTGCTATTAGCTATTAATGAATAGGGTAAAGGGGAGCTCTGCTACTAGCCAATAATACATGGTATAAAGGTGAGCACTACTTGCAAGTAATGTATTAGATAAAGGTGAGCTCTGCTGCTAGTTATTAAAATATGGGATAAAGAGGAGCTCTGGTACTTGCCATCAATATATGACATAATAGGGAGATCTGCTACTAGCTATTAATAAATAGGGTAAAGTATTACTATCTAGTAATATATGATATGAAGAGGATCTCTGCTACAATCTAGTAATATATGATATGAAGAGGAGCTCTGCTACAATCTAGTAATATATGATATGAAGAGGATCTCTGCTACTATCTAGTAATATATGATATGAAGAGGATCTCTGCTACTATCTAGTAATATATGATATGAAGAGGAGCTCTGCTACTATCTAGTAATATATGATATGAAGAGGATCTCTGCTACTATCTAGTAATATATGATATGAAGAGGATCTCTGCTACAATCTAGTAATATATGATATGAAGAGGATCTCTGCTACTATCTAGTAATATATGATATGAAGAGGATCTCTGCTACTATCTAGTAATATATGATATGAAGAGGAGCTCTGCTACTATCTAGTAATATATGATATGAAGAGGAGCTCTGCTACTATCTAGTAATATATGATATGAAGAGGAGCTCTGCTACAATCTAGTAATATATGATATGAAGAGGATCTCTGCTACAATCTAGTAATATATGATATGAAGAGGAGCTCTGCTACAATCTAGTAATATATGATATGAAGAGGATCTCTGCTACAATCTAGTAATATATGATATGAAGAGGAGCTCTGCTACAATCTAGTAATATATGATATGAAGAGGAGCTCTGCTACAATCTAGTAATATATGATATGAAGAGGATCTCTGCTACAATCTAGTAATATATGATATGAAGAGGATCTCTGCTAATATCTAGTAATATATGATATGAAGAGGAGCTCTGCTACTATCTAGTAATATATGATATGAAGAGGATCTCTGCTACAATCTAGTAATATATGATATGAAGAGGAGCTCTGCTACAATCTAGTAATATATGATATGAAGAGGAGCTCTGCTACAATCTAGTAATATATGATATGAAGAGGATCTCTGCTACTATCTAGTAATATATGATATGAAGAGGAGCTCTGCTACAATCTAGTAATATATGATATGAAGAGGATCTCTGCTACTATCTAGTAATATATGATATGAAGAGGAGCTCTGCTAATATCTAGTAATATATGATATGAAGAGGATCTCTGCTAATATCTAGTAATATATGATATGAAGAGGATCTCTGCTACAATCTAGTAATATATGATATGAAGAGGATCTCTGCTAATATCTAGTAATATATGATATGAAGAGGATCTCTGCTAATATCTAGTAATATATGATATGAAGAGGATCTCTGCTACAATCTAGTAATATATGATATGAAGAGGATCTCTGCTACAATCTAGTAATATATGATATGAAGAGGATCTCTGCTACTATCTAGTAATATATGATATGAAGAGGATCTCTGCTACAATCTAGTAATATATGATATGAAGAGGAGCTCTGCTACAATCTAGTAATATATGATATGAAGAGGAGCTCTGCTACTATCTAGTAATATATGATATGAAGAGGAGCTCTGCTACTATCTAGTAATATATGATATGAAGAGGATCTCTGCTACTATCTAGTAATATATGATATGAAGAGGAGCTCTGCTAATATCTAGTAATATATGATATGAAGAGGATCTCTGCTAATATCTAGTAATATATGATATGAAGAGGATCTCTGCTACAATCTAGTAATATATGATATGAAGAGGATCTCTGCTACTATCTAGTAATATATGATATGAAGAGGATCTCTGCTAATATCTAGTAATATATGATATGAAGAGGATCTCTGCTACAATCTAGTAATATATGATATGAAGAGGATCTCTGCTACTAGTTAATACAGTAGAGGATAAAGGGGAGCTCTGCTACTAGCGAATATTAAATGGGGTAAAGGGGAGCTCTGCTACTATCTACTAATATATGGTATTAATGAGCGCTCTGCTACTAGCATTTAATATATGAAATAAAGGAGAGCTCTGCTACTAGTTATTAAAATATGGCATAAAGGGGAGCTCTGGTACTAGCCATCAATATATGACATAATGGGGAGCTCTGCTACTAGCCATCAATATATGACATAATGGGGAGCTCTGCTATTAGCTATTAATGAATAGGGTAAAGGGGAGCTCTGCTACTAGCCAATAATACATGGTATAAAGGTGAGCACTACTTGCAAGTAATGTATTAGATAAAGGTGAGCTCTGCTGCTAGTTATTAAAATATGGGATAAAGAGGAGCTCTGGTACTTGCCATCAATATATGACATAATAGGGAGATCTGCTACTAGCTATTAATAAATAGGGTAAAGTATTACTATCTAGTAATATATGATATGAAGAGGATCTCTGCTACAATCTAGTAATATATAATATGAAGAGGATCTCTGCTACAATCTAGTAATATATGATATGAAGAGGATCTCTGCTACAATCTAGTAATATATGATATGAAGAGGATCTCTGCTACTATCTAGTAATATATGATATGAAGAGGAGCTCTGCTACTAGTTAATACAGTAGAGGATAAAGGGGAGCTCTGCTACTAGCGAATATTAAATGGGGTAAAGGGGAGCTCTGCTACTATCTACTAATATATGGTATTAATGAGCGCTCTGCTACTAGCATTTAATATATGAAATAAAGGAGAGCTCTGCTACTAGTTATTAAAATATGGCATAAAGGGGAGCTCTGGTACTAGCCATCAATATATGACATAATGGGGAGCTCTGCTACTAGCCATCAATATATGACATAATGGGGAGCTCTGCTACTAGCCATCAATATATGACATAATGGGGAGCTCTGCTATTAGCTATTAATGAATAGGGTAAAGGGGAGCTCTGCTACTAGCCAATAATACATGGTATAAAGGTGAGCACTACTTGCAAGTAATGTATTAGATAAAGGTGAGCTCTGCTGCTAGTTATTAAAATATGGGATAAAGAGGAGCTCTGGTACTTGCCATCAATATATGACATAATAGGGAGATCTGCTACTAGCTATTAATAAATAGGGTAAAGTATTACTATCTAGTAATATATGATATGAAGAGGATCTCTGCTACAATCTAGTAATATATAATATGAAGAGGATCTCTGCTACAATCTAGTAATATATGATATGAAGAGGATCTCTGCTACAATCTAGTAATATATGATATGAAGAGGATCTCTGCTACTATCTAGTAATATATGATATGAAGAGGATCTTTGCTACAATCTAGTAATATATGATATGAAGAGGATCTCTGCTACTATCTAGTAATATATGATATGAAGAGGAGCTCTGCTACAATCTAGTAATATATGATATGAAGAGGAGCTCTGCTACAATCTAGTAATATATGATATGAAGAGGATCTCTGCTACTATCTAGTAATATATGATATGAAGAGGATCTCTGCTACAATCTAGTAATATATGATATGAAGAGGAGCTCTGCTACAATCTAGTAATATATGATATGAAGAGGAGCTCTGCTACAATCTAGTAATATATGATATGAAGAGGATCTCTGCTACTATCTAGTAATATATGATATGAAGAGGAGCTCTGCTACAATCTAGTAATATATGATATGAAGAGGATCTCTGCTACTATCTAGTAATATATGATATGAAGAGGAGCTCTGCTACAATCTAGTAATATATGATATGAAGAGGAGCTCTGCTAATATCTAGTAATATATGATATGAAGAGGATCTCTGCTAATATCTAGTAATATATGATATGAAGAGGATCTCTGCTACTAGTTAATACAGTAGAGGATAAAGGGGAGCTCTGCTACTAGCGAATATTAAATGGGGTAAAGGGGAGCTCTGCTACTATCTACTAATATATGGTATTAATGAGCGCTCTGCTACTAGCATTTAATATATGAAATAAAGGAGAGCTCTGCTACTAGTTATTAAAATATGGCATAAAGGGGAGCTCTGGTACTAGCCATCAATATATGACATAATGGGGAGCTCTGCTATTAGCTATTAATGAATAGGGTAAAGGGGAGCTCTGCTACTAGCCAATAATACATGGTATAAAGGTGAGCACTACTTGCAAGTAATGTATTAGATAAAGGTGAGCTCTGCTGCTAGTTATTAAAATATGGGATAAAGAGGAGCTCTGGTACTTGCCATCAATATATGACATAATAGGGAGATCTGCTACTAGCTATTAATAAATAGGGTAAAGTATTACTATCTAGTAATATATGATATGAAGAGGATCTCTGCTACAATCTAGTAATATATGATATGAAGAGGATCTCTGCTACAATCTAGTAATATATGATATGAAGAGGATCTCTGCTACAATCTAGTAATATATGATATGAAGAGGAGCTCTGCTACAATCTAGTAATATATGATATGAAGAGGAGCTCTGCTACTATCTAGTAATATATGATATGAAGAGGAGCTCTGCTACAATCTAGTAATATATGATATGAAGAGGAGCTCTGCTACTATCTAGTAATATATGATATGAAGAGGAGCTCTGCTACAATCTAGTAATATATGATATGAAGAGGAGCTCTGCTAATATCTAGTAATATATGATATGAAGAGGAGCTCTGCTACAATCTAGTAATATATGATATGAAGAGGAGCTCTGCTACTATCTAGTAATATATGATATGAAGAGGATCTCTGCTACAATCTAGTAATATATGATATGAAGAGGAGCTCTGCTACAATCTAGTAATATATGATATGAAGAGGATCTCTGCTACAATCTAGTAATATATGATATGAAGAGGATCTCTGCTACTATCTAGTAATATATGATATGAAGAGGAGCTCTGCTACAATCTAGTAATATATGATATGAAGAGGAGCTCTGCTACAATCTAGTAATATATGATATGAAGAGGAGCTCTGCTACTATCTAGTAATATATGATATGAAGAGGATCTCTGCTAATATCTAGTAATATATGATATGAAGAGGATCTCTGCTAATATCTAGTAATATATGATATGAAGAGGATCTCTGCTACAATCTAGTAATATATGATATGAAGAGGAGCTCTGCTACTAGTTAATACAGTAGAGGATAAAGGGGAGCTCTGCTACTAGCGAATATTAAATGGGGTAAAGGGGAGCTCTGCTACTATCTACTAATATATGGTATTAATGAGCGCTCTGCTACTAGCATTTAATATATGAAATAAAGGAGAGCTCTGCTACTAGTTATTAAAATATGGCATAAAGGGGAGCTCTGGTACTAGCCATCAATATATGACATAATGGGGAGCTCTGCTACTAGCCATCAATATATGACATAATGGGGAGCTCTGCTATTAGCTATTAATGAATAGGGTAAAGGGGAGCTCTGCTACTAGCCAATAATACATGGTATAAAGGTGAGCACTACTTGCAAGTAATGTATTAGATAAAGGTGAGCTCTGCTGCTAGTTATTAAAATATGGGATAAAGAGGAGCTCTGGTACTTGCCATCAATATATGACATAATAGGGAGATCTGCTACTAGCTATTAATAAATAGGGTAAAGTATTACTATCTAGTAATATATGATATGAAGAGGATCTCTGCTACAATCTAGTAATATATAATATGAAGAGGATCTCTGCTACAATCTAGTAATATATGATATGAAGAGGATCTCTGCTACTATCTAGTAATATATGATATGAAGAGGAGCTCTGCTACAATCTAGTAATATATGATATGAAGAGGAGCTCTGCTACAATCTAGTAATATATGATATGAAGAGGATCTCTGCTACTATCTAGTAATATATGATATGAAGAGGATCTCTGCTACAATCTAGTAATATATGATATGAAGAGGAGCTCTGCTACTATCTAGTAATATATGATATGAAGAGGATCTCTGCTAATATCTAGTAATATATGATATGAAGAGGATCTCTGCTAATATCTAGTAATATATGATATGAAGAGGATCTCTGCTACTATTTAGTAATATATGATATGAAGAGGAGCTCTGCTACAATCTAGTAATATATGATATGAAGAGGAGCTCTGCTACAATCTAGTAATATATGATATGAAGAGGAGCTCTGCTACAATCTAGTAATATATGATATGAAGAGGATCTCTGCTACTATCTAGTAATATATGATATGAAGAGGATCTCTGCTACAATCTAGTAATATATGATATGAAGAGGATCTCTGCTACAATCTAGTAATATATGATATGAAGAGGATCTCTGCTACTATCTAGCAATATATGATATGAAGAGGATCTCTGCTACAATCTAGTAATATATGATATGAAGAGGATCTCTGCTACTATCTAGCAATATATGATATGAAGAGGATCTCTGCTACAATCTAGTAATATATGATATGAAGAGGATCACTGCTACTATTTAGTAATATATGATATGAAGAGGAGCTCTGCTACAATCTAGTAATATATGATATGAAGAGGAGCTCTGCTACAATCTAGTAATATATGATATGAAGAGGATCTCTGCTACTATCTAGCAATATATGATATGAAGAGGATCTCTGCTACAATCTAGTAATATATGATATGAAGAGGATCACTGCTACTATTTAGTAATATATGATATGAAGAGGATCTCTGCTACTATCTAGTAATATATGATATGAAGAGGATCTCTGCTACTATTTAGTAATATATGATATGAAGAGGAGCTCTGCTACAATCTAGTAATATATGATATGAAGAGGAGCTCTGCTACTAGTTAATACAATAGAGGATAACGGGGAACCTTGCTACTAGATAATAATATATGAGATAATAGGGAGCTCTGCTACTAGCTAATAATAAATTGGGTAAAGGGGAGCTCTGCTACTATCTACTAATATATGATATGAAGGGGAGCTCTGCTGCTTTAAACCAATATATGGGATAACGGGGGGCTCTATCACCCACCTACCATGTTAGAAGAAATGACTCATCGCATGGCGGGTGCATGACATTTGGCTTGTGTGCGTCTAGAGAGCAAAATAATGTGTTCCTGGAAATTCTCAGGCCGGTCTGACTGGTTTAGAGGGAATTTCTTATGAGACCGAAGAGGAACTTGGTGATATTTGGTGTTTATCAGGCTGCACAGGCGGCTGCTTTGGGTGATCTGGGGGGGGGTTATTTAAAGTGTAACTCCGCTTTTACTGCCCAGAACATTACCCGTGCGCCGGATGTGTTTGTTAGTCACTTTGTATCAGTAATAAAGGAGATACAAAGACAAAGCACTTTTTTGCATAATATTAAAACCCCCGAAACATCCCAGGCTACAATATTAAGTAAAGTCACCTTTTTAAACAGGAACAACACCCAATAATTTGAGTTTTTTTGGTGTTGTTCCTCCCGTGAAAGCCGAAAACCTCAGCTCTTCCTGGTCCCCACATGGGCCACTCAGCCAATCAGTGACGCTCGCTCCATGCGGATGTCCTTTTATGCACTGGCCTCGGTGTGGCAAGGAAATCTAAGTGGCTCGAGCCCCTGCAGCTGCATCCCCCGCTAACCTTTAGCTGTGGGCCAAGGAACCCCAGCCCCCAATGCTATAGCCCCAGCACCCACATTCACCCCCTGCCCCCTTAGTCTCTCTCTCAGCCCCCTGTACCCAGCCCCACTGTACCCACAAGCCAAGGAACCCCAGCCCCCAATGCTATAGCCCCAGCACCCACATTCACCCCCTGCCCCCTTAGTCTCTCTCTCAGCCCCCTGTACCCAGCCCCACTGTACCCACAAGCCAAGGAACCCCAGCCCCCAATACTATAGCCCCAGCCCCCAATGCTATAGCCCCAGCACCCACATTCACCCCCTGCCCCCTTAGTCTCCCTCTCAGCCCCCTGTACCCACATGCCAAGGAACCCCAGCCCCCAATGCTATAGCCCCAGCACCGACATTCAATCCATGCCCCCTTAGTCTCCCTCTCAGCCCCCTGTACCCAGCCCCACTGTACCCACAAGCCAAGGAACCCCAGCCCCCAATGCTATAGCCCCAGCACCCACATTCAATCCCTGCCCCCTTAGTCCCCCTCTCAGCCCCCTGTACCCAGCCCCACTGTACCCACAAGCCAAGGAACCCCAGCCCCCAATGCTATAGCCCCAGCACCCACATTCACCCCCTGCCCCCTTAGTCTCCCTATCAGCCCCCTGTACCCACATGCCAAGGAACCCAGTCCCCAAAGCTATTGCCCCGGCATCATGGTTGGGGGACTCAGCAGGGATGCCTCGGGCCGGCCAGGGGCTTGTAAAATCCAGGGCTGATTTTTAACCCCAGTCTGCCGCTGTGCGCTGGAGATGCACCCCCAGTGCCGAAATGCTGCAAGGGCTTGTGGGAGATGTGTGGGGACCGGGCGATCCAGGGGGTTTCACAAAGCAGAGTGGCTGAAATTGGGGGGGGGGGGCATAAAGAGGGAGACAACCGCCCCAATCGGTTTTTAGACTCATGAGGGTGCTTGCTCCCCCCCGCACAATGAGCCACATGAATCAAACGTTCACCTAACTCCTCTAACCCCCCCAACCTTGTCCTTGTGAAAAAAAAAACAACCAAAAGTATGTCTCCTATTAGCAGGGCAGCTGCGGGCTCCCGGCACACAGGGTGAGGGGGCAGTAAGGGTCAGCGACAGTGGAGGACTGAGGTAAAAAATCAGCCCTGGATTTTACCAGCCCCTGGTCAGCCTGTGACATCCTTGCTGGGGCTGTAGCTTTGGGGACTGGGGTTCCTTGGCTTGTGGGTACAGTGGGGCTGGATACAGGGGGCTGAGAGGGAGACTAAGGGGGCAGGGATTGAATGTGGGTGCTGGGGCTATAGCATTGGGGGCTGGGGTTCCTTGGCTTGTGGGTACAGTGGGGCTGGATACAGGGGGCTGAGAGGGAGACTAAGGGGGCAGGGATTGAATGTGGGTGCTGGGGCTATAGCATTGGGGGCTGGGGTTACTTGGCTTGTGGGTACAGTGGGGCTGGGTACAGGGGGCTGAGAGAGAGCCTAGGGGGGCAGGGAGTGAATGTGGGTGCTGGGGCTATAGCATTGGGGGTTGGGGTTCCTTGGCTTGTGAGTACAGTGGGACTGGGTACAGGGGGCTGAGAGGGAGACTAAGGGGGCAAGAATCAAATGTAGGTTTTAAAAGAAGCAGCCCAACTGGCCCCAAAGCAGTGCAACCCACCAGGGCATTGTCCCGGGTCTAGCTATGGCCAGTCCTTGGTCAGCAGTCACCTAAAAAGTCCATTTTTCTAAAGGGGAACAAAACCCACCAGCGAGTGGATACTAGTAATAAATCACCTTCTGCATCACAAAAAACAGTTGCCATGAGTGCTCCCACTGCCAACAGTGCTCCCACTGCATGGTCTATTGTTTGGTCTCAGTATGATGGTGGTGGAGCCATGTTTCACCACCCATAACTATTCCAGAATAGAAGTCTCTTGGATTTTCTCTAAGCGGGTCTAAATTCTCTCGGCTAAATTGCTGGTCACTTATTTCGGGAATCACCATCCATGGTACCCACTAGGAACTAACCTTTGGCATCACCAAAACACCGTGAATGATGGAAACAGTGCCAACAGATTCATGAGCAATAACACTGACACCAACAATCATGGCCTCCACTTTACGGCACATTTTTCTTTGACGAGATTTCAACAGGACGCTCTGAACATCTCATCTTCTATGATTCCCTCCCCCAATTATACAGCTTGGCCCAAAACATTATATACTGGCAACCAACGGGAGGGCCCCCACTGACCGCCAAATACTCAAGACAAGACAAATATATCTTTATTGGTTGATCCACAAAAGACTGGTTAAAAGAATTTAAAATACATACAATAGACAAAGACTAATAATAATCAATAAACACTTATTAACCAACAATCCATTATATCCCATATAATGCAACACCCAAAGTCCACCCTATCCTGAAGTGCATGTGCAATTATAATTACTAATGTAAATAACGTGAATCAATTAATATAGTACAAATATACAATAATCAAAAATTTCGCCCTGATGAAGTGACATTCTCATCGCCACGTAACGCTTTGGCCAGGGGAGGGGCGCTGCTCACTTTTTACCATGGATATGTAAGATCTCTCATGCTGTGTGTTTATTGTCCTTTGTGTCACCCCGCTGAGTCCTCAATTAGGGTATTTTTACCATTATAGATTGGCACTTTAGGGATCATGGTGATATATTAGCATTTTTGATTATTGTATATTTATACTATATTAATTTATTCACGTTATTTACATTAGTAATTATAATTTTGGGAAAGAAAGATAGAAAGAGGGAGAGAAAAAGAGAAAGAAAAAGAGAAAGAATGGGTTTCCGGCCCCCACCAATACATTGAGAGACGACGAGGCCGATTCATTAATAGCGCCAGGTAGCGACAGATGAGCGCCAGTAGCGTGATTTTCACAGCGCCCGCTAGTATTCGCTGTGCTTGGCTGGGGTTTGCTTGTTGTCAGCGACTCAGTCGGTGTGCGGTAATGTTGAATACGGGGCTAGGAGTCGCTGTTTCACAGGTTCCGCGTTGTATGGATGCGCCTGACAGCGAATGGCCAGAGCGAACGGCTTGCTGCAGATTCATTAAAAAATCACGCTCAAAAATTTCTCGCGCTGTGAATTCCTTGTTTAAACCCCAGAGCGCTGGCGGCGATGTGTGTAAAGTAGTTTTTAACCCCCAAACAACCTTTTTTTTTATATGTAAAAATTATACAAGTTTTTCTAAACATTTTGTAATATGAATACATTAATATCAGACCTGTAATATCAATTCTGCACATTTTTTTTTTTTTTTTTCTTTTGACTTAAAAAAAAAAAAATCCTAACATTGCAGAAGTGGTCACAGAATTTTGGACATTAAAAAAAAACAAAAAAAAAAACAGTAATAGCAATTAATTATGATTATTTAAAGATTGCTCCATTGAAATGCATTGGACCACGCCAGGTCATACCTGTCGCTGTGATGGGATTAACAGCGGCGCTGTTCGTTGCAGTCGGCTACATGATGAATCCCGCGCTAGCTGACGCTCTCGCCGGTGCTAGCCTCATTTAGCGTGATAAATGCGTCATTGTGACCGCCGCCGGGCGTACATGATTCGGTAGCCGCCGATAGCTGGCGGTACCTGGCGCTCGTCAGACACTACCTGGCGCTAGCCCTTGATAAATAAGGCCGTAAGCTAGCTCCCTAGATCCACAGTAACTCCCGGTCAAAATGTCTCAACAGGAAATGGGATATCCAGTCCTTCCAGGTAGCTAAAAAGAGAGTCAGGTCCCCTTGTATGGAGGCCACCATCTTCTCGAAAAACATAACCTCATTGACTTGTAAAATCAGGCTCCCACAGGGATGTCTGGCTTCTTCCAGGAAAGCGCTACAATCATTGTGATATGGACTTTCGAGCATTCTGGAGGTTTCAAGACCAGCCGCACAGAGGGGGTCAGCTGTAATCCGGTGGCCTTTCTAATAACCTAAAATACCCTGGCCCAGAATCGTTTTGCCACCCTGCAATTCCACCAGATGTAGATATATGTTCCGCTATGATGGCAACCCCGGAAACAGTCCGAGGAGTAAGATGGACAAAATCGATGAACCCTCTCGGAACTAGATACCACCTAAGCGATACCTTAGTGTTAATCTCTTGAGCGCCTACATTTAGGTACCCTGAAAAAGAATGCCTCCAGTCACTGTCCGAGAGGGTTATATTAAGATCAACCTCCCCTTTCAACGCGACTTTAATGGGTGCCCCCTTTGTAAGGAATTTAATTGCAGAAGCTCCAAACTATTGTAGGCCAACACTAGCCATCATGTAGCTTCCAGTGCTTTCATGAGACTGAACTGCTGCTGTGTGTGTCCAAAATTGTCTCAACCTCCATTGACAAGATCAGGTATTTAACACAAATGTGGTAGAGAACTTACTAAACACTATATATATATATATATATATATATATATATATATATATATATATGTGTCAATCAGAGAGTTTTCAACATCCTCACCATCACACTTCAGTTTGGCAGCCCCCAGGCAGCCACCCAAAGTGTCACCTTCAGGAAACATCCCCAGGGCAGTGCACAGATCTCGCTTCTCATGTGGGGGTTCATGTCCTTTATCTACTTTAAACAAAAATAATACGTGTTTACAGCATACAGAGAGCGGTAAAACTAGGAAATAGAGAGAGAAACAAGACCGCCAGTAACCCAGTGCACACACACATAGTCAATAGCCTTTATCATAGTGCTACAGGAACCAAGCAGGACATAGCTGTTATGATTTACAGAAGGAAATCTTCACAGTGTTCTCCCCATCACAGCAGTGGGGCGCACAAATCACAAAAAGCTGGGGGCTAGTTGCATTTCAATATCGGGCTCGTTGATGTTATACAATGTATCACAGCTGATTACAATTGAAACAATTATGATCCATCAGCTGTAACCTGGTTGTAGCATACAAAACAGTTGGCCAGCTAGGAGTTAATCCATAAAAACTTCAAACTATATTATTCCAACATTTAAAATCCATCAGATCCCTCAGGTAAAAATTCCATATACAAAATTCATGAATTGTCTACGCGTTTCAGACCAGCCAGTCTTTACTCATGACTACATTCCCAATATAATAGATTCATTAAATATGCGCAAACTTCGCAGCCACACCTGTGTGAACAAATCCTATTGGGCCATACACACCTGCCATATAATTGATTACATAGAGGGTAAAAGAACACAGAACATAAAGAGACTTACCTTGTAAGCTAGCCGTCTCGATGCGGCCGGTGACCCCCTCAAAATCGCTGTGAGAAGCCAGAAGCAGCGAGCATGCTCGAGCCCTGCAACACAGCGCCCCCCCCTCCCCCAACAACAGCTTCCTAGCCGCGAACCGCACCTGGGGTGCTGATACCGATCGCGAAAACTCCTCTGCAGTGCCGCCCCCACAAAGGAGAGCAACAATACGACACCAACGAGGAGACGCTAACCACGGCGCTCCCCAGCTGACAGACACAGCAGAAAGAAGCTCACCCGGACGACAATCAAACCCAAGCCCAACAAAGCAGCAAAATATCAAATTCAACCTGGCTATAACAACTTTAAACATTGTAACTCTCACCAGGGAGCTAGCAGGCTTTTCGGAATGACTCATGTTGTTTGTTATAGTCACAGCAGGAGAGAGGTAATGCAATCTGATTTTTCAAATGTCTATCGCAATGTATAGTACTGTGAGCCTTTGTATAATTGAAACACTTTTATAGATTGCAAGAATATTCCTTCTGCTTTAGGGCAATTCAGCTCTTTCCCAGAAGGCAGCCTAATGCCCACAGACAGAGCCCATGTATTAGAGGTACAGTGGTACCTTGTACAATACGCACTTTCCCCACCACCCGCTGTGTGCTGTCGGGTTTTGATTAGGGACTCTGAGAACGCACCACTTCCCAAGTTGTTGTTAATAGATTTGGGCTTAGTTTTGGGCCTGGATCTTGCCAATATGCTTCAGTTCACCACATCCTGGAGACCATCAAGATCCTGGTTAAATTCGGCTTCCCTGCTCCCCTCCTGCTGTGCAATACACACAGCAGTGGGGAAGCGAGGGAAAGCTGGTTACACTGTCAGGTGTGCAAGCCTGCTTCAGCCAGGCACAGTACCCTCCTTTGAAGAAGGAATAAAGCAGTTGAGGAGCATAGGCCTGGGAAGTTTCTAGGCAAAATATTGCCCAGTGCGAGCAGAAAATAATTCTGCCCCCTCCTCACCCATCCTATGGTAATGCTGCTGCCTCATATTGGTTATATGCCATGCTACGTCTCTACTTTAGCAGCAAGCAGTGCCCCCTCCCCATGACTGTGCCCAATATGGGGGGGATGAGGGGCTTAGCGTATGGCCGCAACTACTACTGTATACCTACTATATATGCAGAAAACAGGATGGCTTCCATAAAAGTGCCCCCAAAAGCCTCAGCACCCAGGGCAATTGCCCTGCTCACCCTCCCCTAGAAAGAGGCCAGTAGTCAGACAAGGTAAGTTAGTCAGCAGATCAATAACACATCACGGTTAATTCCCTTTGAAACCGGAAGATGTCCATAAGCTCAGAACTGGCAGAAACCAGCGGTGCCCAAGTAGATCTATCCACTGTTCTTGTTCGCCAAGAGCCAGACCATCAATATGTAAACAAGGCTAAGTGACTCTACAATACAGGAAAACATAGGGACTGGGGTGCAGAAGTATGGTTGATTGATGAGTCCAGAAAACGTGAGACATTTCACTGTAGCAGAAGGCACTTTGTTGGCCGCAGGACTGGAGAGTGCTATAGAGCAGTGGTACTTAACTGGCAGACCGGGGTCCGAATGCGGACCTCGACGCCAGGTTTCCGGACCCCTGCCCTTACAGTCCTGCACTCAGTTGCTACAGTCCTGCACTCAGCAGTGTCTTCTTTACTTTATTGGCGATGTAGTGCTTACAGCTCTGCCTCATATATTTCTGTCCTTCTAGTTCTGCCCAACCATCTCTTCTCCCAGCTCTCTCTCCATCCCTCCCTGCCCTTCCCGTTCTCTCTATCCATCCCTCTTTCTTACAGCTTCTCTCCCATTCAGCCATCTTCCCCTGAGCCCTATCTATCCATCCTTGTTACCAGACCTTATTGCCAGTAACATTTTCATTTCTAGCCCACCACTGTACACGGCCTGCACAGAATGCATGGGGGGCTAAAAGCATTGTTTCAGGGGCCAGAGCTGTAGGTTCTGTGGGGCCCCCAAAAAGCGCCTGTTTTTTCCCAGTGCCCAATAGGATTCTTGGGGTGGAGGCAAGCAGCCTTTTTTAGTTTTCCCAGTGGAATCTATAGCCCCTCCACCCAGTGCACTTATTTCTAACAATCCACCCCCCGCGACAGCCCCCCCATCCGGACCTTCATTTCTCAACGGATGCCTGTACCCCTGCTATAGAGTGTCTGCATGTTACATTTTGGAAGCAACCCTGCGGGGTTTCTGTATATTTGAGGTTGAATGAATCTGGGTTAGAAACCAGTGTTGGGTGTTGGAAATATAAACTTTAATTTTTCCCCCATACAGCGCACCACGCTCTGGCGGCATCTGATGACTCAGTATGCGGCTCCCCAGTGGTCTCCAGTCGTATAGTAGGTGGGACAGATGCCCTGGATGGCGAGTGGCCCTGGCAGGTCAGTCTGCAGTATAAGGGACGACACTTCTGCGGTGGCTCCCTGATCGCTCCACAGTGGGTGCTGTGTGCCGCACATTGCTTCAAGACGTGAGTATGCGTTTATCACTGGCGTACTAAAATTGTGTAAAGGTGGTATTAGGGTCAGCTTTAATTGTCACATCAGTAGTAATCATGGTTAACTTATTTGCAATCCAACACATGTCAAAGTGTCATCTCTCCTAAGCAATTTTATACAGCACACAGGTAAGGGTAAATGGGACTGCAGGGATGGGGAGATGACAAGATGGTATCACAGCAGACAGACACTCAACGGCAAGCAGGATCAGTGAAAGCATCAGCTTGTTTTATTAGTGCAGGGTCGTGAAAAGAAAGTTTAATGCTTTAATTCACATCACAGTTCACAGTCCAAATACACTTGCATTGCTTGTAACAATACAGACACCATTGCTTCATAAGGACATTTCAGTGTAAGGGTTAACTAGGCTTGTGTCCTTCCAGCAAGACCTTTGCTTGTCTAAACATTTCAGTATAGGGTTGGTATTTCCCAATTACATTTTTCCGGAGGGCCACCACCCCACTTTGAGCTGAGCACCCCCTCGTAGTGAGGACCGTCAATGGGATATCCCAGACTGGGACACAGAATTGTCCAACGTCAGCAGAGGGGCCTTGAGCTGGCAGCAAGTAACACACATGGGCAACCTCAACTCCACAGAATTTGATCCCGGACCCGTCCCCAACACGAGGGCTTCTGCCTCACACAATAGTCACTACTTGGCAGAGTTCTCAGACGGGGCAGCCACACCTTACCGGCTTCTCCTTCACAACCTGTTGGTCCCTTTTGGATCCTCTGTACTCCTAAGGGACACCTCCTCTGTCGCTTCCACACCAGGACTCCACTGGGTTTCTTCATGCATGGACCTCAACTCATTCTGCATAGACCTCAGCTCTCTCTCTCTCTGCAACTCAGCACAGCTCTGCTTCACTACAGCCATGTCTTCCATCTGCATTCGGGTCTCATCTCTGCTATAGTCCCTTTAGCTTGGTTATGGACAATCTTCCTGTCTGGCCCTCTGGCTTCACATTATATAATCTCTGTTCTCTTACAATGTTGCCTACAATTTTCCCTCCAAAAACAAATGTATCATATGCATCTTAAAGAGCAACTTTGAATTATAATTCTGAGTCTGAGAGTAAATTCTCTTTCCATCTGTGGTCTTATACTCCCATCTAGTGGCCAAAAGGGAAATTGCAACACTATTTTCACATTAATGGATCATTTTCAGATAAATCCCTTTTTGAGCACATACATGCACGAGTGCTTTTTTTCACTCTACAATTGTTATAGTTAACTGCTCATTTTATAATGTTTGGTTGACCAAAATCACAATTAGAGGTAAGTGAATTTTATAGAAAATTATTTGGATGATTAGACAAATTTTCCCAAGAAACTGGGGTTTGTCCGAATCAAATTTTTACGAATCCGTCAAAAGTTGCTAACCTACCTGTCTTCGCTCATTGAGGTGGATCCATGTCCACGCTGGTCCCTGTAGTCCACCTGGGATCGGAGGAGGCCCTCTGGTGATGTTAGGCAGTGTGTGAAGAAGCAGTTCTGGCAGCTTAATCAGGGCTGTATGATTGCAGTCGCTCAGCCTCTAGTGCCGCACTTTGAGGGTGCCGGTCTGGCTTCTCCTTGGGGGTGTCCCCACCCCCTTTCTTTTGTATAAGGCTTGTGTTCATTTCTGTGATGGTTCTGTGAGTCAAGACATTGGCCAATCAGTTGGGAGACAGCGCTGGAAGTACTCACCTCCTCCCGCCACTGAACACTGCCGGAGGACCTCCCCCGGATCCAGACAGTCTACAGGGGCCAGCGTGGACATAGACCAAGGACATTATCTCAAGGACAGGTTGGGATATTTTTTAAGGATTTCAGGAAAAAAATCGATCAGAACAAATTCCCAAAAAATCCTGAGAAATTTGGGGCAAATTCCAAATCGTTCTAATCGGTTCACTCTAATTAATTGCAACAAAGAAAAAAGCAGTTCACCCAGCCCCAAGAAGCTCCATGGGAAGATGCAGGAACAGGGTACTCAGGCCCTAAGTGTGTTCCAAGTCCAGAATTGCCAGCACCCGAATTTACCATTAAAACTATCATGCAGCAGGTTGAGTTCAGATTGCAGGGAGTCAATTTTGTTGCTAGCAAGGCGGGCTCCGGAGACTACTATCCAAATCCCAAGCCTCGACTCGAATCTGAAATGCATCTCACTGTTCTTCTTTGACTCTTCTTTGACTATTTTTGTGTTCTTTTGTGGTGTCATTAGAGGGGCATGCTGGGAATTAATGAAGGGTAATGACTGATGCGTGTGTTCCTGCTTTGCAGTTACCCCTCGAGCTCCATGGTGGTGTATCTGGGCCTCTACAGGCTGTATACGAATAGTTCTCACGCATTTTCCACCACAATACGGCAAGTGATCACTAGCAGCACTTTCCAAAATGCTGGAGACACCTGGGACATCGCTCTGGTGCAACTGGCCAGTCCTGTGACTTACACCCAATACATCATGCCGATATGTCTGCCGTCCTCCTCCTCCGTCACCTTCCCCTGCGGCATGGATTGCTGGGTGACCGGCTGGGGCGCCACATCTGAAGGAGGTAAGTCCAACCAGATATAAACACAACAAATGTATCTCAGTAACAAGCCGCCAGATCAGCTCAAATTGGTCTCACAAAATAGAAAGGCCGCACAATCCAAAATGTAATAAAATATATCTAGGCCTTTAATGTCACATCAAGTAATAACATACATACATTTAATACAAACAACAATAGACTCATTGAAAAACATATAAAACACTGTCTGAATGAGTGGACCTCTTATGGCTCTATTATTAGTTATTGCAACATGCCCTTTATAAATAAATTAAAAATAATCTAAATTAATCAATACTGAATACATACATTTAATACAAACAACAATAGACTCATTAAAAAAACATCTAAAACACTGTCTGAATGAGTGGACCTCTTATGGCTCTATTATTAGTTATTGCAACATGCCCTTTATAAATATATTAAAAATAATCTAAATTAATCAATACTGAATACATACATTTAATACAAACAACAATAGACTCATTAAAAAACATATAAAACACTGTCTGAATGAGTGGACCTCTAATGGCTCTATTATTAGTTATTGCAACATGCCCTTTATAAATAAATTAAAAATAATCTAAATTAATCAATACTGAATACATACATTTAATACAAACAACAATAGACTCATTAAAAAACATATAAAACACTGTCTGAATGAGTGGACCTCTAATGGCTCTATTATTAGTTATTGCAACATGCCCTTTATAAATAAATTAAAAATAATCTAAATTAATCAATACTGAATACATACATTAATACAAACAACAATAGACTCATTAAAAAACATATAAAACACTGTCTGAATGAGTGGACCTCTTATGGCTCTATTATTAGTTATTGCAACATGCTCTTTATAAATAAATTAAAAATAATCTAAATTAATCAATACTGAATTGTTTTGTGCAAAGATACAGTGCTAAAAAGACTAATGGTAAGTGTGCGAAACCCTATTACATAGTACAATAAACTAAAACATTGTATAAAGTGCAAAGTGCTAAAACAAGTTTTGAATTTGTACAGACAAGAGTGTGAACATCTATTAAATGCACAGAACAATCACAATTAAAGGATAACAATTCAGGGCAAGATAAAGTAATCAATGAAATTCATATCACCATAATCACAAGAGTCCCGGGTCCACATCAAAACAGGCCAAAATGGCACCGACGCGTTGCGTGGGCTCCGCTACTCCCACTTCATCAGGATGTATCTCATTTTGGGGGCTTAGTAATGGCCACTCTTGGTTTGTAGCAGAGTACACTGTTGTGGTGGACGCTGTCAACGATTCAGTAAGAGTTTTAAAACATTCTCATGGTAGTAACAAATTCAATTCATGAGAAAAAAGCCTGAGAATGTCACTGTTACTGAATCACCAAATAGGAAGACAATGAAAGTCAATGGCTCTGTTACTGAATCACCAGCTAGGAAGACAATGAAAGTCAATGGCACTGTTACTGAATCACGAGATAAAAAGATAATGAAAGTCAATGGCACTTTCTTACTCCTCAGAAAACTAGAGAACTGTTTACTCCTTTCTACTCTGTAGTAAAAGCTGCCATTGACTTTCATTGTCCCCCTATCTGGTGATTTTTTTTCTAATTTTTTTTCTCATTAAATGAATTTTTTACTACCATGAGAATTTTTTTCAACTCTTACTGAATTGAGGCCTGAGTGCCTATATTATCCCCCACAAGCTTCCTGCCAAAATATTTAAACATAATGATAGGCTAAATGCTAACTCCAGCCAAAACTTTTTTCTCAGTTCTGAGGAAGCAGGAAAACAAAACTTGATTTTGAGTTAAAGGGGGGATCTAGCCTCATATCCCACATGGTCACTGGAGAGGGGAGGCTTATTAACCCTTTCAGTGCCAGCCTACTTCAGATGCCGTCACCCTCTGCTGCCGGGCCATTTTTCAGCATTTTGCTCTACGTATGTTTAACTGTGATTTTTGCAAGACTTTCCAGGGATTTTCAGAAAAAAATTATATTGTTTTTTTTTAACTTTTTTATATTTTCGGGCCTTTCACGATATTTTTCACGATATTTTTAGGTAAAAGATATAAATATATTTTTCCAATTTTGTTGTGTTTTTTTTTTTTAATAAAAACTATACATTTTTCAAGTCCCATTTCTCCCGATTACAACGGTATCACATATGTATCAGTAGACAACCGTTCCTGCCCATACTGAAAAGAGTGTTTTATGACACTTTTTCAAATACAATAAAACTATTATGTGCACTATCAAGGGTTAAAACCTTAAAGTGGACCTTCACCCTGAATAAGAGCCTAACTGTTCCCCCCCCGTACATACAGATTGCCCACATTAATCCGGACCTTTACCCTGGATTAGAGCCTATCTTGTATGTTCCCCCCTGTACATACAGATTGCCCACATTAATCCGGACCTTTACCCTGAATAAAAGCCTATCTTGTATGTTTCTCCCGCCCTGTACATACAGATTTCCCACATTAATCTGGACCCTCACCCTGGATAAGAGCCTATCTTGTATGTTTCCCACCTCTATATATACAGATTGCCCACATTAATCCAGACCTTCACCCTAGATAAGAGCCTATCTTGTATGTTTCCCCCCTGTACATACAGATTGCCCACATTAATCCGGACCTTCACCCTAAATTAGAGCCTATCTTGTATGTTTTCCCCCTGTACATACAGATTGCCCACATTAATCTGAACCTTCACTCTGAATAAGAGCCTGTCTTGTATGTTTCCCCCCCTGTACATAAAGATTGCCCACATTAATCTGAACCCTCACCCTGAATAAGAGCCTATCTATTATGTGTCCCCCTCCCCCCTTACATACAGCTTGCCCACATTAATCCGGACCTTCACCCTGAATAAGAGCCTATCTTGTATGTTCCCCCCCTGTACATACAGATTGCCTACATTAATCCGGACCCTCACCCTGAATGCAGCATATGAGCGCTGCTTGTTGTGTTGGTCTGGTTTAGGTCATCTTCTTGCTAGAATAACTCACTTTCTTTGGTGTTCCTATCTATGTCCCTAGGGAGTCCGCCATCAGACGGAACTCTCCAGATGGTCATGACGCCGCTAATTGACTACAAGACATGCGGTAATATGTATCACCTCCTGTCCAGTTCCTATGTGATCCAGAGTGAGAAGATATGTTCGGGCTACTCCAATGGTGGGAAGGACTCTTGTCAGGTACGTGCTTTGTTATAAGAAATAAGTCATCTAATTGTGCCAGTGCAGCCATGATATGAGCACTCTGCATATGGCCAAATCCTCAACCCAAGAGAGGGACTCATGTGCATATGTTTAATAGGTATTATATGTGCATATGCTTAATAATCTCCACCATGTACATTATGGAAGATGTTGGTTATTTACATTGTTGTGTACATATAATTGGTTGTGTCATAGTAGATGTTTGTTTCCTGTGATAATGCCTTTTTTGTATGATTCATTTTTGATTTCCTCATTGATCCATTGATAGCCATGTTATTAACTTTTGTGTTTTCCAACTTTGGGATCCGGTCCTGCGGCTCACGCTGTACTCACCTGGGCTCGCTCCGTTTCTGACATCTCCCGCGGTGACGCGCGCCCTGCCTGTGGCGGGTCTGCGCGCTCCTTTTCGCCTCCTCACTTCCGCTTTGTGGAACGCATTGTGTTCCGCTGGCGCACTTCAGGCCGGAGTGCGTCATGCGGCCCGATGCGTGGTCACGTGCGCCGGGCCCGCTGACGCACTTTCGGACGGAGTGCGATAGGCCGAAGTGACGTTAGAGCGTCACGACATGCGTCGGCGGTGATCTCGGGGGGGGGGGGGCAGCTGGTTTGTCCCTTATACTCTTTTTGATATATGATTTATTACTAAACATGCATTTGACCTATCCTATCCCAGCTTGTCCTTAAAATGGTTAACACTTTTTTGCACTAAAGTGACAACCTGGGTAGGTAAGGATAGGGTGAGATGATCTAGTTCTGAGGACTTAGCGTTGATGCCCCCTTGTGTGTCCTTTGTGGAAATGTCTTAATAGTGTTTATATGTTTTGGCTTGGTTATGAAATAAATATTTTGATACTTTTTATATTATAGTGGTGCTACTAGCCCGGGTACTCTTGGGGGAGTTTGGGAACCCCTGCTTTGTTTTCAAGAGAAGGACTAGGGTGATATGGAGAAGTGGTGAGGCATGAAGCGGTTGTGGGTTTAGGTCCCCAGTCCAGGCACATGTTAACTTTTTCCTTCCCTTATCCTGGGTTTGAACCAGGCCTATCTGTTGCATGAGGCCAACTATAGAAAGGTACCTCCCCGGCATGGGTGCTCCACTCCTCTGCCTTGCTCCTTCCTATGATGGAAGCGACGAAGACTTACTGTGGGGAGTTAGGGGCAGGGCCACAGCCAATGAGCCACCAATGATTGCCATCCCTGTTTCCACTGAACCTCCTCTGCAGTGCGTCCTAAGGCACCTTCCTCCCATATACAAAAAAGAGGAACACCCTATTAAGCAACACCCTAGATAATTCAAATAAGGGGAACAGAAGTGTGCCAAATCTGTAACCTGAATTGCTACTACAATAAACAAAAAATCTTATGTGGTTCCAGCCCTCCACAAGCAAACACAGTTACTCAGAAGGCACCACTCCAACCCCAAAATAAATTAATCAATAATACCGACTGATCTTAATATCCATTTTAATTAATCAATTCATCAATGATTTAAAAACATACATCAAGACTATACAACACAATAACATACATTTAAAAAACATATATACAAAACATATCTACAAAGAATAGCACCAGCAGGAGCGAACCACATAACCCATACTAACCATATTAACCCAAGTACCCCCCTAAGTATAAATTCCTATCCCTAAATTTTAAAGTGCCAATCTCCAAAGTGACCAGTGCAAAGTATGATCCTTAAATATGTAAAAAGCAAATATTTAAATCAATAAAAGTTCACCTCAATGTGTATAGCGATCATCTCCTGCTGGGCAGATATGTAAAACACCCACGCGTTCCGTAGCTATGTGCCACTTTCTCAAGGTGCCATCATCGGCATGGGTGCTCCACTCCTCTGCCTTGCTCCTTCCTATGATGAAAGCGGCATCGACTTACTGTGGGGAGTTAGGGGCAGGGCCACAGCCAATGAGCCACCAATGATTGCCATCCCTGTTTCCACTGGACCTCCTCTGCAGTGCGTCCTAAGGCACCTTCCTCCCATGATTTCATTACACCCCTGCCTTATCCCCCATGGGAACTGTGTAAAGTGAGCCATTTCAAACCATCTAAAATTGAATCAGATTGTATGCAAATACCTTATGTATTCTAAGTAGAGCTGCTGGCTTTGCTTCCATTTCTGGGTGGGGCATGTCATGGCTTGTTGCTTTATGAATCTTGAGCATGCTCTTCTGAGGGACCACTGTGGATTGCCATTGCTCACTTGCACAGAGAGCTCAAAGGGACAGAGTAGTTGTTAGACAACTTTCTTGCATGGTCCCGGATGAATGGAGCTAGAAGGAGGAGAAACTACTACAGATTTTACCCTGCAGGAAATGAAGGACAGGCATTAGGTGAGCTGCTTGCTGCCTTATTATAGCAAGAGTCTGTACTTTCCCTTTAGAGGGTTAGTAAACAGTCTGCGGCTGTGGGGTTGCTGAGTAGGTGGTAGGCAGTTTCTGGAGCTCATGCTGCTCAATGGCAGTGGTGGCAATGGAAATAGCAAGGATGAGTGGTCAACCCGAGACAGCGTTCAGTGCTGGAGGTAGCAGGTAGCAGAAGCAGATGTGGTCATACAGGGCAAGGTTATCAACAAGGTTGGCACAGAGACACGGTTAGATGTGGCAGGGTCGACAACAGGGCTTGGCACAAGACAAGGTGAGACATGGTCAAGGAGGCAACAGGGCTTGGCACAAGACATGGTTAGACATGGCCGAGGAGGAAACAGGGCTTGGCACAAGACATGGTCAGACATGGCCGGGGAGGCAACAGGGCTTGGCAGAAGACATGGTTAGACATGGCCAGTTAGGCAGACATGTCCTGGTAGGCAACAGGGCTTGGCACAGGACATGGTCAGCCACAGCAGGTTAGGCAACAGGGCTTGGCACAAGACATGGTCAGACACGGCCAGTTAGGCAACAGGGCTTGGCAGAAGACATGGTTAGACATGACCAGTTAGGCAGGCATGTCCTGGTAGGCAACAGGGCTTGGCACAGGACATGGTCAGCCACGGCAGGTTAGGCAACAGGGCTTGGCAGAAGACATGGTCAGACACGGCCAATTAGGCAACAGGGCTTGGCAGAAGACATGGTTAGACATGGCCAGTAAGGGAACAGGGCTTGGCATGCCTTGTAGGCAAAAGGGCTTGGCACAAGATATGGTCAGACAAGGCTTAGGAGGCAACAGGGCTTGGCACAAGACATGGTAAGACATGGCCGGGGAGGCAACAGGGCTTGGCCCAAGACATGGTCAGCCACGGCAGGTTAGGCAACAGGGCTTGGCACAAGACATGGTCAGACACGGTCAGTTAGGCAACAAGGCTTGGCACGAGACATGGTCAAACATGGCCTGATAGGCAACAAGACTTGGCACAAGACATGGTCAGACATGGCGGGGGAGGCAACAGGGCAGACACAGTCAGTTAGGCAACAAGGCTTGGCACAAGACATGGTCAGACATGGCCAGTTAGGCAACAGGGCTTGGCACAAGACATGGTCAGACAGGGTCGGGGAGGCAACAGGGCTTGGCATAAAACATGGTCAGACATGGCTGGGGAGACAACAGGGCTTGGCACAAGACGTGGTCAGACATGGCTGGGGAGGCAACAGGGCTTGGCACAAGACATGGTCAGACATGGCGGGGGAGGCAACAGGGCTTGGCACAAGACATGGTCAGTTAGGCAACAGGGCTTGGCACAAGACATGGTCAGACATGGCCAGTTAGGCAACAGGGCTTGGCATAAGACATGGTCAGACATGGCCGGGGAGGCAACAGGGCTTGGCACAAGACATGGTCAGACATAGCCGAGGAGGCAACAGGGCTTGGCACAAGACATGGTCAGACATGGCCGGGGAGGCAACAGGGCTTGGCACAAGACATGGTCAGACAGGGTCGGGGAGGCAACAGGGCTTGGCACAAGACATGGTCAGACATGGCCGGAGAGGCAACAGGGCTTGGCACAAGACATGGTCAGACATGGCTGGGGAGGCAACAGAGCTTGGCACAAGACATGGTCAGACATGGCTGGGGAGGCAATGGAGCTTGGCACAAGACATGGTCAGACATGGCCGGGGAGGCAACAGGGCTTGGCACAAGACATGGTCAGACATGGCTGGGGAGGCAACAGAGCTTGGCACAAGACATGGTCAGACATGGTTGGGGAGGCAACAGGGCTTGGCACAAGACATGGGCAGACATGGCGGGGAAGGCAACAGGGCTTGGCACAAGAAATGGTCAGACATGGCTGGGAAGGCAACAGGGCTTGGCACAAGACATGGGCAGACATGGCCGGATAGGCAACTGGGCTTGGCACAAGACATGGGCAGACATGGCGGGGAGGGCAACAGGGCTTGGCACAAGACATGGTCAGACATGGCGGGGAGGGCAACAGGGCTTGGCACAAGACATGGGCAGACATGGCGGGGTCACAACTGTGCATGGCCAGACTTTATAAAATCAACTGTCCTGGAAAGTGCTTTGACTGGGTCTCACTACTGGCAAGACGTACACTGGAGTCTACTACACAGAACCCAAGACACGACCTGGCAGTCACTGAATCTAAGGACAACCCCTGTTCTTATATAGGGCCCCCCACAATACAGAATAGGCTGTTCCATGGGAGAAGCCCCAAGTTCTACCAATGAGGAACTGAAGGCTTTGGTAGGTAAAAAACAAGGAGGAATTTGAGGCTTCTACCCCTATAACCACCAACAAGGGAGCACCACCCAAGTTACATTTAAACAATCATTTTATTGAGAGTACAAACAACACACAATTAAAATCCACATATAAAGGGTTAAAAAAAAAAATATATATATATATATATTGTAGGGATCTTCCCGGGGGATGGTGTGTTTGGACACAGTTCACGACAGACTTAGGTGTTATAAAAGCAGGTCTTGGCGTTTATTCATGGCATAAACAGTCCAGTAAACAAAACATACAGCAGCAGCGTGCTTCTTTAGTGTACAAAACAAAATAAAGACCTAGCCCGTCTGGGCGCTTACTTAGCAGGTTCTTCTCACCTAGCTGACACTTTCAAAATACAGCGTTCGCCTGGACATCGCAGGGTGAGTTTTTAGCTCCAGCAGTGGCTGCGTTCGCAGCTTCCTTCACAGACACACACAGGCTGTTCATTTCAGGCTGAGAGCAATAGCCTGCAGCTCTGCAGAGCTTTTACCTCCCAGGCTAATTAGGATCAGAGCTCACCTGATTCAAAACCCAAACCGGATCGGAGGGGTGTGGAATGACAGGTCCCTCTACCAAACCTACCTGCCATTCCATATAAATCCAGGCCCGGCAAAATTGAACAACACCTCAGCAGCATACCACTGCTGGGAAACAAATCAACCCTGGACTTACCATCTCACCCAGCGTAGTAACCTAGGTGAAATGTACACCCCCTCGATCACTTCTCCAGTGACATGTCTACATATCCCCCCCCTCTTCTTCAGACCGGAGGGCTGAGCATTTTGTCCCCACAGACAATGTACCCTCGACAATGCGTCAGCATTTGCCTGTAATTTCCCTGGCCTGTGTTCCACAGTGAAATTAAAGTTTTGTAGGGACAGAAACCATCTAGTCACTCTTGCGTTTCTCTCCTTATTTAACTTCATCCATGTTAGGGGGGCATGGTCTGTCACTAACTTGAATTTCCTTCCTAGCAAGTAATATTTTAGGGATTCGAGGGCCCACTTCACTGCCAAACATTCTCGCTCCACAATGGCATAATTTTTTTCGGCCGGGGTTAGCTTTCTACTCAAGTACATCACCGGATGCTCCTCACCATTTACTACTTGTGAGAGTACTGCACCTAAGCCTGTGTTAGAAGCATCTGTCTGGACCAGAAATTCTCGCCTGAAATCGGGGGTAACTAACACAGGTTGTTGGCACAAGGCAGACTTAAGGCTTTGGAAAGCCTTCTCGGCCTCTGGAGTCCACGTGATCATGGCTCTCTTTCCGCCCTTGGTCAAGTCCGTTAGGGGAGCAGCAACTGAGGCGAAGTTCGGCACAAATCTACGGTAATAGCCCGTAATACCAAGGAAAGCTCTGACCTGTTTCTTTGTCAGGGGTCTAGGCCAATTCTGTATTGCCTCCACTTTATTAAGCTGTGGCTTAATCAACCCTCTTCCAATAATGTAGCCCAGATACTTGGCCTCTTCTAGGGCTATTGCACACTTCTCGGCATTTATGGTCAACCCCGCATCACTTATGGTATCCAATACAGCCTGTACCTTACAGAGGTGACTTTCCCAATCAGGGCTAAAAATGACCACATCATCGAGGTAGGCAGCTGAGTAATCACGATGTGGTCGCAAAATCAAGTCCATCAACCTCTGGAAAGTCGCAGGTGCTCCATGTAACCCGAACGGCATCACTACATACTGGAATAGCCCATCAGGGGTGGAGAATGCAGTTTTCTCTTTAGCCTCATTAGTAAGTGGAATCTGCCAATAGCCCTTTGTGAGATCGAGGGTGGTTATGTATCTGGCATTACCCAACTTCTCAATCAACTCATCTACCCTGGGCATAGGATAGGCATCGAACTTTGAGATCTCATTCAACTTTCTGAAATCGTTACAGAACCTCCAAGTTCCATTAGGCTTTGGGATTAATACAATCGGGCTGGACCATTCACTCTGTGACACCTCAATTACTCCCAGATCAAGCATACGTTTTACCTCGGCAGATACGGCTTCCCTACGGGCTTCTGGGATCCTATAGGGCTTGAGGTTTACTCTGCTTCTAGGCTCAGTTTCAATGTGATGACAGATGAGGTGTGTACGCCCTGGAAGGTCAGAAAACTTGTCTTTGTTTTTCTGTAAAAATTCCTGAACCTCCTGTTTCTGTGACACTGATAGGGTATCACCAACCTTGACTGGAGGGATTGGTTGTGACAAATTATTAACAGTATTTGTCGCCCCCAAGGATTCCCTGTCTTTCCAGGGCTTAATCAAGTTTACGTGGTAAACTTGGAAAGGCTTCCTTCTACCTGGTTGGTGCACCTTGTAGTTCACCTCACTGACCTTTTCCACAATCTCATAGGGACCTTGCCACTTCGCCAGGAATTTACTCTCAACAGTGGGAACTAGTATAAGGACCCTATCGCCTGGGTTAAATGTCCTGATTCTTGCAGACCGGTTGTAGATTCTACTTTGGGCCTCTTGCGCCCTCTGGAGGTGTTCCCTTACTAGGGGCATTACAGCGGCTATACGGTCCTGCATTTGTGCTACATGCTCAATAACGCTCCTGTATGGGGTGGACTCGCTCTCCCATGTCTCTTTTGCAATGTCCAGTAGACCCCTAGGGTGACGACCATAGACCAACTCGAATGGTGAGAACCCTGTGGATGCTTGGGGCACTTCCCTAATAGCAAACATGAGGTAGGGTAACAAATGATCCCAGTCACGGCCATCTTTTTCCACCACTTTTTTCAGCATATGTTTCAAAGTTTTGTTAAATCTCTCCACCAATCCGTCCGTCTGGGGGTGGTATACAGAGGTACGGATGGGTGAGATTTTAAATAGTTTGCATAACTCCTTCATCACCTTTGACATAAAGGGTGTACCTTGGTCAGTCAGGATTTCTTTGGGGATTCCAGTCCTAGAGAACATATAAAACAACTCACGTGCAATTGTTTTAGATGCGGTGTTTCTTAAGGGCACAGCTTCAGGATAGCGGGTCGCATAATCCATGACCACCAGAATATATTGGTGTCCTCTAGCGGATTTTACAATGGGACCCACTAAATCCATGGCTATACGCTCAAAAGGCACCTCTATAATAGGGAGCGAAACCAAAGGACTGCGAAAATGTGACACTGGGGCACTAAGCTGACATGTGGGGCACGACTCGCAGTACTTTTTAATATCACCATATATCGCCGGCCAGTAGAACCTCTGGAGAACCCTCTCCTGCGTTTTGTCAGTCCCCAAGTGTCCCCCAAGAACATGGTTATGTGCCATGTCCAGCACCTGACGCCGGTACGGCTTAGGCACCAGAAGCTGTTCCACAATCTCATCCTTAACCTTAGTGACTCTATAGAAAAGATCATTAGTCACAGAAAAATGTGGAAATCTTTTCTCAGCATCTGGTTCCTGAGGTACCCCATTCATGACAGCAACCTGCTCTCTCGCATTTTTGAGAGTGGGGTCCTGTAACTGTGCAGTCCCAAAATTATCCCTAGACACCTCTAAGTCGGGTATATTTTGCTCAGTGGGAGGAGCCTCCTCCTCTCCAGCCAGGACCTGCAAAGGAAAACAATTATTTTCATCCTGCACACTTTTATCATTTACAGGGGGTAACGCAACAACCTTAGGAGTATCCTCACTCCTTTCGGGGGATTTTCTTTTTCCCCAGAGAGCCCAGAATAGTGGAAAATCGCGCCCCAGTATTACGTTGTGCATGAGATTTTTAACCACACCCACTTCATATTGTACGGTGCCTTGTTTAGTCCCGACTTCAGCCAGCACTATAGGGTACACTTTTGTATCCCCATGTATACAAACAACACTCATATGCTTTTTACACTCAAAGTCCCCAGCCACCAGGCTGGCATGCACCAAGGTTACGAGGCTTCCTGAGTCCAGCAACGCCTTAACAGGAAAGTCATTAATTGTAATGTCGCAGATTTGCGGTTCAGTCTCTAGTCCAGGAACTGCAACACAAGATGGTTCCGCAAATAGCGACTGACGCCGACTAACCTCACAGTCCATGGGCTCAGTGGTAAGAGGGCAATGGGCAGACACGTGTCCCGTCTCATGGCATCTCCAGCACTGGATAGAGCCTGTTCTCCTTGGCCAGGAGTCCTTTTTAGGGCCACTTAGCCACCCGGGACCATCTCCAGTCTTTTGCCCCTGAGACACCACTTGAGCCCTTTTTCCTCCCTCAGCACCCCTCCACACTCCCCCAATAGATGGAAGTCTCTTACCAGCTGATGGCACAGATCTGGCACTCCGGGGAGGTGAGGAGGCTGCAGAAACATCACGGAGGTAGTCCTCAGTCGCCTGGAATCTCTCCACAAGGTTGACAAGTTCGTTTGCATTCTTAGGGTCACCTTGTCCCACCCAGCGTTGCAGGTCAGCAGGAAGTGCTCGGAGGTAGCGGTCCATCACAACCCTCTCTAGGATCTGTGCAGGAGTAGAAGTGTCTGGCTCCAACCACTTCCTCGCCAAATGGATCAGGCCATACATCTGGGACCTCGCCGATTTGTCCAAACTGTAGCTCCAGTTGCGTACCCTCCTGGCACGGACCGCAGTAGTAACGCCTAGCCGGGCAAGTATCTCCGCTTTTAGCCGAGTATAGTCCTTAACCTCTTGCTCACTGAGGTCATAGTAGGCCTTTTGAGGTTCCCCTGTTAAATAGGGCGCAATTACCTCTGCCCACTCAGCGACGGGTAACTTCTCTCGCTCAGCCGCACGCTCAAACCCAGTTAGGAAGGCCTCAACATCATCCTCAGCAGTCATCTTTTGCAGCGCTCGCTGCACAGCTCTTTTCACATCAAAAGTCTCTGGAGCGGCTCGCACCACTGTGTGGGGGTTAGCAACCACAGGCGCCTCTTGTTTTGCAATCAGGTGTTCAATAAGTTGTTGTTGGGCAGCCATGGTCTGTTCATGGCGTCTATTAGCCTCTATCTGGGCCTGTTGTTGTTGCAAACTTACTTGCATAAACTGCTTCAGCATCTCCTCCATGTTGCCCGACTGTTCTTGGAGTGTAGTTGCAGCTTTCACCCAAGACATAGGCAGCTGTAGCCAAGTCTGTCCACACCGTTGCCCCTAGCAACCGTTTTGCCCGCTCCGCAGCACCAATTGTAGGGATCTTCCCGGGGGATGGTGTGTTTGGACACAGTTCACGACAGACTTAGGTGTTATAAAAGCAGGTCTTGGCGTTTATTCATGGCATAAACAGTCCAGTAAACAAAACATACAGCAGCAGCGTGCTTCTTTAGTGTACAAAACAAAATAAAGACCTAGCCCGTCTGGGCGCTTACTTAGCAGGTTCTTCTCACCTAGCTGACACTTTCAAAATACAGCGTTCGCCTGGACATCGCAGGGTGAGTTTTTAGCTCCAGCAGTGGCTGCGTTCGCAGCTTCCTTCACACACACACACAGGCTGTTCATTTCTGGCTGAGAGCAATAGCCTGCAGTCTCTGCAGAGCTTTTACCTCCCAGGCTAATTAGGATCAGAGCTCACCTGATTCAAAACCCAAACCGGATCGGAGGGGTGTGGAATGACAGGTCCCTCTACCAAACCTACCTGCCATTCCATATAAATCCAGGCCCGGCAAAATTGAACAACACCTCAGCAGCATACCACTGCTGGGAAACAAATCAACCCTGGACTTACCATCTCACCCAGCGTAGTAACCTAGGTGAAATGTACACCCCCTCGATCACTTCTCCAGTGACATGTCTACAATATATATACCCTTATTTGTAATTTTTTGTGCCGGCACAAAAAAAAGAAAAAGATAGTACATAGAAAAAATATATTAACATTGATTCAGTACATGATAGAAAACACACACTCAATTATAATTAAATTAATAACCCAATAATCCAATAGCAACACCATATGAGAACAATAAATAGGTTGAAATTCTAACTAATCCGAAATCTATCAATAAGGAGTGATATTGTACAGAGTATTTTCAAAAAATGACAAAAATGTACAAATGCCTAATAAAACAAGCCATAGGCAGAAGAAAGTGCAAGTAGATGCGTGGATACAAAAAAAGCAGTTACAAAGTGCAGTGCCAGGTCACAGACGATATTGTTACCAATTCTGAAGTCAACACATGGAACAATGGGGAGAGAGGCTAGGGGGCTGCAGGAGTGTAGACCACCTACGCTCGCGGCTTCCCGTGCCGCTTCCAAATGGGGCTCTCAGAGATTAGAGTTAGGACTGCACTCCACAGAGGCACCTTGGCGCTTGGTGGTGCAGCTTCAGCTACTTCTGCAGATGTGTGTGACCGAGTCCTCTGTTATTAACCAGATTCAGAGACAGTTTTTAGGTTGGTCTGCAAGCTAACAGGGTTGAGTGCTGTAGCTCCTTTAAGACTTTTGTATCCTAATTGCCCTGCTCACGTGCACCTCCCAGGTTAGTTATAAAATGGTCTGAGTGGCTGCCACCCCTTCTTTGTTTCTTTTAAGCTATTGCACAATCGCACTAATAGGTCTGGGTTTAGTGTAATCTTGAAATAGCTGCACCACATTTTGAACTCGAAGCAGGTCATAGATTGTCTCGGCAGGTCCATAGAACCAATGTTTTTCCAAAAGTCACAGAAAGCATTGCTGCTGTGCTTACAGTTTTTACAAGCACAAGGGCAGAGCATTGGCATTGGACCAACCGCAACCTTCAGCAAAACTATGCTGGTGCATACAGCCTTCCCTCCAATCAGGGCCGGCATCAGCACCCGGCAAGGCGGGACAGCTGCCGGTGGCCCCCACCCTCCTTTGGGGTGCGGAACAGCACTTGACCGGTGGTGGACTGGGAGGGCACTGCCACAGCTGGTGCCCACATCTCCTTAAATGTCGGGGTTCCACACAACGGGGCATCTAGATTTAGATTCCAGGGGAGGAAGTGCTGGGTTGTGTTCTGCTTTTAAGTTGCCCACCCAAGCTGATTTCCTATCTCTGGAGCATCCCAATCTTTGATACTATGTGAACCCCCCCCTGGGATCGCTAGCATACCCACTATGCAAGCAATTCCACCCCTGAGTTTTGGTCTGCTTTACAGGGGCATCTCAATTTGGGATGTCCCTCTTTGTGAAAGAACCCCCCTGGTTTGGCCGTTGACTCAAACTGGTGATCCCACAGTGCATTCACCAGTCCTAGGAAAGTAATGAACATATGGGCAGAATCTCAGCAGAAGCTAGATTCATTTAGACTCCGAGGTGAGGTTTAAAGGGGTTTGGTGCGCTTCAAAGTAGACCAAAACTAGAGTTTTTGTCCAAATAGCATGATCCTTAGGGGGCATCCAGATTTAGGACGGCCCTCGGTGATGTGACGCGACTCTTCACCACAAAGGGGCCCGCTGAGACCATGCCGCCCAACGGCCTACATAAACCTGGAGCCGGCCCTGCCTCCAATGATGTCATTAGTCACATGGGAGGGGGATTCCACAGAGGTCTTCTGCTCCAGGGTGTAAAAGCCTACCTGCCCTGGCGGGCTGGGATTAGCTTAGTGGAATACCAAGGATGGAAGAGTCGGAACCCGTGTCCCCCTCTCACTGCAGATGCCAGTGGGGTGGCTCTCCGGCATGACAGGCTGCCAGACCAGAATGGAGCCCCTGACTTGCCGGACCTGCAGGACTTGAGGACCTTGCCCAGTGAGGGGGCGGATGAAGGAAGACATGGGAATGGTGAGTGTAGCAATAACCCTTATCGCCGGAGGGCTTCACCGCCCGAGACGTCCATTTCCCAATCGTAAGAGGTGCTGCTGGAATTCCCGATTCGTCCGTGAGGAAACAGGAACAGCCCTTACAAGGGCTAGTGAACTGTAATATAGCGTTTCCCCCAATAAGAGACAGAACTTCAGTATTGAGGGTGAAGGTGAAGTAGACTTTATTAGTGCCACAGTGGGCCTTATATGCAAGCCTCCATGCAAGGGGACCTCCCCCATGGACCTGATGGAGGACTGCATGACAAATACACAGACCAATGGGAGCAGGGCACACAATCCCTCAACTCTGCCGGTGACGCAATCAGCAACAAAATAGACGTCTGTAACACAATCAGTATAACAATAGCAGTCTGTAATACACTCAATCAGAACAATGCCATTGTCTGTGACGTAATCAATAAACACAATGGCAGTCTGTCATACACTCCAAAATACAATGACATTGCCTGTAACAGTATCAAAATACAATGACATTGTCTGGAACCTAATTAAGAAAAGGCCAGTGAATGACCCGGTGGGCAATCGAATAGTGACGACATCCAAAAGGCAGAGCGTCTGTCACAGTGAGTTATTTTTTTTTTCTACTGTCGGTGAACTGGTAAGGGGTCCAGGGAACCCCTTTATCCAGGGGCGGAACCCGTGTCCCCCTCTCACTTCAAATGCCAGTGGGGTGGCTCTCCGGAATGACAGCCTGCCAGACCAGGATGGAGCCCCTGAGCTGCCGGACCTGCAGGACTAGAGGACGCTACCCAGTGGGGGGACGGATGAAGGAAGACATGGGAATGATGAGTTCTTTTTTTTTTACTGTTGGTGAACTGGTAAGGGGTCCATGGGAGCCCTTTATCCAGGTGCAGAACCCGTGTCCCCCTCTCACTACAAATGCCAGTGGGATGGCTCTCCGGCATGACAGGCTGCCAGACCAGGATGGAGCCCCTGAGCTGCCGGACCTGCAGGACTAGAGGACGCTACCCAGTGGGGGGACTGATGAAGGAAGACGTGAGAATGGTGAGTTCTTTTTCTTTACTGTCGGTGAACTGGTAAGGGGTCCAGAGAACCCCTTTACCCGGGGCTGTAGCTGGGGGGAACTTGCCCCCAGGTGCAGCAGGTCAGGGGGGCGCCAAAGGGGGGCCCGAGAACAGGTAGCGGGCGCCATTTTGAATCTTTGCCCTGAGTTCCAGAAATCCTAGCAACTCCTTTGCCTTTATCAGTTTACAGCAATGGCTGTTGCCGGTATCTGGGATGCGATAAACCAAAGCAAGTTCCGGGTTGGGCCAAGCTGCGGCACAGATCCAAAGATCATCAATAATAATAAGACTTGATTTAGACTTGATTTAGTAGATAAGGCCAGGGCAGCCACCAGGGCCGGAGAGCCAGGACTCAAGTATGGAGGACAATTTGTGAAGATGGGGGACCTGTCCAGGTGGCCCTAAAAGCTGCCATACTGTTTCTGCTGGCATCAATGATAAATGAGAGTGTCTGCCCCTCTATCCCAGGCTGGTTTGCCTTGAGATCCATTTCCACTAGGGGCCAAGCCATCACACATAGGTTGGAGAGGGGGCAAGGCCCAAGGGGCCAAGCTGTGATGAGGTGGGATTTGGCCAGGTGGCCCTAAGGACTGCCACAATATTTCTGCAGGTATCTGCCCTTCTATCCCAGGCTGGTTTGCCTTGGGATCAATTTCCACTAGGGGCCAAGCCATCACACATAGGTTGGAGAGGGGGCAAGGCCCAAGGGGCCAAGCTGTGATGAGGTGGGATTTGGCCAGGTGGCCCTAAGGACTGCCACACTGTTTATGCAGGTGTCTGCCCCTCTTCCCCTGGGCTGGTTTGCCTTGGGATCCATTTCTACTAGGGACCAAGCCACCACACATAGATTGGAGAGGGGGCAAGACCCAAGTAGCCAAGTTGTGAAGAGGTGGGCCCTGGCCAGGAGGCCCTAAGGACTGCCACACTGTTTATGCAGGTGTCTTCCCCTCTTCCCCAGGCTGGTTTGCCTTGGGATCCATTTCCACTAGGGACCAAGCCATCACACATAGGTTGGAAAGGAGGCAAGACTCTATAGAGCTTATATTATGTCTGTCCCCTGCCCCATAATGTGATCACTGGGCCCCTAGTCTGATTTTCATTTTCCATTATGGCCTGAATAATAAGATGAGCCTGGCCTGGTTTGATCCAGTTCAAACTCAGGTCCCAACCATCACATAATAGGTTTTACAGGGGCCCATTCTCCATGCAGCCTATATTGTGCCTGCCCCCCATCCAATAACATATAATGTGATGGCTGGGACCCTAGAATTTTTGCTTCCTATATGGTGGGGATTTTGAGGTAAGCCTGGTTGCATTGGAGCCAGAGGCTCGGTTTAAACTAGGGGCTAAGTCATCAACATTGGTTAAGAGGAGGGCCCAGACATTGCTGCTGTATGGGTAACAAAAATTCCAGATGGCGGCCCTGTACCCTGGGATGTGGTAAAACAAAGCAAGTTCCGGGTTGAATCTAGCGTCGGTCCAGATCCGAAGCTCAGCACTAGTAATAAGACTTGATTTAGTAGATAAGGCCAGGGCAGCCACCAGGGCCAGAGAGCCAGGACTCAAGTATGGGTGCCCCAATCTGTGAAGAGGGGGGCCCTGGCCAGGTGGCCCTAAGGGCTGCCACACTATTTCTGCTGGTGTTGCTGATAAATAACATAACAATAACATAACAATAACAATAACAGTGTCTGCCCCCCTTCCCCAGGATGGTTTGCCTTGGGATCCATTTCCACTAGGAGCCAAGCCATCACACATAGGTTGGAGAGGGGGCAAGGTCCAAGGGGCCAAGTTGTGATGAGGTGGGATCTGGCCCTAAGGGCTGCCACAATATTTCTGCAGGTGTCTGCACCTCTTCCCCAGGCTGGTTTGCATTGGGATCCATTTCCACTATGGACCAAGCCATCACACATAGGTTGGAGAGGGGGCAAGGATCAATAGAGCTAATGTTATGTTCTCCCCCTGCCCTGTAATGTGGGTCTGATTTTCAGTTTACTCAATGGCCTGAATAATAAGGTAAACCTGGCCGCCTTGGGGACAGTGGTTCCGTTCAAACTCAGGTCCCAACCATCACATATAGGTTGCACAGGAGGCCAGACTCTATAGAGCTTATATTATGTCTGCCTCCCCTCCCTCATAATGTGACGGCTGGGCCCCTAGTCTGATTTTCGGTTTACTTTTTGGCCTGAATGATAAGGAAAGCCTGGCCGCCTTGGGGACAAAGGTTCAGTTTAAACTAAGGTCCCAACCATCACATATACATTATAGAGGGGCCCAACAGCCTATGTTGTGTCTTACCCCCCCCCATAATATATAATGTGATGGCTGAGCCCCTAGAGTTTCTGTATCTTATATGGCCTTTATGGATTTTGAGGTAAGCATGGTTTCCTTGGGGCCAAAGGCTCAGTTTAAACTAGGGGCCAAGTCATCAAACATTGGTTAAGAGGGGGGCCCATTGCTGCTGTATGGGTCCCAAAAATTCCAGATGGCGGCCGCGGGTAAACGTGTAACATCATACTTAGATATGAGCGAACTTCTCAAAAATTCGATTCGGGTTCGTCCGAGGCCGAGGCCAGCGGGGAGGCCAGCTGCTATCATCAGTAGAGATGAGCGAACTTCTTGAAAGTTCGATTTGGGCGTTTCGCCGAATTTCCCCAAGAAATTCGGGTTCGCCCGAATCGAACTTTCCCGAATCGCTCATCTGAAAGAAAAAAATGCCGGCATGGTGGGAGCAGGCAGGCCGGCTACACCTGTCAGCGGGCCGCCGCCGGCCTGCCCGCTCCCACCATGCCGGCATTTATTTTTTTTTATTTCAGGGAAAATTCGATCGGCACGAACCAAAAAATAAAATTCAGGTTCGTGCCGAATCGAATTTTCCCTGAAATTCGGAGCGAATACCAGTTCGTCCGAACCGGTTCGCTCATCCCTAGTCATCAGAGGACGCGTCATCAGAGGAAGCCGGCTTTTCTTTTTTTTAATTTCAGTGAAAATTCGGTCAGCACGGACCACTAAAAATTCGGGTTCGTGCTGAATCGAATTTTCCCTGAAATTCTGAGTGAATTCAGGTTCGTTAGAACCGATTCGCTCATCCCTAATCATACTGTATGAGTAAAATGCTGACAGCAGAACGATGGTGGCCAACTGATGGATGTTCTTCTCTTCCAGGGTGACTCCGGAGGGCCTCTGGTGTGTAAAGTCCAGGGCGTCTGGTACCAGGTCGGCGTTGTAAGCTGGGGTGTCGGCTGTGCAGAACCTAATGCCCCTGGAGTCTACACGCTTGTGTCGGCCTATCAAGACTGGATCAGCTCCTACACAAAGGTGACCTTCAACAACGTGGCGTCCATTCCTCCACCGACTAGGACCTGTGGAGGAAGCGACACCTCCACAGTCAGTGTAGCAGTTACTGTTGGCAGCAGCAGTAGGGGGTACACACCAGCTCCTACAACAGTTGGCGGCGACAACGAAGAAAACCTGTTTGACCATGGAGTAGGACATGGACACTTTTGTCAGCAGTGGATAATGTTGGCTGCTCTTCTGCTGGCGTATCTGTAACTCATCACTGACATCTCGCGACCCGCACAATAAAGGTTACCTTACACCGATCACATGTACTACTTACCTTTTCTTCTCCTATGAAGGAGGTCCTAGCTTAGGCCCTTATTTATGAAGGAATAGCGACAGGTAGCGACCGGTGAGCGACCGGTAATGACGGTCACCACCACGAGAACACCGGCTCCCCACCACAATCACACATTTATCAAGCCAATCCTGCTTAGCGACTGAGATAGCGCCATATAGCCACTCATTCATCATTATTCCGGCCTCAGCCCACAGCGCCAGCGTCCGACCTTGAACAGCGACAGGTATGACCTCTCGCTACCTGGCGCTCTCCAATGCATTTCAATGGAACAATCTTTAAATATTATTAATTAATTGTTATTAATGTTTTTTTTTTTTTTTAATTTGAAAAATTCTGTGACCACTTCTGCAATGTTAGATAATTTTTTTAAGGGAAAAAAAAAATAAAAAATTGTACAGAATTGATATTACAGGTCTGATATTAATGTATTCATATTACTAAATTCTTTAAAAAACTTTTTTTTTTTGGTTTCCAAAAATATGGTTGTTTGGGGGTTAAAAAACTACTTTTAACACATCGCCGCCAGCGCTCTGGGGTTTAAACATGCATTTCACAGCGCGAGAATTTTTTGAGCGTGATTTTTTGATGAATATGGTGGGAGCCGGTCGCTCTGACCAGTCGCTATCATGCGCACCCATACATCGCGGAACCTGTCAAATAGCGACTCCTCACCCAATATTCAACATTACTGCACACCGACTGAGTCGCTATCAACTACAGAACAACGGCCAAGCACAGCGACTACTAGCGGGCGCTCTGAAAATGCCGCTACAGTCGCTCAACTGTCGCTACCTGGCGCTATTAATAAATCAGCCTCCCAGAATCCATCCGGGACCCCTGTACAGGTGTTACTTACATCTTCCTGTACAATCATTTGACATGCGCACACAATAAATATATTTAAAAAGTTTTTAGTGTCATCCAAATCTAAAAATCATATATGTACATGAAAACACGGAGCAACAAGGGTCCTCAATTAGATGACCTCCGGAAACAGTTTTTAAGAAAATGTAAAATCAACAAAGTATCCCGCGGTGCATGCACTTCTGAGAAGCTGGTGATGTCACACGTGCCCGTCACCTCCACACATATGCGCTTACCAAATGGATAGAGATAACCAGCCTTAGATCAATTGATGCCTCTTAGAAGATTCCAGAAGTTTGGTAGGTTTTATATACACCTTAACTCTTCCTCCCGGGCATATTAAATTTCGTGCATAAATGGAGAAAGAATATACAGAGAATAGTGCAACCCCGTGGGAACTTTTCTTAAAAGATTTTTAATAACAAAAATGCACTCACAATTTGTTTGAAGTATAACACGCCAATACGAATGCACTGGTTGTGAGGGAGTCCTTTTCTTTCCCCTTTCCCTGTAGTAGGAGGACCAAATCTAGGACAAATCTAAAAATCATAGTATTTTTTCTTCCACATATAATTACAAAGAAGAATACACAAATTAATCTATATACACGAACAATGAATGGAGTTAGAATACCGTAGATACATATATCACCATTAATCCGGACCTTCACCATGATTTGGTGAAAAGCCCAAACCCTTATAAAACGATTCTCCAGCATCTAACATTAATATATTTTAAGTTTTTAGTCGCTTACTTATTATTCTTTCCCCCACTGGGCTGCAACTCTGTTCAGGACTCTAAGATACGGGCGCCGCCATCTTGTCTCAGAAGCATCACATACTAAGGAGAGGAGAGGAGAGGGGTCAAAAGTGCAGAGGGCGGGGTTATAGCTGTGCTTTGCTCAGACAGAGCAGAGCTGGGGTCAGGAAAAGGTCAGCAATCCCAGAATGCAGAGAGACACAGAAGACACTTCCTGTTTGCAGGCTGCCTGATATTCCATGAGCCTCCATCTTGGATGTTTAAAGGCTCATAACATGCAGTAGATGCAGGTAGGATTTTTTTTAATGTGAGCAATCTGTATGTACAGGGTGTGGGAAACATATAAGATAGACTCTTATTCAGGGTGAAGGTCCGGATTAATGTGAGCAATCCGTATGTACAGGGTGTGGGAAACATATAAGATAGACTCCTATTCAGGGTGAGGGTCCGGATTAATGTGAGCAATCTGTATGTACAGGGTGTGGGAAATATATAAGATAGGCTCTTATTCAGGATGAAGGTCCGGATTAATGTGGGCAATCTGTATGTACAGGGTGTGGGAAACATATAAGATAGGCTCTTATTCAGGGTGAAGGTCCGGATTAATGTGAGCAATCCGTATGTACAGGGTGTGGGAAACATATAAGATAGACTCCTATTCAGGGTGAGGGTCCGGATTAATGTGAGCAATCTGTATGTACAGGGTGTGGGAAATATATAAGATAGGCTCTTATTCAGGATGAAGGTCCGGATTAATGTGGGCAATCTGTATGTACAGGGTGTGGGAAACATATAAGATAGACTCCTATTCAGGGTGAAGGTCCGGATTAATGTAAGCAATCCGTATGTACAGGGTGTGGGAAACATATAAGATAGACTCCTATTCAGGGTGAGGGTCCGGATTAATGTGAGCAATCTGTATGTACAGGGTGTGGGAAATATATAAGATAGGCTCTTATTCAGGATGAAGGTCCGGATTAATGTGGGCAATCTGTATGTACAGGGTGTGGGAAACATATAAGATAGACTCCTATTCAGGGTGAGGGTCCGGATTAATGTGAGCAATCTGTATGTACAGGGTGTGGGAAATATATAAGATAGGCTCTTATTCAGGATGAAGGTCCGGATTAATGTGGGCAATCTGTATGTACAGGGTGTGGGAAATATATAAGATAGACTCCTATTCAGGGTGAGGGTCTGGATTAATGTGAGCAATCCGTATGTACAGGGTGTGGGAAACATATAAGATAGACTCCTATTCAGGGTGAGGGTCCGGATTAATGTGAGCAATCTGTATGTACAGGGTGTGGGAAATATATAAGATAGGCTCTTATTCAGGATGAAGGTCCGGATTAATGTGGGCAATCTGTATGTACAGGGTGTGGGAAATATATAAGATAGACTCCTATTCAGGGTGAGGGTCCGGATTAATGTGGGCAATCTGTATGTACAGGGTGTGGGAAATATATAAGATAGACTCCTATTCAGGGTGAGGGTCCGGATTAATGTGGGCAATCTGTATGTACAGGGTGTGGGAAATATATAAGATAGGCTCTTATTCAGGATGAAGGTCCTGATTAATGTGGGCAATCTGTATGTACAGGGTGTGGGAAACATACAAGATAGGCTCTTATTCAGAGTGAAGGTCCGGATTAATGTGAGCAATCTGTATGTACAGGGTGGGGAAAACATACAAGATAGGCTCTTATTCAGGGTGAGGGTCCGGATTAATGTGGGCAATCTGTATGTACAGGGTGTGGGAAATATATAAGATAGACTCCTATTCAGGGTGAGGGTCCGGATTAATGTGGGCAATCTGTATGTACAGGGTGTGGGAAATATATAAGATAGACTCCTATTCAGGGTGAGGGTCCGGATTAATGTGGGCAATCTGTATGTACAGGGTGTGGGAAATATATAAGATAGGCTCTTATTCAGGATGAAGGTCCTGATTAATGTGGGCAATCTGTATGTACAGGGTGTGGGAAACATACAAGATAGGCTCTTATTCAGAGTGAAGGTCCGGATTAATGTGAGCAATCTGTATGTACAGGGTGTGGGAAACATATAAGATAGGCTGTAATTCAGGGTGAAGGTCCGGATTAATGTGGGCAATCTGTATGTACCGGGGGGAAACATATAAGATAGGTTCTTATTCAAGGTGAAGGTCCGGATTAATGTGGGCAATCTGTATGTACCGGGGGGGGGGGAAACATATAAGATAGGCTCTTATTCAGGGTGAAGGTCCGGATTAATGTGGGCAATCTGTATGTACAGGGGGAAACATATAAGATAGGTTCTTATTCAGGGTGAAGGTCCAGATTAATGTGAGCAATCTGTATGTACAGGGTGTGGGAAACATATAAGATAGGCTCTTATTCAGGGTGAAGGTCCGGATTAATGTGGGCAATCTGTATGTACAGGGTGTGGGAAACATATAAGATAGGCTCTTATTCAGGGTAAAGGTCCGGATTAATGTGGGCAATCTGTATGTACAGGGTGTGGGAAACATATAAGATAGGCTCTTATTCAGGATGAGGGTCCGGATTAATGTGGGCAATCTGTATGTACCGGGGGGAAACATATAACATAGGTTCTTATTCAGGGTGAAGGTCCGGATTAATGTGGGCAATCTGTATGTACAGGGGGAAACATATAAGATAGACTCTTATTCAGAGTGAAGGTCCGGATTAATGTGAGCAATCTGTATGTACAGGGTGTGGGAAACATATAAGATAGGCTCTTATTCAGGGTGAGGGTCCGGATTAATGTGGGCAATCTGTATGTACAGGGGGAAACATATAAGATAGACTCTTATTCAGAGTGAAGGTCCGGATTAATGTGAGCAATCTGTATGTACAGGGTGTGGGAAACATATAAGATAGGCTCTTATTCAGGGTAAAGGTCCGGATTAATGTGGGCAATCTGTATGTACAGGGGGAAACATATAAGATAGACTCTTATTCAGAGTGAAGGTCCGGATTAATGTGGGCAATCTGTATGTACCGGGGGGAAACATATAACATAGGTTCTTATTCAGGGTGAAGGTCCGGATTAATGTGGGCAATCTGTATGTACAGGGGGAAACATATAACATAGGTTCTTATTCAGGGTGAAGGTCCGGATTAATGTGGGCAATCTGTATGTACAGGGGAGGGGAACATATAAGATAGGCTCTTATTCAGGGTGAAGGTCCGGATTAATGTGGGCAATCTGTATGTACAGGGGGAAACATATAAGATAGACTCTTATTCAGAGTGAAGGTCCGGATTAATGTGGGCAATCTGTATGTACCGGGGGGAAACATATAACATAGGTTCTTATTCAGGGTGAAGGTCCGGATTAATGTGGGCAATCTGTATGTACAGGGTGTGGGAAACATATAAGATAGGCTCTTATTCAGGATGAGGGTCCGGATTAATGTGGGCAATCTGTATGTACCGGGGGGAAACATATAACATAGGTTCTTATTCAGGGTGAAGGTCCGGATTAATGTGGGCAATCTGTATGTACAGGGGGAAACATATAAGATAGACTCTTATTCAGAGTGAAGGTCCGGATTAATGTGAGCAATCTGTATGTACAGGGTGTGGGAAACATATAAGATAGGCTCTTATTCAGGGTGAGGGTCCGGATTAATGTGGGCAATCTGTATGTACAGGGGGAAACATATAAGATAGACTCTTATTCAGAGTGAAGGTCCGGATTAATGTGAGCAATCTGTATGTACAGGGTGTGGGAAACATATAAGATAGGCTCTTATTCAGGGTAAAGGTCCGGATTAATGTGGGCAATCTGTATGTACAGGGGGAAACATATAAGATAGACTCTTATTCAGAGTGAAGGTCCGGATTAATGTGGGCAATCTGTATGTACCGGGGGGAAACATATAACATAGGTTCTTATTCAGGGTGAAGGTCCGGATTAATGTGGGCAATCTGTATGTACAGGGGGAAACATATAACATAGGTTCTTATTCAGGGTGAAGGTCCGGATTAATGTGGGCAATCTGTATGTACAGGGGAGGGGAACATATAAGATAGGCTCTTATTCAGGGTGAAGGTCCGGATTAATGTGGGCAATCTGTATGTACAGGGGGAAACATATAAGATAGACTCTTATTCAGAGTGAAGGTCCGGATTAATGTGGGCAATCTGTATGTACCGGGGGGAAACATATAACATAGGTTCTTATTCAGGGTGAAGGTCCGGATTAATGTGGGCAATCTGTATGTACAGGGGGGGAAACATATAAGATAGGCTCTTATTCAGGGTGAAGGTCCGGATTAATGTGAGCAATCTGTATGTACAGGGGGAAACATATAAGATAGACTCTTATTCAGAGTGAAGGTCCGGATTAATGTGGGCAATCTGTATGTACCGGGGGGAAACATATAACATAGGTTCTTATTCAGGGTGAAGGTCCGGATTAATGTGGGCAATCTGTATGTACAGGGGAGGGGAACATATAAGATAGGCTCTTATTCAGGGTGAAGGTCCGGATTAATGTGGGCAATCTGTATGTACCGGGGGGAAACATATAACATAGGTTCTTATTCAGGGTGAAGGTCCGGATTAATGTGGGCAATCTGTATGTACAGGGGGGGAAACATATAAGATAGGCTCTTATTCAGGGTGAAGGTCCGGATTAATGTGGGCAATCTGTATGTACAGGGTGTGGGAAACATATAAGATAGGCTCTTATTCAGGGTAAAGGTCCGGATTAATGTGGGCAATCTGTATGTACAGGGTGTGGGAAACATATAAGATAGGCTCTTATTCAGGATGAGGGTCCGGATTAATGTGGGCAATCTGTATGTACCGGGGGGAAACATATAACATAGGTTCTTATTCAGGGTGAAGGTCCGGATTAATGTGGGCAATCTGTATGTACAGGGGGAAACATATAAGATAGACTCTTATTCAGAGTGAAGGTCCGGATTAATGTGAGCAATCTGTATGTACAGGGTGTGGGAAACATATAAGATAGGCTCTTATTCAGGGTGAGGGTCCGGATTAATGTGGGCAATCTGTATGTACAGGGGGAAACATATAAGATAGACTCTTATTCAGAGTGAAGGTCCGGATTAATGTGAGCAATCTGTATGTACAGGGTGTGGGAAACATATAAGATAGGCTCTTATTCAGGGTAAAGGTCCGGATTAATGTGGGCAATCTGTATGTACAGGGGGAAACATATAAGATAGACTCTTATTCAGAGTGAAGGTCCGGATTAATGTGGGCAATCTGTATGTACCGGGGGGAAACATATAACATAGGTTCTTATTCAGGGTGAAGGTCCGGATTAATGTGGGCAATCTGTATGTACAGGGGGAAACATATAACATAGGTTCTTATTCAGGGTGAAGGTCCGGATTAATGTGGGCAATCTGTATGTACAGGGGAGGGGAACATATAAGATAGGCTCTTATTCAGGGTGAAGGTCCGGATTAATGTGGGCAATCTGTATGTACAGGGGGAAACATATAAGATAGACTCTTATTCAGAGTGAAGGTCCGGATTAATGTGGGCAATCTGTATGTACCGGGGGGAAACATATAACATAGGTTCTTATTCAGGGTGAAGGTCCGGATTAATGTGGGCAATCTGTATGTACAGGGGGGGAAACATATAAGATAGGCTCTTATTCAGGGTGAAGGTCCGGATTAATGTGAGCAATCTGTATGTACAGGGGGAAACATATAAGATAGACTCTTATTCAGAGTGAAGGTCCGGATTAATGTGGGCAATCTGTATGTACCGGGGGGAAACATATAACATAGGTTCTTATTCAGGGTGAAGGTCCGGATTAATGTGGGCAATCTGTATGTACAGGGGAGGGGAACATATAAGATAGGCTCTTATTCAGGGTGAAGGTCCGGATTAATGTGGGCAATCTGTATGTACCGGGGGGAAACATATAACATAGGTTCTTATTCAGGGTGAAGGTCCGGATTAATGTGGGCAATCTGTATGTACAGGGGGGGAAACATATAAGATAGGCTCTTATTCAGGGTGAAGGTCCGGATTAATGTGGGCAATCTGTATGTACAGGGGGAAACATATAAGATAGACTCTTATTCAGAGTGAAGGTCCGGATTAATGTGGGCAATCTGTATGTACCGGGGGGAAACATATAACATAGGTTCTTATTCAGGGTGAAGGTCCGGATTAATGTGGGCAATCTGTATGTACAGGGGGAAACATATAAGATAGGCTCTTTTTCAGGGTGAAGGTCCGGATTAATGTGGGCAATCTGTATGTACAGGGGGAAACATATAAGATAGACTCTTATTCAGGGTGAGGGTCCGGATTAATGTGGGCAATCTGTATGTACAGGGGGAAACATATAAGATAGACTCTTGTTCAGGGTGAGGGTCCGCTTTACGTGCAGTAAACAGATTATGAGCCGATTGCAAATAAATGACTTTGGCTCCAATAAATAGTTCCCACAGAACTTATAAATATACTTTCATCTTAATAGTAAATCATTCCAAGTGTAAAGGTGTGATGCCAAATAAAATGCTTAGTGTAATAAATATAGCAGCCAAGATATAAATGGCATAAAAGGTAACTCAGTTAATAACTTACATTGTTCAGCTCAACATCAGCATATTGCACATCATGATAATATGTAACACCATCCGCAGTGAACTCTCCATCCAATGAACAGCATCAGCTAACACATAAAGACGGCGAGGCCGATTCATTAATAGCGGCAGGTAGCGACAGTTGAGCGACTGTAGCGGTATTTTCACAGCGCCCGCTAGTATTCGCTGTGCTTGGCCGTTGTTCGGTTGTTGACAGCGACTCAGTCGGTGTGCGGTAATGTTGAATATTGGGTGAGGAGTCGCTATTTGACAGGTTCCGCGCTGTATGGGAGCGCATGATAGCGAGTGCCCCTAGCGACCGGCTCCCACCATATTCATTAACAAATCACGCTCAAAAAATTCTGGCGCTGTGAAATGCTTGTTTAAACCCCAGAGCGCTGGCGGCGATGGGTTAAAAGTCGTTTTTTAACCCCCAAACAACCATATTTTTGGAAACCAAAAAAAACAAGTTTTTAATAACATTTTGTAATATAAATACATTAATATCAGACCTGTAATATCAATTCTTCACAATGATTTTTTTTTTTTTACCTTAAAAAATATCTAACATTGCAGAAATGGTCACAGAATTATTCACATTAAAAAAAAAAAAAAACATTAATAACAATTAATTATGAATATTTAAAGATTGTTCCATTGAAATGCATTGGAGAGCGCCAGGTAGCGAGAGGTCATACCTGGCGCTGTTCAAGGTCGCTCGCTGGCGCTGTGGGCTGAGGCTGGAATAATGATGAATGAGTCGCTATCTGGCGCTATCTCATCACTAAGCAGGATCGGCTTGATAAATGTGTGATTGTGGTGGGGAGCCGGCATTGCGGCCGCTGTAGTAACCTGGCTGGCATTGATGAATGTGATGTGTGTTCGGCGCTCTAACACCAGTACAGCGCTGCAGCGAGCGAGAGGTAGCGCCAGCTCAACGTATCCGGCACTCATCGCTCCACACCACATATCAAAACACTACGCACACACATCGCCGGTGCTGTAAAGCTGGGCGCTGTAGCATAGAGCGCCAGACACTGTGTGATTAAAGTCTGTTTTTGAACACATATCCACCAGTAACAAAGCGAAAACACATGGAATGACATTGTTATAACACTGTGACATTAACACTTTAGTGCCAGACCTGTAAAGACAATTCTGCATAAAAATATAAAAAGTCCAAAAAGTTTCTAAAAAGTGTTTGTTTGCAGCCAGGAGACGTCACACAATGATTGGATCAAACACAACTAAGGAATGTCCATTGAAAAGTATGGGAGAGCGACAGGTAGCGACAGGTACTACATGGCGCTCCTGAGCCTAGAGCGCCTGCGCCATACAATGAGCAGCCTGTAATAATACATGTGACGCTACATGGCGCTGTTAGAGCCGCTCACCAGATTCACTTTGATAAATGTGGTATTGTGTACAGCGCCTGGCGTTCATCAGACGCTGCTTGCCGCTACGAGGCGCTACCTGCCGCTATCCCTTCTTACATAACCCCCTTAGTATATCTATTTATATATTATTATTATTATTATTATTATTATTCACTCCTTCGCTGTTATATTGCACCTGTAGAGATAATATTCTTATTTAATAATTTATAGACTTCATCTGTGTAACTGACTATAATCTATATGATCATCCATATCAACACAACTGAAATCAAATACATTACACCGGCTGTCATGCTGAATACCAACCACTAGGGGGAGCACTGTCATCATGAGCTGCTTCTGCTTAGTGTGATGTAGGAGCGCGCTCCCTCTAGTGGTCAGTGTGTGTATTACACCCTCCATCACACTGCACACTGACCACTAGAGGGAGCACTGCCATCATGAGCTCCTTCTGCTTAGTGTGATGTAGGAGCGCGCTCCCTCTAGTGGTCAGTGTGTGTATTACACCCTCCATCACACTGACCACTAGAGGGAGCACACTGCCATCATGATCTCCTTCTGCTTAGTGTGATGTAGGGGCGCGCTCCCTCTAGTGGTCAGTGTGTGTATTACACCCTCCATCACACTGCACACTGACCACTAGAGGGAGCACTGCCATCATGAGCTCCTTCTGCTTAGTGTGATGTAGGAGCGTGCTCCCTCTAGTGGTCAGTGTGTGTATTACACCCTCCATCACACTGCACACTGACCACTAGAGGGAGCACTGCCATCATGAGCTCCTTCTGCTTAGTGTGATGTAGGAGCGTGCTCCCTCTAGTGGTCAGTGTGTGTATTACACCCTCCATCACACTGACCACTAGAGGGAGCACAGTGCCATCATGAGCTCCTTCTGCTTAGTGTGATGTAGGAGCGTGCTGCCTCTAGTGGTCAGTGTGTGTATTACACCCTCCATCACACTGCACAGTGACCACTGGAGGGAGCACTGCCATCATGAGCTCCTTCTGCTTAGTGTGATGTAGGAGCGTGCTGCCTCTAGTGGTCAGTGTGTGTATTACACCCTCCATCACACTGCACACTGACCACTAGAGGGAGCACTGCCATCATGAGCTCCTTCTGCTTAGTGTGATGTAGAGTTTGTGGCATTACACCCGCTGTTCTATTGTAAGTCTATGGCAGACCCAGTGTTGATTGTTATGTAAATGAAACATTTCAGGGATTTAGATACAGTAGTAGGATACAGTTCTGATAGAATGGCAAACTGGAGACTTGAGTGAACCAAAACTCTATAAATCTATAAGATTCCCCGGGCCGATCAATTCCCTCCACCCGGGGCATCCAAAATAAGGATGCCCTGCTGTGTGATTCCCCCCAGATCGCCCCATACACTTACCTCCTTTCCGGTCCAATGGCGCATGCGCGAGCCGCGGCCGCATCCCCGCTATCCCTCTAGCAGGGCGCGTGCCCACACCAGGCATTTGTGAATGGAACGCTACCTGTTAGAGGGAAGCGGGGGATGCGGCTGCCAGCACGCTCGGAGCCGCTGGCCTTAGACAAAGACCTAGACGACGTGGCGCCAGTGGCTCCGAGCGTGCCGATTGGACGAGCGGCTGCGCATGCGCCGTAGGACCAGGAAGAGGTAAGTTGCGCTCGGCGATCTGGGGAGTTACCCACAGCAGGGCATCCCCGATCGGGGTGCCCCGGGAGAAAGGACCAAAACCCCGGGATAGTCAAAATCCTGGGCTTTGGTCCACTTTAATATCTCTAAAATGACTACAATGACTTCCCACATATAAATGCTCACACAGACATGGCAGTAATTATTTACCATGACACTGTCCAGTACCAATAGAGGACAATTATGCCAACCTCAGGTGCCCCAGTGAGGTTGCGTCATCTGCACCCCCCTATAGTTACAGCCCCCCAAAAATCTTTTGTGATCTACACAAGCTGCGTATTGAAATCCAATATTGTAACACACGCTGGTTATTACGCAATATACAGAAACAAGCAAAGAAAGCGAAAGAAGAGACGCTGGAAAGCCCTTCCTGGTTTCCAGGCACAGTAACAGCGAGGAGCATATCATTTAAATAAATTACCTAATTAATGGATTACGTAATACTGTTTCTATATTGAAAATGATTATATAAAATTGTGTAAGGCATCCTTCATTCATGCTGCTGCATTACAGAAACAGCAACGTGTTATTTGTTACCAAACAATATTACGATGCTCCATAGGGGCTGATTTATCCCGGGTAAAAACCCTGGCTCCCCTCGCTCACATGCGGAAGATGTGCGGGTGTCGGGTGGTTCAGTGTATCTCAGCCAGTCCCTGCTGTGTAACACATTGTAACAGCCAGGTTACAAGAGCTACACCTTCAGTAGTGGTATGTAGTTGTATATCAGCTGTGAGCCTGCTATTAAATTGGACCAAAACCCAGAAATGTTCACAATTCCACAGTTTCATCATCTTAAAGCGGACCAAAGCTCACATTTTTAACTAGCATTCCCTAAATTGCTCCCCCCATGAACAGTACATTTTGCTTATTTTTACTGCTCTTGCTTCATTCTAATCCCAGATAATGGCGCCTGTTTTAGCTGTAAAGCTCCGCTTCCTCCATTCATTGACACTGCTGTGTGTATGTGGCAATGATGTCATTGCCACACTTATGCAATTACTGATCACCCGCCATCTTACACAGAGGGACAGCAAAAAAACAGTGTTCCAGGACTATTCGAAAAGCGAAAATAGCGAAAGTATAGTTTTACACCGACAGGGGCTTTGGCCAAATTTATTTCACAAGTTCAGTGGGTTTTGGTCCGCTTTAAGATAAAACGAAATTATTAATATTTGCACTTCATGATTAAGGTTGTGAGCATCTGTTGTCTGTCCCACTATAGTATTTTTATTTAGCAGATAAACGGGGAGGCTGATTCATTAATAGCGGCAGGTAGCGACTGTAGCGGCATTTTCACAGCGCCCGCTAGTAGTCGCTGTGCTTGACCGTTGTTCGGTAGTTGATAGCGACTCAGTCGGTTTGTCGTAATGTTGAATATTGGGTGAGGAGTCGCTATTTGACAGGTTCCGCGATGTATGGGTGCGCATGATAGCAACTGGCCCTAGCGACCGGCTCCCACCATATTCATTAAAAAATCACGCTCAAAAAATTCTCGCGCTGTGAAATGCATGTTTAAACCCCAGAGCGCTGGCGGCGATGGGTTAAAAGTAGTTTTTTAACCCCCAAACCACCATATTTTTGGAAAAAAAAAAAAAAAAGTTTTTTAAATAATTTAGTAATATGAATACATTAATATCAGACCTGTAATATCAATTCTGTACAATTTTTATTTTTTTATTTTTTGTTCCCTTAAAAAAATTATCTAAAATGGCAGAAGTGGTCACAGAATTTTTCACATTTAAAAAAAACAAAAAAAAAACATTAATAACAATTAATTATTAATATTTAAAGATTTTTCCATTGAAATGCATTGGAGAGCGCCAGGTAGCGAGAGGTCATACCTGTCGCTGTTCAAGGTCGGACGCTGGCACTGTGGGCTGAGGCTGGAATAATGATGAATGAGTCGCTATATGGCGCTATCTCAGTCGCTAAGCAGGATCGGCTTGATAAATGTGTGATTGTGGTGGGGAGCCGGCGTTCTCGTGGCGGGGCCCGTCATTACCGGCCGCTCACCAGTCGCTACCTGTCGCTATTCCTTCGTAAATAAGGGCCATAGTCTATAGCTGAAACAAGGTGTTTTGAACACTATTGAACATTTGTGTTCCACCTAGCATTGTCGAAACGTGTTGGCTAAAGTTGGTTTTGACAAAAAACATTTACATTGATGTACCATTATATTCATTTAATTAGGTGACTTATTACATATCAGTGATTTATTGCTGTATTGTCACAGTTTCATGATCTGGGGCTAAAACGAAATAAAAATAAACATTTGCACGGAATGAATATCAATGTACATTTGTTGTAAATCTTTCATGCTATAGTATTGTTACTCAGCAGCTAAGCACTTTAACACTTTCGAACCTTTGTGTTTCACCTATCATCTTTTATATATATATATATATATATATATATATATATATATATATGTATTGTAAATGACAAGCATCTCTCCAACCCATTAAAGATGTCACGGCATTGTCGAAACGTGTTGGCTAAAGTTGGTTTCGACAAAAAACATTTACATTGATGTACCATTATAATTATTTAATAAGGTGACTAATTATGTATCAGTGATTTATTGTTGTATCGTCACAGTTTCATGATCTTGGGGTAAGACTAAATAAAAATAAACATTTGCACTGAATAAATAACAATGTGTTTTTGTTGTAAATCTGTTATGCTATAGTATTGTTGTCACAATCAACTTACCGCGTTGTCTCCGGGAGGCTGGCCAGGACACGTTGGCTCGGGCAGCGACGGCTCACTGAGCAGGGCCACCTCCTCCCTTCACCACCGCATCCCCGGCTTCCCTGAACGTCTCTCTTATGACCTCATGTAGACAGCGCGCCTGCCGGAGGCTGTAGTAAAGGGCCCAGAGGGGTTCTGGGTAAATACGCCCTTTTGAGTTCAAATTGAGCAATCAGCGCACCAATCACAGCTTTCCTTTAATCCAATCCCATCAGCTCCCAGCAATTAAAGGTTCTTTCCCCACACTTGTCCCTTGCCCGTGATAGCGTGCTGCTGGGTGTGATTTTGTCCAAGAACCTTGTTCGATTCTGTTGCCGACCTTGTCTTGTTTGACCACCCCGTGATTGCCGCCTGGACCGACCACCTGCTTGTTTCCTGACCTCGAATCCATCTCATCCTTCGCACTGCGTACCCATGAGCTCCCGGCTTGACCCCTGGCTCGATCCCGACTCTTCTCTTGTCTCTTCCCTTTGATGCTGCGCTATATAGGATTGATACCCTGTGTATGACCCCGGCTTACCCGACATCGCCCAGTCTTGCCTCGGGTTCATCCGCCTTCACCCCTGTAAGTCCACATCCTTTGTGCTACGAAGTCCTGGGGGCAACCGTGTTTGGTGAGGAGTATAAAGCTTCCCGGAAGACGGGGGTTTGACTTACCTAGAAGGAGGGTGTCCACGGGGCTTGACAATTGTTACTCAGCAGCTAAGCATATTAACACTTTTGAATCTTTGTTTTTCTTCACCTTTCATCTTTTACCATTATATATAAATAAATATATATATATATATATATATATATTATAAATATATAAATATATTGTAAATGACAGGCATTTCTCGAACACATTAAAGATGTCACAGCATTATCGAAACATGTTGGCTAAAGTTGATTTCAACAAAATACATTTACATTGATATACCATTATATTGATTTATATCAGTGATTTATTGTTGTATTGTCACAGTATGATGATCTTGGGGAGAAACTAAATAAAAATAAACATTTTCACTGAACGAATATATATAATGTACATATGTTGTAAATCTGTCATGCTACAGTATTGTTACACAGCAGCTAAGCATATTAACACTTTCGAACCTTTGTGTTTCACCTATCATCTTTTACCAATATATATATATATATATATATATATATATAGTAAATGATAGGCATCTCGCCAACCCATTAAAGATGTCACGGCATTGTCGAAACGTGTTGGTTTTGACAAAAAACATTTACATTGATTACATTGATATCTTTATTTTCATTTAATAAGGTGACTTATTATATATCAGTGATTTATTGTTGTATCGTCACAGTTTCATTATCTTGGGGTAAGACTAAATAAAAATAAACATTTGCACTGAATGAATAACAATGTATATTTGTTGTTTGTCATGCTATAGTATTTAACTCAGCAGCTAAGCATTGTCTATAGCTGAAACAAGGTTTTATTAACACTTTTGAACCGTGGTGTTTCATCTTTTACATATATATAATATATATATGTATATATATATATATATATATATATATATGTCATCTCTCTGACCCATGAAAGATGTCACTGTAATGACGAAACGCATTGGCTGGAGTCAGTGCATTATTGTATAATATTGTTTATTTTTACCAATAAAAGATAATATCAGGGTTCTTTACAGACTTCAGCTCCTGTATTCCTATTAAAGTGGACCAAAACCCGGCTATTTTTAAAAAAAATTTTTCGTAAAAAACTACCGGGCAACATGCCTCCAGGACCCGTTAATGAATGTAAAGAAAGAAAAACTTACCTCCGAGGCTCCTGCGCGGCGTTGCGTCCTTTACTTTCTTGCGCCGCCATCTTTGGATTTTCTCCTCTTTGGAAGTGATCCCTTGACATCTTCCTTTTACAAATCTATCACATGTGCAGTAGGTTTAGGAAGATTTGCTTACATCAAGAGCGAGCGACGCTTCCTTGTACCAAAGGCGACGCTACTGTGTGTGTGAGTCGAGAGTGGACGCTAGCACCAAAGAGGCCACGCCCACCCAGATGACGTCACGTAGAGGAAAGCGAATGTAAAATCCCGCAATAGCAGAGGACAGAAGAAGAATGATATGCGCGTCTAAATGGAAGAGACGCCAGTAAGGCGAATGTCTAAAAGGTGGAGGGCGGGACTCCTGCTCTTGGATTTTGAAGAAAACCGGCGCTACGAGGGACAGAAGGATGCGAGGGTCATCCAAAGGTAAGTTTGACTTCAAGTTTCATCATTTGAAGGGCACTCATTTTAGTGGGTTTTGGTCCACTTTAAGGGTAATGCAGGTCTTGCCTCCTCCAACAAAAGATTATCACAAATACTGCAGATACTTTTAAGGGTGTAAATATGTGTAGACAGAGGAGCCCCAAGGATGGTGGTCTAGAAGTCTGGACCCTCCTTCAGACCTGGTAGAGCTTATAGCTTCAACTGCCTTCTCCAGCACTTTTGAGAAGTGCATGGGCGCTGTTTGCATTGGGGAATGCTTAGCGGCAATGAGCAGCCAGAGGCAATGACTAGTAGAAAACTAAAGCAGCAGGGAAGACTTGCTGAGGGTGCCCGAGAGCCTCAAGTTCATGGAGCTCAGGACACATCTCAGGACCAGAACTAAGGGGTGGAGGGGGGGGGGGTAAATGGCCACAAAATGTTTAGCAGGAGTACTCAGAGAGTCAAATATCCATCAATGTTTCCACACCAGTCGCATCCTAATGTTCCCCACTTCAGCGACTGGGGAATGCAAAAGCCACGCCCCCATGTGTGCCATGCCCCCTACCAGGTCCCCCTATATAAAAAATCACAACACAACTCAGAAACCACGCCCTCTTCTCTGAGCTCATTTAAAATGGACTCAGGTGGAATGGTAAACTGTTCTGTGGTCAGATGGATTAAATCCTAATGGAAATGGCGAGTGCTGCAGATGGAATAGGGGAGGGAGCATCCAACTTGTTATCGGCACACAGTTCCTGCAGCCCGCATCTCTAATTGTATTTGGTAGCATTAGTGCATATGACATGGACAACTTACACTTCTTGAAAGACCTCATCGACGCTGAGCAGTATACAGAGATTTTATGACAACATATGCTCCCATTCGAACACATTCTCAATACATTTTTTGTTGAAAGATAAAGCAAATGTCAGTATAGAAATGCAACATTAATTTTCCAAGTTCAGTAGTAATGACTGATACATATCCTGAACGATTGAAGGTAATATATATTGCAATAACCAAAACAGATTACAATGTAGCTAGACTGTTGCTTATGAAGGCCAACACAAAAGAACATACCATCTAATAAGATGGCAAGCATGGCATGCTAAGTAGTTAGGAACCGAAGAGAGTTGGCACAGCAATAGGTAAGTAATGGACTAGCAGGGCCAGGGTATGGGAAACAGTTTGCATATGAGTACAAGCCACCAAAAAAGCCAGTGTATTGGGTATACATTTCACAAAAACGAAAATATTACAGAATTTAGGGACTAAATGAAGGGTAAAGACTGGAACGAGGAGAATCTCACCTGACATTTATTTCGTGACAAAATAAATTAAAAAACGCTACAAGACGAGTATTTCACATCAACGTATAGGTGAGCGTCGTCTGTGAAATAGGCTTTGTGACTCACAAAAAAGTTGCACCACCAATAAAACTAAATATTTTGTGCTCACTCCAAAACAAGTGACAAAGCTTTAATGGAGTGGACATGGACCAAAAGCCACACCTCTCTCCCAATGAGGAGCAGCAGACCAAATTATTATCAATTCACAAGTTTTATTATTTTCGCTCACCCTCACCCTCAGAAGCGGCACGGGAGCAGCGTGCGCGGGTGCTTTTTCTGCTGTGTTTCCCTCTCCTGTATTGGCACTCCATAATCCTGCATATATATTCTGGTTATCCTCATTAATTGCTGCTGGCACTCGTGTTTTTTGGCTGTGTCTTATTATTTGTGTAGTCCACAGATACTTTGTGCAATATATTCACATGTTTATGTATTTTGTTATTTATTGTCTTAGGTAAACTTTATGAAATTATTACTGATTGCACTTGTCACTTTGAGAACTTTTTCACGTTTTTTGCAATATTGAACTTTATTTGAGATTGTTTTGCACATTATATAAATCAGCTCATTTAATTGCTCATACACTATATTAATTAATAGGGGTTTTTGTGCCGGAACAAAAATATATGGAAATTTGATCATTTATAGAATCATAGGAAATTCTTTTGAGTGCAATCCATTGGATATACTAATAAGTGGATAAGATATGGCAAAATAGGATGGAGATTACAGGGAAACTTTTTCAAGTTCAATATTGCAAAAAACACGAAAAAGTTCTCAAAGTGCAATCAGTAATAATTTCATAAAGTATACCCAAGACAATTAATAACAAAATACATAAACAACTAGAATTAATAGGGGTTTTTTGTGCCGGCACAAAAATATATGGAAATTTGATCATTTTAGAATCACAGGAAATTCTTTTGAGTGCAATCCAGCTTATTAGCTTATATTGTTCTTGAGCGAAAATAATAAAACTTGTGAATTGATTGATAATAATTTGGTCTGCTGCTCCTCATTGGGAGAGAGATGTGACTTTTGGTCCACGTCCACTCCAAATAGGCTTTGTGAGCCGTTCTCACAGCGTTCTCGATGGCTTGCGAAGCTGCAGGAAACAGTACGAAACGCTCCCAACGGAGGCTCTTAATTAGAGATGAGCGAACTTTTGAAAAATTCGATTCGACTGATTCGCCGAATTTTCCGACAAAAATCGTTTCGACCCGAATAAATTCGTGACGAATCGCTATTAAAAACGGCTATTTCTGAGCCTCCTAGAGCCTCAATAGGGTTGTAAACCATTCTGCCTTGCTGTAACATGCACAGGATGCGTGCTGGGTTAGTTAAATAATACTTTGAAGAAATATCACATGCAGATCAGAGGCATCGCTAATAGAATCGCAGAGCGGCACAATTGAATTCAAGAGAGTTGAAGTGGCATCACTATGAGGGGCAGGAGCCCAAACATTGCTTTAAAGAGACACTGGAGTTGGCAGCAGCAGGAGCCCAAAAATTGGATGAATCCCACCCTGGAGTTGGCAGCAGCAGCAGGAGCCCAAACATTACTTTAAAGAGACACTGGGGTTGGCTTCAGGAGCCCAAAAATTGGATGATTCACACCCTGGAGTTGGCAGCAGCAGCAGCAGGAGCCCAAATATACACTGGAGTTAACTTCAGGAGCCCAAAAATTGGATGAATCACACCCTGGAGTTGGCAGAAGTTGGCAGCAGCAGCAGCAGGAGCCCAAACATTACTTCAAAGAGACCCTGGGGTTGGCTTCAGGAGCCCAACAATTGGATGAATCACACCCTGGAGTTGGCAGGAGTTGACAGCAGCAGCAGCAGGAGCCCAAATATTACTTTAAAGAGACACTGGGGTTGGCTTCAGGAGCCCAAAAATTGGATGAATCACACCCTGGAGTTGGCAGCAGCAGCAGCAGGAGCCCAAATATACACTGGAGTTGGCTTCAGGAGCCCAAAAATTGGATGAATCACACCCTGGAGTTGGCAGAAGTTGGCAGCAGCAGCAGGAGCCCAAACATTACTTTAAAGAGACCCTGGGGTTGGCTTCAGGAGCCCAACAATTGGATGAATCACACCCTGGAGTTGGCAGGAGTTGACAGCAGCAGCAGCAGGAGCCCAAATATTACTTTAAAGAGACCCTGGGGTTGGCTTCAGGAGCCCAAAAATTGGATGATTCACACCCTGGAGTTGGCAGCAGCAGGAGCCCAAATATACACTGGAGTTGGCTTCAGGAGCCCAAAAATTGGATGAATCACACCCTGGAGTTGGCAGCAGCAGCAGCAGGAGTCCAAATATTACTTTAAAGAGACACTGGGGTTGGCTTCAGGAGCCCAAAAATTGGATGAATCATACCCTGGAGTTGGCAGCAGCAGCAGCAGGAGCCCAAATATTACTTTAAAGAGACCCTGGGGTTGGCTTCAGGAGCCCAAAAATTGGATGAATCACACCCTGGAGTTGGCAGCAGCAGCAGCAGGAGCCCAAATATACACTGGAGTTGGCTTCAGGAGCCCAAAAATTGGATGAATCACACCCTGGAGTTGGCAGCAGCAGGAGCCCAAATATTACTTTAAAGAGACCCTGGGGTTGGCTTCAGGAGCCCAAAAATTGGATGATTCACACCCTGGAGTTGGCAGCAGCAGCAGGAGCCTAAATATACACTGGAGTTGGCTTCAGGAGCCCAAAAATTGGATGAATCACACCCTGGAGTTGGCAGCAGCAGCAGGAGCCCAAATATTACTTTAAAGAGACACTGGGGTTGGCTTCAGGAGCCCAAAAATTGGATGAATCACACCCTGGAGTTGGCAGAAGTTGGCAGCAGCAGCAGCAGGAGCCCAAACATTACTTCAAAGAGACCTTGGGGTTGGCTTCAGGAGCCCAACAATTGGATGAATCACACCCTGGAGTTGGCAGGAGTTGACAGCAGCAGCAGCAGGAGCCCAAATATTACTTTAAAGAGACACTGGGGTTGGCTTCAGGAGCCCAAAAATTGGATGATTCAAACCCTGGAGTTCGCAGCAGCAGCAGCAGGAGCCCAAATATTACTTTAAAGAGACACTGGGGTTGGCTTCAGGAGCCCAAAAATTGGATGAATCACACCCTGGAGTTGGCAGCAGCAGCAGCAGGAGCCCAAATATACACTGGAGTTGGCTTCAGGAGCCCAAAAATTGGATGAATCACACCCTGGAGTTGGCAGCAGCAGGAGCCCAAATATTACTTTAAAGAGACACTGGGGTTGGCTTCAGGAGCCCAAAAATTGGATGATTCACACCCTGGAGTTGGCAGCAGCAGCAGCAGGAGCCCAAATATACACTGGAGTTGGCTTCAGGAGCCCAAAAATTGGATGAATCACACCCTGGAGTTGGCAGAAGTTGGCAGCAGCAGCAGCAGGAGCCCAAACATTACTTCAAAGAGACCCTGGGGTTGGCTTCAGGAGCCCAACAATTGGATGAATCACACCCTGGAGTTGGCAGGAGTTGACAGCAGCAGCAGCAGGAGCCCAAATATTACTTTAAAGAGACACTGGGGTTGGCTTCAGGAGCCCAAAAATTGGATGATTCACACCCTGGAGTTGGCAGCAGCAGCAGCAGGAGCCCAAATATACACTGGAGTTGGCTTCAGGAGCCCAACAATTGGATGAATCACACCCTGGAGTTGGCAGCAGCAGCAGCAGGAGCCCAAATATTACTTTAAAGAGACACTGGGGTTGGCTTCAGGAGCCCAAAAATTGGATGAATCACACCCTGGAGTTGGCAGCAGCAGCAGCAGGAGCCCAAATATTACTTTAAAGAGACCCTGGGGTTGGCTTCAGGAGCCCAAAAATTGGATGAATCACACCCTGGAGTTGGCAGCAGCAGCAGCAGGAGCCCAAATATACACTGGAGTTGGCTTCAGGAGTCCAAAAATTGGATGAATCACACCCTGGAGTTGGAAGCAGCAGCAGCAGGAGCCCAAATATTACTTTAAAGAGAGACTGGGGTTGGCTTCAGGAGCCCAAAAATTGGATGAATCACACCCTGGAGTTGGCAGCAGAAGCAGCAGGAGCCCAAATATACACTGGAGTTGGCTTCAGGAGCCCAAAAATTGGATGAATCACACCCTGGAGTTGGCAGCAGCAGGAGCCCAAATATTACTTTAAAGAGACACTGGGGTTGGCTTCAGGAGCCCAAAAATTGGATGATTCACACCCTGGAGTTGGCAGCAGCAGCAGAAGGAGCCCAAATATACACTGGAGTTGGCTTCAGGAGCCCAAAAATTGGATGAATCACACCCTGGAGTTGGCAGAAGTTGGCAGCAGCAACAGCAGGAGCCCAAACATTACTTCAAAGAGACACTGGGGTTGGCTTCAGGAGCCCAAAAATTGGATGATTCACACCCTGGAGTTGGCAGCAGCAGCAGCAGGAGCCCAAATATACACTGGAGTTGGCTTCAGGAGCCCAAAAATTGGATGAATCACACCCTGGAGTTGGCAGCAGCAGCAGCAGGAGTCCAAATATTACTTTAAAGAGACACTGGGGTTGGCTTCAGGAGCCCAAAAATTGGATGAATTATACCCTGGAGTTGGCAGCAGCAGCAGCAGGAGCCCAAATATTACTTTAAAGAGACCCTGGGGTTGGCTTCAGGAGCCCAAAAATTGGATGAATCACACCCTGGAGTTGGCAGCAGCAGCAGCAGGAGCCCAAATATACACTGGAGTTGGCTTCAGGAGCCCAAAAATTGGATGAATCACACCCTGGAGTTGGCAGCAGCAGGAGCCCAAATATTACTTTAAAGAGAGACTGGGGTTGGCTTCAGGAGCCCAAAAATTGGATGAATCACACCCTGGAGTTGGCAGCAGCAGCAGCAGGAGCCCAAATATACACTGGAGTTGGCTTCAGGAGCCCAAAAATTGGATGAATCACACCCTCGAGTTGGCAGCAGCAGGAGCCCAAATATTACTTTAAAGAGACACTGGGGTTGGCTTCAGGAGCCCAAAAATTGGATGATTCACACCCTGGAGTTGGCAGCAGAAGCAGCAGGAGCCCAAATATACACTGGAGTTGGCTTCAGGAGCCCAAAAATTGGATGAATCACACCCTGGAGTTGGCAGAAGTTGGCAGCAGCAGCAGAAGGAGCCCAAACATTACTTCAAAGAGACCCTGGGGTTGGCTTCAGGAGGCCAAAAATTGGATGAATCACGCCCTGGAGTTGGCAGAAGTTGACAGCAGCAGCAGCAGGAGCCCAAATATTACTTTAAAGAGACCCTGGGGTTGGCTTCAGGAGCCCAAAAATTGGATGATTCACACCCTGGAGTTGGCAGCAGCAGGAGCCCAAATATACACTGGAGTTGGCTTCAGGAGCCCAAAAATTGGATGAATCACACCCTGGAGTTGGCAGAAGTTGGCAGCAGCAGCAGCAGGAGCCCAAAAAATGGCCTAAAGACATAAATATGTTTTGCACCATTTGGAAAGTGTAAAACGTGGCACTATGCTGAATCTAGTCGCATGCATCAGGCATTGGTGGGTGGAAATCCTGGCTGATCCATCCCTGATTCATTTTGACAAAGGTGAGTCTCTCCACATTTTTAGTTGACAGACGAGTTCTCCTCGCCGTAACTATGGCCCCCGCCGCACTAAACACCCGCTCAGATGGCACGCTACTTGCCGGGCAGGACAGCTTTTCCAGGGCAAACTCTGCTAGTTGCGGCCACAAATCAAGTTTGGCTGCCCAGAAGTCCAGCGGATCCTCAAGGTGTGTTGGCATGGTCATGTCAAAGTATGACATGACCTGCTGGTTGAGGTCCTGCTCCAGGTCTTCCTGCTGCTCATGAGTAGCCTCACTATGCGGGTGTAGAAAGCTACTCATTAGCGACTGAAGACTGAGGCTGCTGCTGCTGATGGAGCTGCTGCTGCTGCTCCTGCCAAAACCCCCAGGCGCCAAGGCAGTGGAAGGTGAGCGCAGAGGTCCCCTCGAGTCAGACCTGCGAGAGTATGGACCATGGCGCAGATAGGCATCGGCCAACTGCCTACGTAGAATGTCTTTGTAGTAGTTGAGTTTGTCCTCCCTCTCGGTGGGTTTAAAAAATGCCCCCATTTTGTGCCGGAAGCGAGGGTCCAATAAGGTGGACAGCCAGAAGTCATCCCGCCTACAGATGGAAACAATTCTGGGGTCACTACGCAAGCACGTGAGCATGCTTCGTGCCATTTGCGCAAGTGACTCGGATGGACTACCTGTCTCCATCTCCACTGCATACTGCCACGGTGTGCCCGGGTCCTCTGTCTCGCCTTCCTCAAAAACCTCTAGCTCCTCTGGCTGCTCCTGCTCCTCCTCTCCTGTCCGCTGACTAGATAAACCAGCCATTTCGCCAAGCCTAAACTGTGTTTCGCTGGGCAACTCCTCCTCCTCCTCTTCCTCCTCCTCCTCCAGTTCAGCTCCAACGGGGTTCATGTGGCCGTAAGATGTAAACGCCATGTCTCCAGTGCCCTGACCAGCCATGGTTTCCAACATGTGCTGTAGTACATGAAGCAGTGGAATCACGTCGTTCATCCCGTAATCCTGCCGACTGACAAATAAAGTGGCTTCCTCAAAGGGCCTGAGCAAACGGCAGGTGTCACGTATGAGCTGTCACTGGTTGACATTGAAGTTACACAGGGGAGTCCCCCTATCTGCTTGGATCATCAGGAAATCCGTGATGGCTTTTCTCTGTTCATATAATCGGTCCAACATGTGAAGGGTGGAATTCCAACGGGTGGAAACATCGCAAATCAGACTATGTTGGGGGATACCATTCTGACGCTGTAGCTCAAGAAGGGTATGCTTGGCGGTGTAGGAGTGGCTGAAGTGCATGCGAAGTTTCCTTGAAGTTGTTAGGATGTCTTGCAGATGGGGGGAACACTTCAGAAACCGCTTGACAACCAGATTGAAGACGTGAGCCATGCAGGGGGCATGGGTCAGGCTTCCTTGGCGCAGCGCAGACAAAATGTTCTTCCCATTGTCGGTAACCATGATTCCCATTTTAAGTTTTCTTGGAGTAAGCCATGTTTGGATTTCCTGATGAATACATTTAAGCAGTTCCTCCCCTGTGTGACTCCGTTCGCCAAGACAAACCATGTGAAGCACTGCGTGACACCTCCGTGCCCTGCACACATGGTAGACTGGAGGGGCACTGAGACTTGAGCCTACAGTGGAGGGTGAGGAGATGGCGGAGGATGAGGAGGCCGAGTCGCACGGTGTCACAGGCCCAACGGGCAGGGAGCGCGGAGGCCGAAGCGGCGTGACCTGTCCAAGTTGCTGCTGCTGCTGCAAAGGGACCACATTCACCCAGTGGGCCGTAAACGACATGTACTGTCCCTGACCGTAGTTACAGCTCCAGATGTCGGCGCTGCCATGCACTTTGCTACACACCGACAGGCTCAAGGACTGGCCCACCTTCTGTTCAACAAAAGTGTGCAGCGCTGGTACTGCCTTCTTGGCAAAGAAATGACGGCTTGGGACTCTCCACCTCGGCTCGGCACAAGCCATCAATTCTCTGAAAGGTGCAGATTCCACCACCTGAAAAGGGAGCGACTGCAGCACCAGCAACTTGGACAGGAGCACATTCAGCTTCTGCGCCGTAGGATGAGTGGGCGCATACTGCTGTCTCTTGGACATGGCTTCGCTGATGGATTGCTGGCGGGATGCATGACTTGGAGGAGGAGGAGCAGGAGCGACAGAGGATGGGTATGACGCACAGCTGCCTTCGGCTGAGGTGCTGGAGCCTTGGCTGGCAGAAATTGGGAGCTCACTTGGTGAGGAAGCAGACTGGACCACCCCTTGGGAGCCTCGGTTCTCCCAGGTCGCTTTATGGTGACGCTTCATATGTTGACGCAGGGCCGTGGTGCCAACATTTGGACCCTGGCCACGCTTCACCTTCTGCCTACATATCTTGCATGTGGCCATGTTACCCTCCTGCGGATGCTTCAGGAAAAACTGCCACACTGCCGAGTAGCTACTTTTCCCACCCCCTGGCCTCACTGATTCACTGCTGCTGTTGCCAACTCCAGGAACCCCTGCTCCACTACCTCCCGATAAGGTAGACTGCCGCACAGCAGGTGCTCTACCCCGGCCCCGGCCGGCTCCAGCCTTTGGAATTGTGCCCCCATGCTGACTGCTACCACCTTGCTGCCTCAGCTGCTGACTCCGGGGCAACCTGCGCCCCTCTTCTCCTGATGATGACGATGAAGCCCCTTCATCACCCGGCTCCCAAGTGCGATCGGCTTCATCGTCATCATCATCATCACCGAGTTGTGGCTGTACGTCACTGATGTTCGTGGATTCGTCAACAGTGTCTGGCGCAGGAGCTGGAACGCTCGCAGCACCCACGACACTGTCCACATCACTATTTGTCTGCCTAGCTAGAGAAGCCACCTCCATTTCTTGGCTGGGCAGTAGCTGCTGACTGTCCTCTATCTGATGGTCCTCCTCACTAAAGAGTGGAGCTGAACCCAAAGCATAGGATACGTCGCTGGGGGAGGGAACGGCGTAGGCCAGAGGCAATGGGAGGACAGGGACTGCTCTCGGGGCATGCCAACTCAGGGTTGTGTCAGAGGAACCTACCGACCCTAGACTGGGGGTCTCAGACGTAAGTTGTGATGATGTTGTTGATGAGCGCGTCAACCAATCTACCACGGCAGATGCGTTACTGGTGGAGACCCGACCGCTAGCAGATACTGGCAGATTAGGTCTCTCAGCGTGACTCCTGCTGCTACTGGCCCCCAGTCTGATGCGAGCTCTGCCTGCGGAATCTTGGCCTCTGCCACTCCTCTTTTCACTTCCAGGCACTTGTCTGCCCGACATAGTCTAACTGGCGTGGTAGTAGGTGATATTTTAAGAACCCCCGGGCAGCGGTGGGTCTATATGAAACAGAATATAATGCACACCAAAAGTGAGCAGTGACACTCAGCCTCCAACAGGCCTGCTTAGTGTAAATAAGAGAGCTGCTTAGTGTAAATAAAGAGGGGTATGTTATGTTACAGAATGGGATGCCCCAACAGAAGTGCACCTGGCAGGCAGCAGTAAGTCTATGCACAGCAAAAGTGTCTTTATCAGGCCTAATTTCAATTATAATAAGTGCAAATGGTTATATGGTCTTAAACAGAGGCTGCTGTAGTCACAGAATGGGATGCCCTAAAAACCAGCAGTAAGTACACCTGGCAGGGTCCAGTAGTGCTATGCCCAGCAAAAGTGTCTTTATCAGGCCTAATTTCAATTATAATAAGTGCAAATGGTTATATGGTCTTAAACAGAGGCTGCTGTAGTCACAGAATGGGATGCCCCAAAAACCAGCAGTAAGTGCACCTGGCAGGGTCCAGTAGTGCTATGCACAGCAAAAGTGTCTTTATTAGGCCTAATTTCAATTATAATAAGTGCAAATGGTTATATGGTCTTAAACAGAGGCTGCTGTAGTCACAGAATGGGATGCCCTAAAAACCAGCAGTAAGTACACCTGGCAGGGTCCAGTAGTGCTATGCCCAGCAAAAGTGTCTTTATCAGGCCTAATTTCAATTATAATAAGTGCAAATGGTTATATGGTCTTAAACAGAGGCTGCTGTAGTCACAGAATGGGATGCCCTAAAAACCAGCAGTAAGTACACCTGGCAGGGTCCAGTAGTGCTATGCCCAGCAAAAGTGTCTTTATCAGGCCTAATTTCAATTATAATAAGTGCAAATGGTTATATGGTCTTAAACAGAGGCTGCTGTAGTCACAGAATGGGATGCCCCAAAAAAGAAGTGGACCTGGCAGGGTCCAGTAGTGCTATGCCCAGCAAAAGTGTCTTTATCAGGCCTAATTTCAATTATAATAAGTGCAAATGGTTATATGGTCTTAAACAGAGGCTGCTGTAGTCACAGAATGGGATGCCACAACAGAAGTGCACCTGGCAGGGTCCAGTAGTGCTATGCCCAGCAAAAGTGTCTTTATCAGGGCTAATTTCAATTATAATAAGTGCAAATGGTTATATGGTCTTAAACAGAGGCTGCTGTAGTCACAGAATGGGATGCCCCAAAAAAGAAGTGGACCTGGCAGGGTCCAGTAGTGCTATGCCCAGCAAAAGTGTCTTTATCAGGCTAATTTCAATTATAATAAGTGCAAATGGTTATATGGTCTTAAACAGAGGCTGCTGTAGTCACAGAATGGGATGCCCCAAAAAAGAAGTGGACCTGGCAGGGTCCAGTAGTGCTATGCCCAGCAAAAGTGTCTTTATCAGGCTAATTTCAATTATAATAAGTGTAAATGGTTATATGGTCTTAAACAGAGGCTGCTGTAGTCACAGAATGGGATGCCACAACAGAAGTGCACCTGGCAGGGTCCAGTAGTGCTATGCCCAGCAAAAGTGTCTTTATCAGGCTAATTTCAATTATAATAAGTGCAAATGGTTATATGGTCTTAAACAGAGGCTGCTGTAGTCACAGAATGGGATGCCACAACAGAAGTGCACCTGGCAGGGTCCAGTAGTGCTATGCCCAGCAAAAGTGTCTTTATCAGGCTAATTTCAATAATAATAAGTGCAAATGGTTATATGGTCTTAAACAGAGGCTGCTGTAGTCACAGAATGGGATGCCACAACAGAAGTGCACCTGGCAGGGTCCAGTAGTGCTATGCCCAGCAAAAGTGTCTTTATCAGGCTAATTTCAATTATAATAAGTGCAAATGGTTATATGGTCTTAAACAGAGGCTGCTGTAGTCACAGAATGGGATGCCCCAAAAAAAGAAGTGGACCTGGCAGGGCCCAGTAGTGCTATGCCCAGCAAAAGTGTCTTTATCAGGGCTAATTTCAATTATAATAAGTGCAAATGGTTATATGGTCTTAAACAGAGGCTGCTGTAGTCACAGAATGGGATGCCCCAAAAAAGAAGTGGACCTGGCAGGGTCCAGTAGTGCTATGCCCAGCAAAAGTGTCTTTATCAGGCTAATTTCAATTATAATAAGTGCAAATGGTTATACGGTCTTAAACAGAGGCTGCTGTAGTCACAGAATGGGATGCCACAACAGAAGTGCACCTGGCAGGGTCCAGTAGTGCTATGCCCAGCAAAAGTGTCTTTATCAGGCCTAATTTCAATTATAATAAGTGCAAATGGTTATATGGTCTTAAACAGAGGCTGCTGTAGTCACAGAATGGGATGCCCCAAAAAAGAAGTGGACCTGGCAGGGTCCATTAGTGCTATGCCCAGCAAAAGTGTCTTTATCAGGGCTAATTTCAATTATAATAAGTGCAAATGGTTATATGGTCTTAAACAGAGGCTGCTGTAGTCACAGAATGGGATGCCCCAAAAAAGAAGTGGACCTGGCAGGGTCCAGTAGTGCTATGCCCAGCAAAAGTGTCTTTATCAGGGCTAATTTCAATTATAATAAGTGCAAATGGTTATATGGTCTTAAACAGAGGCTGCTGTAGTCACAGAATGGGATGCCACAACAGAAGTGCACCTGGTAGGGTCCAGTAGTGCTATGCCCAGCAAAAGTGTCTTTATCAGGCCTAATTTCAATTATAATAAGTGCAAATGGTTATATGGTCTTAAACAGAGGCTGCTGTAGTCACAGAATGGGATGCCCCAAAAAAGAAGTGGACCTGGCAGGGTCCAGTAGTGCTATGCCCAGCAAAAGTGTCTTTATCAGGGCTAATTTCAATTATAATAAGTGCAAATGGTTATATGGTCTTAAACAGAGGCTGCTGTAGTCACAGAATGGGATGCCCCAAAAAAGAAGTGGACCTGGCAGGGTCCATTAGTGCTATGCCCAGCAAAAGTGTCTTTATCAGGGCTAATTTCAATTATAATAAGTGCAAATGGTTATATGGTCTTAAACAGAGGCTGGTGTAGTCACAGAATGGGATGCCTCACAGCAGACTTAAGATCAGTTCAGTATATATGCACAGTTAGTTAGTATAAGCAGCCTGAAAACGCTAACAAAGCCTGTCAGCCAGCTAGTAACACTCAGGCTGGATGAAAAAAAAAAAAAATCTCCCTGTGACAGCCTCCGATTTTTCCTACCTTTCCCTGTTTTTCGCTGACTTTCTGTCTGTCTCCTGTCTGTCTCCTGCCTGTCTCCAGCCTGTCCCTGTCTGTCCCTGCCTGTCTAACTGCCTCTCTCCCTCAGCTACACAGCGTTCTGTCTCTCACGAATGCAATAGAGAAATGAGGAAGGAAAAGCAAGATGGCCGACTTAAATAGCGCTGTGACGTCACCGGGCTTGCTGGCTGCTGATAGGCTGCATGTGACTGCCCCAGCTTGCACTGGCGCGGGATAGATGTCCAGACATGTCCCGTCCGCCATCTTAGAATGCCTGTAAATGTAAATGAATGGATGTTAAAGGAAAACTTCGAGCGAACGAATTGCGGGGAAATTCGGATTCGATCCGAATCGAATTTTTCCTGAAATTCGGATCGAATCCGGGTTCGTCCGGATCGATTCGCTCATCCCTACTCTTAATAATGCAAATGCACCGATACTGAGCGAAACCTATGTGTAATGTTCACACTTAGAGACAAAAACGAGATGGAATACGGAAGGCTCTGAATCAACCTTATTGTGCTATAGATGAGGACCTGCGTCTATTTTTTCCCGGCTAGATATCCTGTTTACAGTATACTTTGAACTCGATGTTCAGTTCACAATTTGTACCTGAATAGAAATTCTCGTAGCTCTGTAATTCACACCTCACTTCGAATAAATAGGTGACTAAGTCTTAAGACAATAGGCCAAACTAACTTGCCTAGACTTGACCATGATGCCATTATAGCGGCTCCATGTAGGTCATACAGATGGTGTCAGCTTGATCGTGTATCAGCCTATTTGTGATAGCTACAATTCTTTTGTGTCTGAGCTTGGGGTTCCGTTAACTTCATGAATCCTGTGTTCTCAGTTACCAAGAAAATATGACAATTCCGTTCTCCATAGGCCATTATTTTCAAGAACGAGGAAGTGCTATAAAAGTCGGCATTAGTGGAAAGAGGTCTCAATCCTTGAGCCAGAGTGAAAAGGAATCATTCTATATTCTGCAGATATGGCATCACTGATTGGCCTGATCATAATAGCTACAGGTACGTAACTAATCACCTACTTAGCATTTTAGAATGGATTTATCTCTTTGAAAAGCTCTTTGAAAAGTGGGCAAAAAACAGACAAAATAGTTCAGCATTTACATAGAGGAGCCAATTATATTTTAGATAAAACAAGACATTATAGTCTATGCTAAGCGTTATAGGAAAAGTTTGCTCAAATATGATTCTGTATTGTTCTAATGCAGTTGGGCAAAAGATTTAGAGGCTGATTCACTACCAATGCCAGGTATTGCCAGATGAGTGTCTGTACAGCGACGCTTAGAGCGACCGCTAGTAGACGCTGTAAGCGGGTATCGGGCGCTGTAACCTGGCAATGCGGTCGCTGTAGTAACCTGGCGGGCATTGATGAATGTGATGTGTGTTGGGAGCTCTAACAACAGTACAGCGCTGCAGCGCGCGAGAGGTAGCACCAGCTCAATTCGTCCGGCACTCGGCACTCCACACTCCACACCATATTTTACAAAAAACTACACACACACAGCGTCGGCGTTCTGGAGCTGGGCGCTGTAGCGTAGAGCGCCAGACGCTGTGTGATTAAAGTCTGTTTTTGAACACATATCCACCAGTAACAAAGCGAAAAACACATGGAATTACATTGTTATAACACTGTGACATTAACACTTTAGTGCCAGACCCGTAATGACAGTTCTGCATAAAAATATAAAAAGTCAAAAAAATTTATAAAAGTGTTTGCAGCCAGGAAACAGCAAAAAAAAAAAAAAATTAATTCGCAAACACGCTGTTTATACACAACTCATGAACGTCCATTGTAATGTATGGGAGAGCGACAGTGAGAGACAGGTACTACATGGCTCTCCTGAGCCTAGAGCTCCGGTGCTATACACTGAGCCGCCTGTAATAATACATGTGACGCTACATGGCGCTGTTAGAGGCGCTATACACTGACCTGCCTGTAATAATACATGTGGCACTACATGGTGCTGTTAGAGGCACTATACATTGACCTGCCTGTAATAATACATGTGACACTACATGGCGCTGTTAGAGGCGCTCACTGGAATCGCTTTCACAAATGTGGTTTCCCGTACAGTGTCTGGCATTCACCAGACGCTGCCTGCCGCTACGAGGCGCTACCTGCCGCTATCCATTCTTAAATTACCCCCTTAGTAATGGTCAAGCACAATTAAATCAGCAAAATTCTGGTCCAACTTAATCCAAACTAGAGATAAGCGAATGTCCTAAATATTTGATTTGGACGATTCGCCGAATTTCCTCAAGAAATTTGGTTCGTTCTGGATCAAGTTTTTAACAAATAGCTCAAAAAGATATATCACCTGTCACCACCAGACACAGGGATGCCCCACTCCGCTCTGCACTCAACAGCCGGGAAGAGGATACAGGGGGTAGAAGTAGGAGACATGGGGCCGGGTAGTGTGGCGTCCCCTAATGAGCCTGCCACACCCCTGTTATGACCCAGAGTCACCAATGAATCCAAGCTCCACCCAGATGGGCAGAGACATAGCAGGCAGTGACGCTCCAGTGATGGCGGCACCGCCCATGTGCTGAAGGAATGTTCTAAAAAATAGCTCTAATAGAATTAGATTCAATGAATTTCTAAAAAAATATTGTTAGTTCCGAATCAAGTTTTTAACAAATTGCGAAAAATAACCCCACCTGTCGCCTCGTTCTCATGCAGTTGGGCAAAAGATTTAGGCCCTTATTTATGAAGGAATAGCGACAGGTAGCGACTAGGGATGAGCGAATCGATCCGGACGAACCCGGATTCGATCCGAATTTCATGAAAAATTCGATTCGGATCGAATCCGAATTTCCCCGCGATTCGATCGCTCGAAGTTTTCCTTTAACATCCATTCATTTACATTTACAGGCATTCTAAGATGGCGGACGGGACATGTCTGGACATCTATCCCGCGCCAGTGCAAGCTGGGGCAGTCACATGCAGCCTATCAGCAGCCAGCAAGCCCGGTGACGTCACAGCGCTATTTAAGTCGGCCATCTTGCTTTTCCTTCCTCATTTCTCTATTGCATTCGTGAGAGACAGAACGTTGTAGTGAGGGAGAGAGGCAGTTAGACAGGCAGGGACAGACAGGGACAGGCTGGAGACAGGCAGGAGACAGGCAGGAGACAGGCAGGAGACAGGCAGGAGACAGACAGAAAGTCAGCGAAAAACAGGGAAAGTTAGGAAAAATCGGAGGCAGTCACAGGGAGATTTTTTTTTTTTTCATCCAGCCTGAGTGTTTGTTACTGGCTGGCTGACAGGCTTTGTTAGCGTTTTCAGGCTGCTTATACTAACTAACTGTGCATATATACTGAACTGATCTTAAGTCTGCTGTGAGACACCCCATCTGTGACTACAACAGCCTCTATTTAAGACCATATAACCATTTGCACTTATTCTAATTGAAATTAGGCCTGATAAAGACACTTTTGCTGTGCATAGCACTACTGGACCCTGCCAGGTGCACTTCTTTTTTGGGGCATCCCATTCTGTGACTACACCAGCCTCTATTTAACACCATATAACCATTTGCACTTATTCTAATTGAAATTAGGCCTGATAAAGACACTTTTGCTGTGCATAGCACTACTTGTCCCTGCCAGGTGTACTTACTGCTGGTTTTTAGGGCATCCCATTCTGTGACTACAGCAGCCTCTGTTTAACACCATATAACCATTTGCACTTATTCTAATTGAAATTAGGCCTGATAAAGACACTTTTGCTGTGCATAGCACTACTTGTCCCTGCCAGGTGTACTTACTGCTGGTTTTTAGGGCATCCCATTCTGTGACTACAGCAGCCTCTGTTTAACACCATATAACCATTTGCACTTATTCTAATTGAAATTAGGCCTGATAAAGACACTTTTGCTGTGCATAGCACTACTTGTCCCTGCCAGCTGTACTTACTGCTGGTTTTTAGGGCATCCCATTCTGTGACTACAGCAGCCTCTGTTTAACACCATATAACCATTTGCACTTATTCTAATTGAAATTAGGCCTGATAAAGACACTTTTGCTGTGCATAGCACTACTTGTCCCTGCCAGGTGTACTTACTGCTGGTTTTTAGGGCATCCCATTCTGTGACTACAGCAGCCTCTGTTTAACACCATATAACCATTTGCACTTATTCTAATTGAAATTAGGCCTGATAAAGACACTTTTGCTGTGCATAGCACTACTTGTCCCTGCCAGGTGTACTTACTGCTGGTTTTTAGGGCATCCCATTCTGTGACTACAGCAGCCTCTGTTTAACACCATATAACCATTTGCACTTATTCGAATTGAAATTAGGCCTGATAAAGACACTTTTGCTGTGCATAGCACTACTTGTCCCTGCCAGGTGTACTTACTGCTGGTTTTTGGGGCATCCCATTCTGTGACTACAGCAGCCTCTGTTTAACACCATATAACCATTTGCACTTATTCTAATTGAAATTAGGCCTGATAAAGACACTTTTGCTGTGCATAGCACTACTTGTCCCTGCCAGGTGTACTTACTGCTGGTTTTTACGGCATCCCATTCTGTGACTACAGCAGCCTCTGTTTAACACCATATAACCATTTGCACTTATTCTAATTGAAATTAGGCCTGATAAAGACACTTTTGCTGTGCATAGCACTACTTGTCCCTGCCAGGTGTACTTACTGCTGGTTTTTAGGGCATCCCATTCTGTGACTACAGCAGCCACTGTTTAACACCATATAACCATTTGCACTTATTCTAATTGAAATTAAGCCTGATAAAGACACTTTGCTGTGCATAGCACTACTTGTCCCTGCCAGGTGTACTTACTGCTGGTTTTTAGGGCATCCCATTCTGTGACTACAGCAGCCTCTGTTTAACACCATATAACCATTTGCAATTATTCTAATTGAAATTAGGCCTGATAAAGACACTTTTGCTGTGCATAGCACTACTTGTCCCTGCCAGGTGTACTTACTGCTGGTTTTTGGGGCATCCCATTCTGTGACTACAGCAGCCTCTGTTTAACACCATATAACCATTTGCACTTATTCTAATTGAAATTAGGCCTGATAAAGACACTTCTGCTGTGCATAGCACTACTTGTCCCTGCCAGGTGTACTTACTGCTGGTTTTTAGGGCATCCCATTCTGTGACTACAGCAGCCTCTGTTTAACACCATATAACCATTTGCACTTATTCTAATTGAAATTAGGCCTGATAAAGACATTTTTGCTGTGCATAGCACTACTTGTCCCTGCCAGGTGTACTTACTGCTGGTTTTTAGGGCATCCCATTCTGTGACTACAGCAGCCTCTGTTTAACACCATATAACCATTTGCACTTATTCTAATTGAAATTAGGCCTGATAAAGACACTTTTGCTGTGCATAGCACTACTGGACCCTGCCAGGTGTACTTACTGCTGGTTTTTAGGGCATCCCATTCTGTGACTACACCAGCCTCTGTTTAAGACCATATAACCATTTGCACTTATTCTAATTGAAATTAGGCCTGATAAAGACACTTTTGCTGTGCATAGCACTACTGGACCCTGCCAGGTGTACTTACTGCTGGTTTTTAGGGCATCCCATTCTGTGACTACACCAGCCTCTGTTTAAGACCATATAACCATTTGCACTTATTCTAATTGAAATTAGGCCTGATAAAGACACTTTTGCTGTGCATAGCACTACTGGACCCTGCCAGGTGTACCTACTGCTGGTTTTTAGGGCATCCCATTCTGTGACTACACCAGCCTCTGTTTAAGACCATATAACCATTTGCACTTATTCTAATTGAAATTAGGCCTGATAAAGACACTTTTGCTGTGCATAGCACTACTTGTCCCTGCCAGGTGTACTTACTGCTGGTTTTTAGGGCATCCCATTCTGTGACTACAGCAGCCTCTGTTTAACACCATATAACCATTTGCACTTATTCTAATTGAAATTAGGCCTGATAAAGACACTTTTGCTGTGCATAGCACTACTTGTCCCTGCCAGGTGTACTTACTGCTGGTTTTTAGGGCATCCTATTCTGTGACTACAGCAGCCTCTGTTTAACACCATATAACCATTTGCACTTATTCTAATTGAAATTAGGCCTGATAAAGAAACTTTTGCTGGGCATAGACTTACTGCTGCCTGCCAGGTGCACTTCTGTTGGGGCATCCCATTCTGTAACATACCAGACCCCTCTTTATTTACACTAAGCAGCTCTCTTATTTACACTAAGCAGGCCTGTTGGAGGCTGAGTGTTACTGCTCACTTTTGGTGTGCATTATATTATGTTTCATATAGACCCACCGCTGCCCGGGGGTTCTTAAAATATCACCTACTACCACGCCAGTTAGACTATGTCGGGCAGACAAGTGCCTGGAAGTGAAAAGAGGAGTGGCAGAGGCCAAGATTCCGCAGGCAGAGCTCGCATCAGACTGGGGGCCAGTAGCAGCAGGAGTCACGCTGAGAGACCTAATCTGCCAGTATCTGCTAGCGGTCGGGTCTCCACCAGTAATGCATCTGCCGTGGTAGATTGGTTGACGCGCTCATCAACAACATCATCACAACTTACGTCTGAGACCCCCAGTCTAGGGTCGGTAGGTTCCTCTGACACAACCCTGAGTTGGCATGCCCCGAGAGCAGTCCCTGTCCTCCCATTGCCTCTGGCCTACGCCGTTCCCTCCCCCAGCGACGTATCCTATGCTTTGGGTTCAGCTCCACTCTTTAGTGAGGAGGACCATCAGATAGAGGACAGTCAGCAGCTACTGCCCAGCCAAGAAATGGAGGTGGCTTCTCTAGTTAGGCAGACAAATAGTGATGTGGACAGTGTCGTGGGTGCTGCGAGCGTTCCAGCTCCTGCGCCAGACACTGTTGACGAATCCACGAACATCAGTGACGTACAGCCACAACTCGGTGATGATGATGATGACGATGAAGCCGATCGCACTTGGGAGCCGGGTGATGAAGGGGCTTCATCGTCATCATCAGGAGAAGAGGGGCGCAGGTTGCCCCGGAGTCAGCAGCTGAGGCAGCAAGGTGGTAGCAGTCAGCATGGGGGCACAATTCCAAAGGCTGGAGCCGGCCGGGGCCGGGGCCGGGGTAGAGCACCTGCTGTGCGGCAGTCTACCTTATCGGGAGGTAGTGGAGCAGGGGTTCCTGGAGTTGGCAACAGCAGCATTGAATCAGTGAGGCCAGGGGGTGGGAAAAGTAGCTACTCGGCAGTGTGGCAGTTTTTCCTGAAGCATCCGCAGGAGGGTAACATGGCCACATGCAAGATATGTAGGCAGAAGGTGAAGCGTGGCCAGGGTCCAAATGTTGGCACCACGGCCCTGCGTCAACATATGATGCGTCACCATAAAGTGACCTGGGAGAACCGAGGCTCCCAAGGGGTGGTCCAGTCTGCTTCCTCACCAAGTGAGCTCCCAATTTCTGCCAGCCAAGGCTCCAGCACCTCAGCCGAAGGCAGCTGTGCGTCATACCCATCCTCTGTCGCTCCTGCTCCTCCTCCTCCAAGTCATGCATCCCGCCAGCAATCCATCAGCGAAGCCATGTCCAAGAGACAGCAGTATGCGCCCACTCATCCTACGGCGCAGAAGCTGAATGTGCTCCTGTCCAAGTTGCTGGTGCTGCAGTCGCTCCCTTTTCAGGTGGTGGAATCTGCACCTTTCAGAGAACTGATGGCTTGTGCCGAGCCGAGGTGGAGAATCCCAAGCCGTCATTTCTTTGCCAAGAAGGCAGTACCAGCGCTGCACACTTTTGTTGAACAGAAGGTGGGCCAGTCCTTGAGCCTGTCGGTGTGTAGCAAAGTGCATGGCAGCGCCGACATCTGGAGCTGTAACTACGGTCAGGGACAGTACATGTCGTTTACGGCCCACTGGGTGAATGTGGTCCCTTTGCAGCAGCAGCAGCAGCAACTTGGACAGGTCACGCCGCTTCGGCCCCCGCGCTCCCTGCCCGTTGGGCCTGTGACACCGTGCGACTCGGCCTCCTCATCCTCCGCCATCTCCTCACCCTCCACTGTAGGCTCAAGTCTCAGTGCCCCTCCAGTCTACCATGTGTGCAGGGCACGGAGGTGTCACGCAGTGCTTCACATGGTTTGTCTTGGCAAACGGAGTCACACAGGGGAGGAACTGCTTAAATGTATTCATCAGGAAATCCAAACATGGCTTACTCCAAGAAAACTTAAAATGGGAATCATGGTTACCGACAATGGGAAGAACATTTTGTCTGCGCTGCGCCAAGGAAGCCTGACCCATGCCCCCTGCATGGCTCACGTCTTCAATCTGGTTGTCAAGCGGTTTCTGAAGTGTTCCCCCCATCTGCAAGACATCCTAACAACTTCAAGGAAACTTTGCATGCACTTCAGCCACTCCTACACCGCCAAACACACCCTTCTTGAGCTACAGCGTCAGAATGGTATCCCCCAACATAGTCTGATTTGTGATGTTTCCACCCGTTGGAATTCCACCCTTCACATGTTGGACCGATTATATGAACAGAGAAAAGCCATCACGGATTTCCTGATGATCCAAGCAGATAGGGGGACTCCCCTGTGTAACTTCAATGTCAACCAGTGGCAGCTCATACGTGACACCTGCCGTTTGCTCAGGCCCTTTGAGGAAGCCACTTTATTTGTCAGTCGGCTGGATTACGGGATGAACGACGTGATTCCACTGCTTCATGTACTACAGCACATGTTGGAAACCATGGCTGGTCAGGGCACTGGAGACATGGCGTTTACATCTTACGGCCACATGAACCCCGTTGGAGCTGAACTGGAGGAGGAGGAGGGAGAGGAGGAGGAGGAGGAGTTGCCCAGCGAAACACAGTTTAGGCTTGGAGAAATGGCTGGTTTATCTAGTCAGCGGACAGGAGAGGAGGAGCAGGAGCAGCCAGAGGAGCTAGAGGTTTTTGAGGAAGGCGAGACAGAGGACCCGGGCACACCGTGGCAGTATGCAGTGGAGATGGAGACAGGTAGTCCATCCGAGTCACTTGCGCAAATGGCACGAAGCATGCTCACGTGCTTGCGTAGTGACCCCAGAATTGTTTCCATCTGTAGGGGGGATGACTTCTGGCTGTCCACCTTATTGGACCCTCGCTTCCGGCACAAAATGGGGGCATTTTTTAAACCCACCGAGAGGGAGGACAAACTCAACTACTACAAAGACATTCTACGTAGGCAGTTGGCCGATGCCTATCTGCGCCATGGTCCATACTCTCGCAGGTCTGACTCGAGGGGACCTCTGCGCTCACCTTCCACTGCCATGGCCGCTGGGGGGGTTGGCAGGAGCAGCAGCAGCAGCTCCATCAGCAGCAGCAGCCTCAGTCTTCAGTCGCTAATGAGTAGCTTTCTACACCCGCATATTGAGGCTACTCATGAGCAGCAGGAAGACCTGGAGCAGGACCTGAACCAGCAGGTCAAGTCATACTTTGACATGACCATGCCAACACACCTTGAGAATCCGCTGGACTTCTGGGCAGCCAAACTTGATTTGTGGCCGCAACTAGCAGAGTTTGCCCTGGAAAAGCTGTCCTGCCCGGCAAGTAGCGTGCCATCTGAGCGGGTGTTTAGTGCGGCGGGGGCCATAGTTACGGCGAGGAGAACTCGTCTGTCAACTAAAAATGTGGAGAGACTCACCTTTGTCAAAATGAATCAGGGATGGATCAGCCAGGATTTCCACCCACCAATGCCTGATGCATGCGACTAGATTCAGCATGGTGCCACGTTTTACACTTTCCAAATAGTGCAAAACATATTTATGTCTTTAGGCCAATTTTTGGGCTCCTGCTGCTGCTGCTACCAACTTCTGCCAACTCCAGGGTGTGATTCATCCAATTTTTGGGCTCCTGAAGCCAACCCCAGGGTCTCTTTGAAGTAATGTTTGGGCTCCTGCTGCTGCTGCTGCTGCCAACTTCTGCCAACTCCAGGGTGTGATTCATCCAATTTTTGGGCTCCTGAAGCCAACCCCAGGGTCTCTTTAAAGTAATGTTTGGGCTCCTGCTGCTGCCAACTCCAGGGTGTGATTCATCCAATTTTTGGGCTCCTGAAGCCAACTCCAGTGTATATTTGGGCTCCTGCTGCTGCTGCCAACTCCAGGGTGTGATTCATCCAATTTATGGTCTCCTGAAGCCAACCCCAGTGTCTCTTTAAAGTAATATTTGGGCTCCTGCTGCTGCTGCTGCCAACTTCTGCCAACTCCAGGGTGTGATTCATCCAATTTTTGGGCTCCTGAAGCCAACCCCAGGGTCTCTTTAAAGTAATGTTTGGGCTCCTGCTGCTGCTGCCAACTCCAGGGTGTGATTCATCCAATTTTTGGGCTCCTGAAGCCAACTCCAGTGTATATTTGGGCTCCTGCTGCTGCTGCCAACTCCAGGGTGTGATTCATCCAATTTATGGTCTCCTGAAGCCAACCCCAGTGTCTCTTTAAAGTAATATTTGGGCTCCTGCTGCTGCTGCTGTCAACTCCTGCCAACTCCAGGGTGTGATTCATCCAATTTTTGGGCTCCTGAAGCCAACCCCAGGGTCTCTTTGAAGTAATGTTTGGGCTCCTGCTGCTGCCAACTTCTGCCAACTCCAGGGTGTGATTCATCCAATTTTTGGGCTCCTGAAGCCAACCCCAGGGTCTCTTTAAAGTAATATTTGGGCTCCTGCTGCTGCTGCTGTCAACTTCTGCCAACTCCAGGGTGTGATTCATCCAATTTTTGGGCTCCTGAAGCCAACCCCTGGGTCTCTTTAAAGTAATGTTTGGGCTCCTGCTGCTGCTGCTGCCAACTTCTGCCAACTCCAGGGTGTGATTCATCCAATTTTTGGGCTCCTGAAGCCAACCCCAGGGTCTCTTTAAAGTAATGTTTGGGCTCCTGCTGCTGCTGCTGCCAACTTCTGCCAACTCCAGGGTGTGATTCATCCAATTTTTGGGCTCCTGAAGCCAACCCCAGGGTCTCTTTGAAGTAATGTTTGGGCTCCTGCTGCTGCCAACTTCTGTCAACTCCAGGGTGTGATTCATCCAATGTTTGGGCTCCTGAAGCCAACCCCAGGGTCTCTTTAAAGTAATGTTTGGGCTCCTATTGCTGCTGCTGCCAACTTCTGCCAACTCCAGGGTGTGATTCATCCAATTTTTGGGCTCCTGAAGCCAACCCCAGGGTCTCTTTAAAGTAATGTTTGGGCTCCTGCTGCTGCTGCTGCCAACTTCTGCCAACTCCAGGGTGTGATTCATCCATTTTTTGGGCTCCTGAAGCCAACCCCAGGGTCTCTTTAAAGTAATATTTGGGCTCCTGCTGCTGCTGCTGTCAACTTCTGCCAACTCCAGGATGTGATTCATCCAATTTTTGGACTCCTGAAGCCAACTCCAGTGTCTCTATAAAGTAATGTTTGGGCTCCTGCTGCTGCTGCTGCCAACTTCTGCCAACTCCAGGGTGTGATTCATCCAATTTTTGGGCTCCTGAAGCCAACCCCAGTGTCTCTTTAAAGTAATGTTTGGGCTCCTGCTGCTGCTGCTGCCAACTTCTGCCAACTCCAGGGTGTGATTCATCCAATTTTTGGGCTCCTGAAGCCAACTCCAGTGTATATTTGGGCTCCTGCTGCTGCTGCTGCCAACTCCAGGGTGTGATTCATCCAATTTTTTGGCTCCTGAAGCCAACTCCAGTGTATATTTGGGCTCCTGCTGCTGCTGCCAACTTCTGCCAACTCCAGGGTGTGATTCATCCAATTTTTGGGCTCCTGAAGCCAACCCCAGGGTCTCTTTAAAGTAATGTTTGGGCTCCTGCTGCTGCCAACTCCAGGGTGTGATTCATCCAATTTTTGGGCTTCTGAAGCCAACTCCAGTGTATATTTGGGCTCCTGCTGCTGCTGCTGCCAACTCCAGGGTGTGATTCATCCAATTTTTGGGCTCCTGAAGCCAACCCCAGTGTCTCTTTAAAGTAATATTTGGGCTCCTGCTGCTGCTGCTGTCAACTCCTGCCAACTCCAGGGTGTGATTCATCCAATTTTTGGGCTCCTGAAGCCAACCCCAGGGTCTCTTTGAAGTAATGTTTGGGCTCCTGCTGCTGCCAACTTCTGCCAACTCCAGGGTGTGATTCATCCAATTTTTGGGCTCCTGAAGCCAACCACAGGGTCTCTTTAAAGTAATGTTTGGGCTCCTGCTGCTGCTGCTGCCAACTTCTGCCAACTCCAGGGTGTGATTCATCCAATTTTTGGGCTCCTGAAGCCAACCCCAGGGTCTCTTTAAAGTAATCTTTGGGCTCCTGCTGCTGCTGCTGTCAACTCCTGCCAACTCCAGGGTGTGATTCATCCAATTTTTGGGCTCCTGAAGCCAACTCCAGTGTCTCTATAAAGTAATGTTTGGGCTCCTGCTGCTGCTGCCAACTCCAGGGTGTCATTCCTCCAATTTTTGGGCTCCTGAAGCCAACCCCAGGGTCTCTTTAAAGTAATATTTGGGCTCCTGCTGCTGCTGCTGTCAACTCCTGCCAACTCCAGGGTGTGATTCATCCAATTTTTGGGCTCCTGAAGCCAACTCCAGTGTCTCTATAAAGTAATCTTTGGGCTCCTGCTGCTGCTGCTGCTGCTGCTGCCAACTCCAGGGTGTGATTCATCCAATTTTTGGGCTCCTGAAGCCAACCCCAGTGTCTCTTTAAAGTAATGTTTGGGCTCCTGCTGCTGCTGCTGCCAACTTCTGCCAACTCCAGGGTGTGATTCATCCAATTTTTGGGCTCCTGAAGCCAACTCCAGTGTATATTTGGGCTCCTGCTGCTGCTGCTGCCAACTCCAGGGTGTGATTCATCCAATTTTTGGGCTCCTGAAGCCAACCCCAGGGTCTCTTTAAAGTAATATTTGGGCTCCTGCTGCTGCTGCTGTCAACTCCTGCCAACTCCAGGGTGTGATTCATCCAATTTTTGGGCTCCTGAAGCCAAGTCCAGTGTCTCTATAATGTAATGTTTGGGCTCCTGCTGCTGCTGCTGCCAACTTCTGCCAACTCCAGGGTGTGATTCATCCAATTTTTGGGCTCCTGAAGCCAACCCCAGTGTCTCTTTAAAGTAATGTTTGGGCTCCTGCTGCTGCTGCCAACTTCTGCCAACTCCAGGGTGTGATTCATCCAATTTTTGGGCTCCTGAATCCAACCCCAGTGTCTCTTTAAAGTAATGTTTGGGCTCCTGCTGCTGCTGCCAACTTCTGCCAACTCCAGGGTGTGATTCATCCAATTTTTGGGCTCCTGAAGCCAACCCCAGTGTCTCTATAATGTAATGTTTGGGCTCCTGCTGCTGCTGCTGCCAACTTCTGCCAACTCCAGGGTGTGATTCATCCAATTTTTGGGCTCCTGAAGCCAACCCCAGGGTCTCTTTAAAGCAATGTTTGGGCTCCTGCTGCTGCTGCTGCCAACTTCTGCCAACTCCAGGGTGTGATTCATCCAATTTTTTGGCTCCTGAAGCCAACTCCAGGGTCTCTTTAAAGTAATATTTGGGCTCCTGCTGCTGCTGCTGCCAACTTCTGCCAACTCCAGGGTGTGATTCATCCAATTTTTTGGCTCCTGAAGCCAACTCCAGTGTCTCTATAATGTAATGTTTGGGCTCCTGCTGCTGCTGCTGCTGCAAACTCCAGGGTGTGATTCATCCAATTTTTGGGCTCCTGAAGCCAACCCCAGGGTCTCTTTAAAGTAGTATTTGGGCTCCTGCTGCTGCTGCTGCTGTCAACTCCTGCCAACTCCAGGGTGTGATTCATCCAATTTTTGGGCTCCTGAAGCCAACTCCAGTGTCTCTATAAAGTAATCTTTGGGCTCCTGCTGCTGCTGCTGCCAACTCCAGGGTGTGATTCATCCAATTTTTGGGCTCCTGAAGCCAACCCCAGTGTCTCTTTAAAGTAATGTTTGGGCTCCTGCTGCTGCTGCTGCCAGCTTCTGCCAACTCCAGGGTGTGATTCATCCAATTTTTGGGCTCCTGAAGCCAACTCCAGTGTATATTTGGGCTCCTGCTGCTGCTGCTGCCAACTCCAGGGTGTGATTCATCCAATTTTTGGGCTCCTGAAGCCAACCCCAGGGTCTCTTTAAAGTAATATTTGGGCTCCTGCTGCTGCTGCTGTCAACTCCTGCCAACTCCAGGGTGTGATTCATCCAATTTTTGGGCTCCTGAAGCCAACTCCAGTGTCTCTATAAAGTAATGTTTGGGCTCCTGCTGCTGCTGCTGCTGCCAACTTCTGCCAACTCCAGGGTGTGATTCATCCAATTTTTGGGCTCCTGAAGCCAACCCCAGTGTCTCTTTAAAGTAATGTTTGGGCTCCTGCTGCTGCTGCTGCCATCTTCTGCCAACTCCAGGGTGTGATTCATCCAATTTTTGGGCTCCTGAAGCCAACCCCAGTGTCTCTTTAAAGTAATATTTGGGCTCCTGCTGCTGCTGCTGTCAACTCCTGCCAACTCCAGGGTGTGATTCATCCAATTTTTGGGCTCCTGAAGCCAACCCCAGGGTCTCTTTGAAGTAATGTTTGGGCTCCTGCTGCTGCCAACTCCTGCCAACTCCAGGGTGTGATTCATCCAATTTTTGGGCTCCTGAAGCCAACCACAGGGTCTCTTTAAAGTAATATTTGGGCTCCTGCTGCTGCTGCTGTCAACTCCTGCCAACTCCAGGGTGTGATTCATCCAATTTTTGGGCTCCTGAAGCCAACCACAGGGTCTCTTTAAAGTAATGTTTGGGCTCCTGCTGCTGCTGCTGCCAACTTCTGCCAACTCCAGGGTGTGATTCATCCAATTTTTGGGCTCCTGAAGCCAACCCCAGGGTCTCTTTAAAGTAATCTTTGGGCTCCTGCTGCTGCTGCTGTCAACTCCTGCCAACTCCAGGGTGTGATTCATCCAATTTTTGGGCTCCTGAAGCCAACTCCAGTGTCTCTATAAAGTAATGTTTGGGCTCCTGCTGCTGCTGCCAACTCCAGGGTGTGATTCATCCAATTTTTGGGCTCCTGAAGCCAACCCCAGGGTCTCTTTAAAGTAATATTTGGGCTCCTGCTGCTGCTGCTGTCAACTCCTGCCAACTCCAGGGTGTGATTCATCCAATTTTTGGGCTCCTGAAGCCAACTCCAGTGTCTCTATAAAGTAATCTTTGGGCTCCTGCTGCTGCTGCCAACTCCAGGGTGTGATTCATCCAATTTTTGGGCTCCTGAAGCCAACCCCAGTGTCTCTTTAAAGTAATGTTTGGGCTCCTGCTGCTGCTGCTGCCAACTTCTGCCAACTCCAGGGTGTGATTCATCCAATTTTTGGGCTCCTGAAGCCAACTCCAGTGTATATTTGGGCTCCTGCTGCTGCTGCTGCCAACTCCAGGGTGTGATTCATCCAATTTTTGGGCTCCTGAAGCCAACCCCAGGGTCTCTTTAAAGTAATATTTGGGCTCCTGCTGCTGCTGCTGTCACCTCCTGCCAACTCCAGGGTGTGATTCATCCAATTTTTGGGCTCCTGAAGCCAAGTCCAGTGTCTCTATAATGTAATGTTTGGGCTCCTGCTGCTGCTGCTGCCAACTTCTGCCAACTCCAGGGTGTGATTCATCCAATTTTTGGGCTCCTGAAGCCAACCCCAGTGTCTCTTTAAAGTAATGTTTGGGCTCCTGCTGCTGCTGCTGCCAACTTCTGCCAACTCCAGGGTGTGATTCATCCAATTTTTGGGCTCCTGAAGCCAACCCCAGTGTCTCTTTAAAGTAATGTTTGGGCTCCTGCTGCTGCTGCTGCCAACTTCTGCCAACTCCAGGGTGTGATTCATCCAATTTTTGGGCTCCTGAAGCCAACCCCAGTGTCTCTTTAAAGTAATGTTTGGGCTCCTGCTGCTGCCAACTTCTGCCAACTCCAGGGTGTGATTCATCCAATTTTTGGGCTCCTGAAGCCAACCCCAGGGTCTCTTTAAAGCAATGTTTGGGCTCCTGCTGCTGCTGCTGCCAACTTCTGCCAACTCCAGGGTGTGATTCATCCAATTTTTTGGCTCCTGAAGCCAACTCCAGTGTCTCTATAATGTAATGTTTGGGCTCCTGCTGCTGCTGCTGCTGCCAACTCCAGGGTGTGATTCATCCAATTTTTGGGCTCCTGAAGCCAACCCCAGGGTCTCTTTAAAGTAGTATTTGGGCTCCTGCTGCTGCTGTCAACTCCTGCCAACTCCAGGGTGTGATTCATCCAATTTTTGGGCTCCTGAAGCCAACTCCAGTGTCTCTATAAAGTAATCTTTGGGCTCCTGCTGCTGCTGCTGCTGCTGCCAACTCCAGGGTGTGATTCATCCAATTTTTGGGCTCCTGAAGCCAACCCCAGTGTCTCTTTAAAGTAATGTTTGGGCTCCTGCTGCTGCTGCTGCCAGCTTCTGCCAACTCCAGGGTGTGATTCATCCAATTTTTGGGCTCCTGAAGCCAACTCCAGTGTATATTTGGGCTCCTGCTGCTGCTGCTGCCAACTCCAGGGTGTGATTCATCCAATTTTTGGGCTCCTGAAGCCAACCCCAGGGTCTCTTTAAAGTAATATTTGGGCTCCTGCTGCTGCTGCTGTCAACTCCTGCCAACTCCAGGGTGTGATTCATCCAATTTTTGGGCTCCTGAAGCCAACCCCAGTGTCTCTTTAAAGTAATGTTTGGGCTCCTGCTACTGCTGCTGCCATCTTCTGCCAACTCCAGGGTGTGATTCATCCAATTTTTGGGCTCCTGAAGCCAACCCCAGTGTCTCTTAAAGTAATGTTTGGGCTCCTGCTGCTGCTGCTGCCATCTTCTGCCAACTCCAGGGTGTGATTCATCCAATTTTTGGGCTCCTGAAGCCAACCCCAGGGTCTCTTTAAAGTAATGTTTGGGCTCCTGCTGCTGCTGCTGCCAACTTCTGCCAACTCCAGGGTGTGATTCATCTAATTTTTGGGCTCCTGAAGCCAACCCCAGGGTCTCTTTAAAGTAATATTTGGGCTCCTGCTGCTGCTGCTGTCAACTCCTGCCAACTCCAGGGTGTGATTCATCCAATTTTTGGGCTCCTGAAGCCAACCCCAGGGTCTCTTTAAAGTAATATTTGGGCTCCTGCTGCTGTCAACTCCTGCCAGCTCCAGGGTGTGATTCATCCAATTTCTGGGCTCCTGAAGCCAACTCCAGTGTCTCTATAAAGTAATCTTTGGGCTCCTGCTGCTGCTGCTGCTGCTGCTGCCAACTCCAGGGTGTGATTCATCCAATTTTTGGGCTCCTGAAGCCAACCCCAGTGTCTCTTTAAAGTAATGTTTGGGCTCCTGCTGCTGCTGCTGCCAACTTCTGCCAACTCCAGGGTGTGATTCATCCAATTTTTGGGCTCCTGAAGCCAACTCCAGTGTATATTTGGGCTCCTGCTGCTGCTGCTGCCAACTCCAGGGTGTGATTCATCCAATTTTCGGGCTCCTGAAGCGAACCCCAGGGTCTCTTTAAAGTAATATTTGGGCTCCTGCTGCTGCTGCTGCTAACTCCAGGGTGTGATTCATCCAATTTTTGGGCTCCTGAAGCCAACCCCATTGTCTCTTTAAAGTAATATTTGGGCTCCTGCTGCTTTTGCTGCCAACTCCAGGGTGTGATTCATCCAATTTTTGGGCTCCTGAAGCCAACCCCAGGGTCTCTTTAAAGTAATATTTGGGCTCCTGCTGCTGCTGCTGTCAACTCCTGCCAACTCCAGGGTGTGATTCATCCAATTATTGGGCTCCTGAAGCCAACTCCAGTGTCTCTATAAAGTAATCTTTGGGCTCCTGCTGCTGCTGCTGCTGCCAACTCCAGGGTGTGATTCATCCAATTTTTGGGCTCCTGAAGCCAACTCCAGTGTCTCTTTAAAGTAATATTTGGGCTCCTGCTGCTGCTTGCAACTCCAGGGTGTGATTCATCCAATTTTTGGGCTCCTGAAGCCAACCCCAGTGTCTCTTTCAGCCAATGTTTGGGCTCCTGCTGCTGCTGCTGCCAACTCCAGGGTGTGATTCATCCAATTTTTGGGCTCCTGCTGCTGCCAACTCCAGTGTCTCTTTAAAGCAATGTTTGGGCTCCTGCCCCTCATAGTGATGCCACTTCAACTCTCTTGAATTCAATTGTGCCGCTCTGCGATTCTATTAGCGATGCCTCTGATCTGCATGTGATATTTCTTCAAAGTATTATTTAACTAACCCAGCACGCATCCTGTGCATGTTACAGCAAGGCAGAATGGTTTACAACCCTATTGAGGCTCTAGGAGGCTCAGAAATAGCCGTTTTTAATAGCGATTCGTCGCGAATTTATTCGGGTCGAAACGATTTTTGTCGGAAAATTCGGCGAATCAGTCGAATCGAATTTTTCAAAAGTTCGCTCATCTCTAGTAGCGACTGGTGAGCGACCGGTAATGACGGGCCCCGCCACGAGAATGCCGGCTCCCCACCACGATCACACATTTATCAAGCCGATCCTGCTTAGCAACTGAGATAGCGCCAGATAGCCACTCATTCATCATTATTCCAGCCTGAGCCCACAGCGCCAGCGTCCGACCTTGAACAGCGACAGGTATGACCTCTCGCTACCTGGCGTGCTCCAATGCATTTCAATGGAACAATCTTTAAATATTAATAATTAATTGTTATTAATGTTTTGTTTTTTTTTGTTTTTTTAAATGTGAAAATTTCTGTGACCACTTCTGCCATTTTAGATAATTTTTTTAAGGGAAAAAAAAATAAAAATAAAAATTGTACAGAATTGATATTACAGGTCTGATATTAATGTATTCATATTACTAAATTATTTAAAAAACTTGTTTTTTTTTTGGTTTCCAAAAATATGGTTGTTTGGGGGTTAAAAAACTACTTTTAACCCATCGCCTCCAGCGCTCTGGGATTTAAACATGCATTTCATAGCGCGAGAATTTTTTGAGCGTGATTTGTTAATGAATATGGTGGGAGCCGGTCGCTAGGGCCAGTCGCTATCATGCGCTCCCATACAGCGCGGAACCTGTCAAATAGCGACTCCTCACCCAATATTCAACATTACTGCACACCGACTGAGTCGCTATCAACTACCGAACAACGGCCAAGCACAGCGACTACTAGCGGGCGCTCTGAAAATGCCTCTACAGTCGCTCAACTGTCGCTACCTGCCGCTGTTAATGAATCGGCCTCTTAGTAATGGTCAAACACAATTAAATCAGCAAAATTCTGGTACAGCTTAAACCAAACTAGAGATAAGCGAATGTCCTAAAAAGTTTGATTTGGACGATTCGCCGAATTTCTAGATGAACTTTGGTTCATTCTGAATCAAGTTTTTAACAAATAGTGCAAAAAGAAATAACTCACCTCGCTATCCAGCGTCAGGCACTGGGGTGTCCCACAGGGGGTAGAAGGAGGAGAGACGGGGCCCGGTAGTGTGGCGTCTCCTAATGATCCTCCAACACCCCTGTTAGCATCATGTTAAAGGGCAAAAGAAGTATAATAATTATAGGCATATTTATTGTGCTTTGCATGATTATAGATATCCCCAAATTATGCACCTGAATTCATAGTAACACTCCAATAGGATGTGCGCCTGAGATCCATTTGTCTATAGTATACAATAGACTATGAGGCTGATTCAGCACTAACACCAGGTAGCGACAGATGAGCGTCTGTAGCGGCATTTCCAGACCGCCCGCTAGTAGTCACTGTGCTCGGCCGTGGGTCTCTAGTTCTTAGCGACTCAGTCGCTGTTCAGTAATGTTGAATACATTGTGAGGAGTCGCTATTTGACCAGTACAGCGCTGTATGGGAGCGCATGTTAGCGACTGCTCATAGCGACCGACTCACACCATATTCAGGAAAAAAAAAGCCTCACACAACTTTGGCGCAGAAAAATGCTTCTCTGAAGCCCAGAGCGCAGGAGGCTGTGTGATTAAAGTCTGTTTTTCAGCATCTATCCACTAGTAACAAAGCGAAAACATATGGAATTACATTGTAACAACATTGTAACATGAACACTTTAATGGCAGACCTGTAATGTCATTTCTGAGGAAATATTTAAAAAATGTAAAAAATGTGAAAAAAAAACCTTTTTCAATGCCAGAAGAGGTCACAGAATTATTGTGATTTTTTGGGGAAAAAAAAAAGCAGTTTAAAGAGAAGAAAAGGTTTGTCCATTGAAATGTATGGCAGTGACAGGTAGCGAGAGGTCATACCTGGCGCTGTGCAAGGCTGAACGCTGGCGCTGTTCGCAGAGGCTTTGAAAATGATGAATCAGACGCTACATGGCGTTATCCCAGTTGCTAAACAGATCCAGGTTGATAAATGTGGAATTGCGTGCCGTGTCCGGCGTTGACCAGTCGCTATCTGTCGCTACCTCTCATTAACCAGGCGCTACTTGACGCTATCCTTTCTTAAATAACCCCCTATATTCACACCTATCTGCCAACAAGGTACCTCATTTCCCTTAAAAAGAAATCCATGAATTCCTAATTAGGTTGGACACAGATGAGACATTCAAATACACACTAGACACGGGCATTGGATGTTATTTGTGGAGAGCGATGTAACTCCTGAAATATATAAAATATAAATTAATGAAAATATATATTAATGAGAGAGTCTTATTCAGGACTGTAAGACCTTTCATTTGATATCAAACATGACTTGTGTGTATCGTCCAGAGTCTAATAATCCACATAGTATCAGCCTCTGTATGATATGTATTTGGTGTTTAGGTTCATTTAACTAATAAATTAATGGGGTCATGAATTTCTTGGTTACAACATGATGACACGCATATTGTGGGAGTTATATTACTTATTATATATAATATTTATCTAATCTCATATAGGCAGGTTGTAGTCAGGGCAATGCAGACACACCCAGAAGGCAGGGAATGTTGGCCACACCCCCCTAGTGTTGGTAGATTAGGAAGCTGGTTGCAGGGGTATTCAGTCGATGGATGGACCCCCTACCTGGCTAAGTATCTCACTCTCTCTCCTTTATAACATTATTGTACGGTAACTAACGTATAACTTACTATAACTTATTATGTAATAACAGTCTATAACATTTAAGGTTTTCTGGGGAAACTTTAGGAACATATTGGGTTAGTGAAGGTTATTTACTGTGCTGGTGAATTAAACCCGTTTTCATTTATACATCTTGCTGTGTGTGGTGGATAATTTCTCACACAGTACATTGTATGTGCAAAGTATTTAAGGTATTAAATATATTTCTTCTTAGGACATGTCACTGGATGTGGGAGGAGCCTCAGCGACTATTGGTTTGTATCAGATTGATGGCTTCTGGGCTGATATGATTATTAGTATTTGCGATATTTATAATATTAATCACTAATAGAAATATTGATCCTGATGTAAATAGGTTTTGAGTATCGGGGGTATCAGGGGTATCGGCACAAAAAAGAGATCTTTTCCCCTCTTTTTGACTTTTTAAGGGGATACGTTCCTTACATTCAAGATATATTATCAATTGTCTGGCTATATATCTTGGAAGCCCTGGATGTGATTTAAAGGGGATTTACAGTTGTTTTTATCTTTTGTTGCGTCTTGTATGACTGATGGTGTCACATGTATTCATTCTACTTGTTTAATAAATTGAGATATGTTTTTATATTGACGTTGCTATTTGGTGCTCCTTTTTTTGGGGTGCTTGTGGGCAAGGCAACCGCAGTCCTTCTTGTGAAAGTGTTTATAGAGTTTTAAAGTGTAGCACATTAAGATTTATTGGGTGGTGCACCCCCATTTGTGGCATAATAGAAATATTGGAGATTAATGTGCAGCAAATATTTATTTAGAGCATTTTTTTGCCCTTCAATACATCCCCCATTACAGGTAGTGTGTCATCCTCTCCATTACAGACAGCCCTACTTCCTCAGGGCAATGTAGTTAATAAAGATTTGTGAAAATCCTAATAAAGATTTGGGCATCCCCCAATATTCCTTGGTCACAGTGTAATCAGGAGAAGACAAGTTCAGCAAAGACATAGGGCCTTATTCATGAAGGGATAGCGTCAGGTAGCGCCTTGTAAGAGGCAGGTAGCGGCTGGCAGCGGCAGGTAACGCCGGACATGGCAGCAATTCCACATTTATGTAGGCGATTCTGGTGAGCGACTGGAACAACGCCATGTAGCGTCCGATTCATCATTATCCCAGGCTCAGCGTACAGCGCCGGCGTTCAGCCTCGCAGAGCGCCACGTCTTACCTCTCGCTACCTGGCGCTCTCCCATACATTTCTATGGACAATCCTTAAATCCCTTTCCTGATCCCAATTTTTTTTTTTTTGTTTAAACTCAAATCTTTCTGACATGTATCCTGGCCTAGAAAATGACATTTTTGAAAACTTTTTTGATTAATAATATTTTTATGCAGAATTGTCCTTACATGTCTGGTATTAACGTGTTCATGTTACAATGTAATAACAATGTCATTCCATATGTTTTCGCTTTGTTACTAGTGGATACATGTTCAAAATCGACTTTAATCACACAGCGTCTGGCGCTATGGGCTACAGCGACCCGTTTTTGAGCGCCGGAACAGTTTGAGGCTGTTTTTTTGATGAATGTGGTGTGAGTCAGTCGCACTGAGCTGGCGCTACCGTTTGACACCCATACAGCGTAGTACTGCGAAGTACTGCGTATCTGCTCAAAGGCAAAAACAATAGCTGAGGACCCACACGCTCAGGGCATTCTTTTTTCAAACTCTTGCCCTCTGGCCGGAGGTACCTGGCGCTTTCGACTAGAAACTCCAGGTACAAAAATAGTTCCTTACCTCTAGCCGTTAAGGCGCTAAACAATCACCACTGAACAACCTGCCGCGAACTTCCTGTCTCTACCATGTCACTGAGTTACCACCAATATCTTATGTAAATATGTTTAAATGTATAATATGTAAAATGTTTAATTTTTCCCAGCCTATACAAATAGGTGGGAAGCTGATCTTGGTGTAAGCATATCGCCTAGGGAATGGAAAATAGCTTGGCGGAACTCATTCTCATGGTTCCTGAAAACTAGCGCCCAGGAGGTCAATATTAAAGTCCTATTCCGATGGTATCTAGTCCTGGATAAGAGCCACAGATTTTTCCCCTCCTACCCACCGGAGTGTTTTAGAGAATGCCACCTACAGGGATCATATATTCATATATGGTGGGAATGTAGGGTGGTCCGTCATTTCTGGGCTAAGGTCTATTTTCTTTTAAGGAAAGCAACAGGGTAACACCTGACTCCTTCACCTCAACTTGCCCTACTTAATTTGAAACCCCCTGGATGTACAAGGTCACAATTCAAGCTTATTAGACACATCCTTACAGCCGCGAAACTTATCATAGCACACTCATGGAAGAAGAAGACGATCCCTAGTGGAAGCCTGGTCCCTCGCATCAATGAAGTTATGTTCTTCGAGAAGATGGCAGCCTCGATGCAAGGCCCCCTTCCTGAACATCTGGGAGGGTTGGATTACACACTTCCAACCTACAAACTTTGACCGCTCCCTCCTCACATCTCAGTGATGTGTTGAAAACATCCCGCACCTACTGGTGGCTGGACACCCACTCCCAATTCTTCCCCTTTTCCGTTCTTTGCCCTTCTATCTTCTTTATTCTAGCCCCCCACTCATAACCTTCCATTCTCCCCCCTCAGGTGCGTGGTCTTTTGCCACACGCACCTCATATCTTGTTTTTGGAGATACTGTTTCCAATTGGTGTGTGTGTTGACACCCCCTTGGGTGTAATTATATGCTCCATAAAATGTAAAGTATGTTGCAATGTAATGTACTTCTGCGATATTCTAAATAAAAATATTGATAAAAAAAAAATGTTTAATTTTTATATTTAATGGTTATAGCTCCAATGGGGTACCTCCCTTCCAAAAAGCATTCCTTGTATGTATCCTGTACTTACTTGGCGGTCAATAAAGTATTCCTATTCGTATAACGTATTCAACAATGCCAGCCAACGAACCAAGGCCGAGCACAGCGACTACTAGCGGGCGCTCTGAAATCCGCGCTACAGGCGCTCATCTGTCGCTACCTGGCGTTAGAAATGAATCAGCCTGCCCCTCAAAACACGGAAAGGTCTTCAATTTGAAGCACGACACATAAGTGGTCAGGGCGTGGTAAGGTCGGCTAATTAGGGCACAACTTGGACTAGGTTGGGTTGTGGCAAGATTTGACCTCAACTCAGACTTGGGGAGGAAAATATGGTGGATTTTTTTTTCAACGTTCCTTCCCACCCATATCCCTGGTGGGCCGCACCAATCCCGACCCCGTCAATGCTTCAGGGCTGTGTAGTTGAAGCAGCTCTCATGGGCTTTAAGCAAGAGACCCTTCCTTACTTCACAGAGTCTGATGTTTACTGTTTTACTGATGCAAACATGACTTCATGGCAGCCATCAGAGTCTAGACCCTAGTATGGGACCCAAAAGACCCAGCTGTGAAAAGGTGGTTCCAGGCCAGGTTACCTCAATGGCCACCCTGACCTGAGACCACTGGCTGCCACACTTTTTCTGCTACTGTTAATGATTAAAAAGGGTGTCTGCCCTAACCCCCTCCCCCAGGTTGGTTGGCCTTCTTGGGGTCTTTGGGAGTTTATAAAGTGAATATTGGGTCTGGGTCCCCAAAACATAAATGTGAAGGGTGGGCCTCTTGTTTGAACTTCATTTTCCTATATAGCATGGATATTGGGGCCTATTTTAAACTTGGGGCCCAGCCATAGTTTATAGAGGGGGTCTGACTCTATAGAGCTTATATTGTGTCTGGGCCCCTCATACCCTATAATGTCATGCCTGTTCCCCTAGTCTAGTTCCCTTTATGGCCTGAGTAATAAGGTAAGTTTGGATGTCTTGGGGACAGAGGCCCAGTTCAAGCTAAGGCCCAAACCATCGCATTGGGGCCAATTTTAAACTTGGGGCCCAGCTATAGGTTATAGAGAGGCCCAGTCTCTATACAGCCTATATGGTGTCTGGGCCCCCCATGACATATAATGGCTGGGCCCCTAGCCTGATTTTGGGTTTCCTTTATTGCTTGAATAATAAGAGAAACCTGGTTGCCTTGGGAACAGAGATCCAGTTCAAGCTAAGGCCCAAACTATCACACATAGGTTATAGAGGGGCACAGTCTCTATACAGCCTATATGGTGCCTGGGCCCCCCATGACATATAATGGCTGGGCCCCTAGTCTGATTTTGTGTTTCCTTTATGGCTTGAATAATAAGGTAAGTCTGGCTGGCTTGGGGACAGAGGTCCAATTCAAGCTAAGGTCCCAACCATCACATATAGGTTATAGAGGGGCCCAGTCTCTGTACAGCCTATATGGTGTCTGATTTTACTATATGGTTTTCATTTTGAGTTAAACCTGGTTTCCTCTGGGCCAGAAGCTCAGTTTCAAACAGAACAAAAGACCTGTAGTGTCATCAACTGGCCTTACCCAATGGCATCCCAAATTGTGAGGCCCCCGCTGCATGAAAAGTGGGGCCTCAAAACTCCCCTGCTTCTGCACTTCCTCAATGATGTGAACATCAGCAGCTGTATCCTCTGTGGTTCAAGAAACAAGAATTGGCTGAAACCAAAAATCGATAAGTGGATTGAATTAAAATAGAGCCCTTTTCCCTCCTCCAACTCTTCCTATAACAAAGAGGCAGTCATGTAACACTATACCTTTAGACACAAAACATATGGTTTCACTTAAATAGTCCATATAACAAGCAATTCCTGGGAGGAAAACGCAGACATAACATTGCTTGAATATATATATATATATATATATATATATATATATATATATATACAAAAATTGATGCAATTCACCAAAATAAACCTTATGTTATATTATATGTGCATTATTTCCTCTGAATCAGCCAGCCCCGAATCATAATAAACAGCATGTAAACATCCACAGATTCCACATACATCAGTAATTTTAGTGATTTAATAATAATTCATTAATAATTGAGATCATAAACATTTTATTCCTCTGGAACCTTCTTACATGCTCCCCCTATGAAGAGTACATTCTGCCAAATTCGCTGCTCCTGCTTCACTCTAATCCCAGAGAATGGCGCCTGTTTTAGCTGTAAAACTCTGCCTCCTCCATACATTGCCACTGCTGTGTGTGGCAATGAGGTCATTGCCCCACCTATGCAATGACTGATCGCCTTCCATATTACAGGGGACAGACAAAATAAATGGGTTCCAGGATGATTCAAAAAGCAAGAATATCCATTTCTGGTTCTACACCCTAAGAAGGAAGTATCGGCAGGAGCTGGGATCAAATGTATTTCGCAAGTTCAGTGGGTTTTGGTCTGCTTTAAACCGGACCTTCAGCATGATTTAATGGAAAGCCCAAACCCTTAATAAACTATTCCCCAGCATCTAAAAGTAATATATTTTATGTTTTTAGTCACTTATTCTTTCCCCCACTGGGCTGCAACTCTGTTCAGGACTAAGGGGTAAAGTGCAGGGGGCAGGGTTATAGCTGTGCTTTGCACAGACAGAGAAGATCTGGGGTCAGGGAATGGACAGCAATCCCAGAATGCAGGGCAGCACAGTCAGAAGACACTTCCTGTTTGCAGGCTGTCTCATGCTCCATGAACCACCATCTTGGATGTTTAAAGGCTAATAACAGGCAGTAGATGCAGGTAGGATGATTTTAAATGTGAGCAATCTGTATGTACAGGGTGTGGGAAACATATAAGATAGACTCTTATTCAGAGTGAAGGTCCGCTTCAAGAAAGGCTGGAGGCGGGAGCGCGTCTGCTGCTGGGGAAACGCCCACTTTTGCTCCAGATTGCTGTAAACATAGCCATTTGCTGAGCATTAACTATATGCACATGGCTCTTATTGGATGAAAGCAAGTGCATGAACTGTAGGACCAGCAATCTGGGGGAGGGGCGAGAATAAAACTGGGATAGTCAAAATCTTGGGACATGTGCCACTTTAAGCTATGGACCAAGCCATTGCACATTAGTCAGGAGGGGGGCCCAGACATGCTGTACGTGTATGTATGAATGCTACTATATATGGCCCGAAATTCCAGACGGTGGCCCTGCATGCTGCTACTGGCATCTGTTCTGCTTCGGCCTCCAGATGACCTCAATGAAGAAGTGGTGGAGTTTCCCTCGAGATAGCATAATGGGGAGGCCCAGGGGCGCACCGAGACCTAGTGAGAAAAGTTACATAGTTACATAGTTATATAGTTACATAGTTATAGTTGACCCTGCACATCAGAACATGGGGCATCCCACCCGGACCCTGCACATCAGAACATGGGGCATCCCACCCGGACCCTGCACATCAGAACATGGGGCATCCCACCCGGACCCTGCACATCAGAACATCGGGCATCCCACCCGGACCCTGCACATCAGAACATGGGGCATCCCACCCGGACCCTGCACGTCAGAACATGGGGCATCCCACCCGGATCCTGCACATCAGAACATGGGGCATCCCACCCGGACCCTGCACATCAGAACATGGGGCATCCCACCCGGACCCTGCACATCAGAACATGGAGCATCCCACCGGGATCCTGCACATCAGAACATGGGGCATCCCACCCGGATCCTGCACATCAGAACATGGGGCATCCCACCCGGACCCTGCACATCAGAACATGGGGCATCCCACCCGGACCCTGCACATCAGAACATGGAGCATCCCACCCGGACCCTGCACATCAGAACATGGGGCATCCCACCCGGACCCTGCACATCAGAACATGGGTCATCCCACCCGGACCCTGCACATCAGAACATGGGGCATCCCACCCGGACCCTGCACATCAGAACATGGAGCATCCCACCCGGACCCTGCACATCAGAACATGGAGCATCCCACCGGAAACCTGCACATCAGAACATGGGGCATCCCACCCGGACCCTGCACATCAGAACATGGAGCATCCCACCCGGACCCTGCACATCAGAACATGGGGCATCCCACCCGGACCCTGCACATCAGAACATGGGGCATCCCACCCGGACCCTGCACATCAGAACATGGGGCATCCCACCCGGACCCTGCACATCAGAACATGGAGCATCCCACCCGGACCCTGCACATCAGAACATGGGGCATCCCACCCGGACCCTGCACATCAGAACATGGAGCATCCCACCCGGACCCTGCACATCAGAACATGGGGCATCCCACCCGGACCCTGCACATCAGAACATGGAGCATCCCACCCGGACCCTGCACATCAGAACATGGAGCATCCCACCGGAAACCTGCACATCAGAACATGGGGCATCCCACCCGGACCCTGCACATCAGAACATGGAGCATCCCACCCGGACCCTGCACATCAGAACATGGGGCATCCCACCCGGACCCTGCACATCAGAACATGGGGCATCCCACCCGGACCCTGCACATCAGAACATGGAGCATCCCACCCGGACCCTGCACATCAGAACATGGGGCATCCCACCGGGATCCTGCACATCAGAACATGGAGCATCCCACCGGGATCCTGCACATCAGAACATGGAGCATCCCACCGGGATCCTGCACATCAGAACATGGGGCATCCCACACAGATCCTGCACATCAGAACATCGGGCATCCCACCCGGACCCTGCACATCAGAACATGGGGCATCCCACCCGGACCCTGCACATCAGAACATGGAGCATCCCACCGGGATCCTGCACATCAGAACATGGGGCATCCCACCGGGATCCTGCACATCAGAACATGGGGCATCCCACCGGGATCCTGCACATCATAACATGGAGCATCCCACCGGGATCCTGCACATCAGAACATGGGGCATCCCACCGGGATCCTGCACATCAGAACATGGGGCATCCCACCCGGACCCTGCACATCAGAAAATCGGGCATCCCACACGGATCCTGCACATCAGAACATCGGGCATCCAACCCGGACCCTGCACATCAGAACATTGGGCATCCCACACAGATCCTGCACATCAGAACATCGGGCATCCCACCCGGACCCTGCACATCAGAACATCGGGCATCCCACACGGATCCTGCACATCAGAACATGGAGCATCCCACCCGGACCCTGCACATCAGAACATGGGGCATCCCACCCGGACCCTGCACATCAGAATATGGGGCATCCCACCCGGACCCTGCACATCAGTACATGGGGCATCCCACCCGGACCCTGCACATCAGAACATGGGGCATCCCACCCGGACCCTGCACATCAGAACATGGGGCATCCTACCCGGACCCTGCACATCAGAATATGGAGCATCGCACCCGGACCCTGCACATCAGAACATGGGGCATCCCACCCGGACCCTGCACATCAGAACATGGAGCATACCACCGGGATCCTGCACATCAGAACATGGGGCATCCCACCCGGACCCTGCACATCAGAACATGGGGCATCCTACCCGGACCCTGCACATCAGAATATGGGGCATCCCACCCGGACCCTGCACATCAGAACATGGGGCATCCCACCCGGACCCTGCACATCAGAACATGGGGCATCCCACCCAGACCCTGCACATCAGAACATGGGGCATCCCACTCGGACCCTGCACATCAGAACATGGGGCATCCCACCCGGACCCTGCACATCAGAACATCGGGCATTCCACCCGGACCCTGCACATCAGAATATGGGGCATGCCACCCGAACCCTGCCCATCAGAACATGGAGCATCCCACCGGGATCCTGCACATCAGAACATGGGGCATCCCACCCGGATCCTGCACATCAGAACATGGAGCATCCCACCGGGACCCTGCACATCAGAACATGGAGCATCCCAGCGGGATCCTGCACATCAGAACATGGAGCATCCCACCCGGACCCTGCACATCAGAACATGGGGCATCCCACCCAGACCCTGCACATCAGAACATCGGGCATCCCACCCGGACCCTGCACATAAGAACATGGGGCATCCCACCCTGATCCTGCACATCAGAACATCGGGCATCCCACCCGGACCCTGCACATCAGAACATGGAGCATCCCACCGGGATCCTGCACATCAGAACATGGGGCATCCCACCCGGACCCTGCACATCAGAACATCGGGCATCCCACGTGGATCCCGCACATCAGAACATGGGGCATCCCACCCGGACCCTGCACATCAGAACATCGGGCATCCCACGTGGATCCCGCACATCAGAACATGGGGCATCCCACCCGGACCCTGCACATCAGAACATCGGGCATCGCACCCGGACCCTGCACATCAGAACATGGGGCATCCCACCTGGACCCTGCACATCAGAACATGGAGCATCCCACCGGGATCCTGCACATCAGAACATGGGGCATCCCACCCGGACCCTGCACATCAGAACATGGGGCATCCCACCCGGACCCTGCACATCAGAATATGGGGCATCCCACCCGGACCCTGCACATCAGTACATGGGGCATCCCACCCGGACCCTGCACATCAGAACATGGGGCATCCCACCCGGACCCTGCACATCAGAACATGGGGTATCCCACCCTGATCCTGCACATCAGAACATGGAGCATCCCACCCGGACCCTGCACATCAGAACATGGGGCATCCCACCCGGACCCTGCACATCAGAACATGGGGCATCCCACCCGGATCCTGCACATCAGAACATGGGGCATCCCACCCGGACCCTGCACATCAGAACATCGGGCATCCCACCCGGACCCTGCACATCAGAACATCGGGCATCCCACCCGGATCCTGCACATCAGAACATGGGGCATCCCACCCGGACCCTGCACATCAGAACATCGGGCATCCCACCCGGACCCTGCACATCAGAACATGGAGCATCGCACCCGGACCCTGCACATCAGAACATGGGGCATCCCACCCTGATCCTGCACATCAGAACATGGGGCATCCCACCCTGATCCTGCACATCAGAACATGGGGCATCCCACCCTGATCCTGCACATCAGAACATGGGGCATCCCACCCGGACCCTGCACATCAGAATATGGGGCATCCCACCCGGACCCTGCACATCAGAACATGGGGCATCCCACCCTGATCCTGCACATCAGAACATGGGGCATCCCACCCGGACCCTGCTCATCAGAACATGGGGCATCCCACCCTGATCCTGCACATCAGAACATGGGGCATCCCACCCGGACCCTGCACATCAGAACATGGGGCATCCCACCCGGACCCTGCACATCAGAACATGGGGCATCCCACCCGGACCCTGCACATCAGAACATGGGGCATCCCACCCGGACCCTGCACATCAGAACATGGGGCATCCCACCCGGACCCTGCACATCAGAACATGGGGCATCCCACCCGGACCCTGCACATCAGAACATGGGGCATCCCACCCGGACCCTGCACATCAGAACATGGGGCATCCCACCCGGACCCTGCACATCAGAACATGGGGCATCCCACCCGGACCCTGCACATCAGAACATGGGGCATCCCACCCGGACCCTGCACATCAGAACATGGGGCATCCCACCGGGACCCTGCACATCAGAACATCGGGCATCCCACCCGGACCCTGCACATCAGAACATGGAGCATCGCACCCGGACCCTGCACATCAGAACATGGGGCATCCCACCCGGACCCTGCTCATCAGAACATGGGGCATCCCACCCTGATCCTGCACATCAGAACATGGGGCATCCCACCCGGACCCTGCTCATCAGAACATGGGGCATCCCACCCTGATCCTGCACATCAGAACATGGGGCATCCCACCCGGACCCTGCACATCAGAATATGGGGCATCCCACCCGGACCCTGCACATCAGAACATGGGGCATCCCACCCGGACCCTGCACATCAGAACATGGGGCATCCCACCCAGACCCAGCACATCAGAACATGGGGCATCCCACCCGGACCCTGCACATCAGAACATGGGGCATCCCACCCAGACCCAGCACATCAGAACATGGGGCATCCTTCCCGGACCCTGCACATCAGAACATGGGGCATCCCACTCGGACCCTGCACATCAGTACATGGGGCATCCCACCCTGACCCTGCACATCAGAACATGGGGCATCCCACCCGGACCCTGCACATCAGAACATGGGGCATCCTACCCAGGGCCGTATTTGGTGTTCATGGTGCCCTAGGCACTCTAAGCTCTTGCAACCCCCTTTTTTTAAAATTATGTCACTGTCCATATAAAAAAAAGTGTGTAGAGGGAAAGGGTGCAATGGGCTAGATGCAGAGAAGCAGACAAGTATGTTCCATCTTTTACTGCATTCTGACATACAGGAGTCACATGATCACACCAATGGAGGGAAGATGCTCTGGCCTGTGTTCAACCCATTGCCCCCCCTTCCTCTTCACACAAATACATTCTGCATCCTTCTATGGCTGGGAGGGGGTTGCTTGTTAGGAGGCATTAATGTTCTGGCTATGGGATTTTTAATTTCTTTTCTTTACTACAGTAGTAAGGGCAGTGCCCCCCCCCCTTCCAGGTTGCCACCCTAGGCACGTGCCTAGGGTTGCCTAATGGTAAATACAGCCCTGATCCTACCCGGACCCTGCACATCAGAACATGGAGCATCGCACCCGGACCCTGCACATCAGAACATGGGGCATCCCACCTGGACCCTGCACATCACAACATGGAGCATCCCACCGGGATCCTGCACATCAGAACATGGGGCATCCCACCCGGACCCTGCACATCAGAATATTGGGCATCCCACCCGGACCCTGCACATCAGTACATGGGGCATCCCACCCGGACCCTGCACATCAGAACATGGGGCATCCCACCCGGACCCTGCACATCAGAACATGGGGCATCCCACCCTGATCCTGCACATCAGAACATGGGGCATCCTACCCGGACCCTGCACATCAGAACATCGGGCATCCCACCCTGATCCTGCACATCAGAACATGGAGCATCCCACCGGGATCCTGCACATCAGAACATGGGGCATCCCACCCGGACCCTGCACATCAGAATATGGGGCATCCCACCCGGACCCTGCACATCAGAACATGGGGCATCCTACCCGGACCCTGCACATCAGAATATGGGGCATCCCACCCGGACCCTGCACATCAGAACATGGAGCATCGCACCCGGACCCTGCACATCAGAACATGGGGCATCCCACCCGGACCCTGCTCATCAGAACATGGGGCATCCCATCCTGATCCTGCACATCAGAACATGGAGCATCCCACCGGGATCCTGCACATCAGAACATGGGGCATCCCACCCGGACCCTGCACATCAGAATATGGGGCATCCCACCCGGACCCTGCACATCAGAACATGGGGCATCCTACCCGGACCCTGCACATCAGAATATGGGGCATCCCACCCGGACCCTGCACATCAGAACATGGGGCATCCCACCCGGACCCTGCACATCAGAACATGGGGCATCCCACCCAGACCCAGCACATCAGAACATGGGGCATCCCACCCAGACCCAGCACATCAGAACATGGGGCATCCTACCCGGACCCTGCACATCAGAACATGGGGCATCCCACTCGGACCCTGCACATCAGTACATGGGGCATCCCACCCGGACCCTGCACATCAGAACATGGGGCATCCTACCCAGGGCCGTATTTGGTGTTCATGGTGCCCTAGGCACTCTAAGCTCTTGCAACCCCCTTTTTTTAAAATTATGTGACTGTCCATATAAAAAAAGTGTGTAGAGGGAAAGGGTGCAATGGGCTAGATGCAGAGAAGCAGACAAGTATGTTCCATCTTTTACTGCATTCTGACATACAGGAGTCACATGATCACACCAATGGAGGGAAGATGCTCTGGCCTTTGTTCAACCCATTGCCCCCCCTTCCTCTTCACACAAATACATTCTGCATCCTTCTATGGCTGGGAGGGGGTGCTTGTTAGGAGGCATTAATGTTCTGGCTATGGGATTTTTAATTTCTTTTCTTTACTACAGTAGTAAGGGCAGTGCCCCCCCCCCTTCCAGGTTGCCACACTAGGCACGTGCCTAGGGTTGCCTAATGGTAAATACAGCCCTGATCCTACCCGGACCCTGCACATCAGAATATGGGGCATCCCACCCGGACCCTGCACATCAGAACATGGGGCATCCCACCCGGACCCTGCACATCAGAACATGGGGCATCCCACCCGGACCCTGCACATAAGAACATGGGGCATCCCACCCTGATCCTGCACATCAGAACATGGGGCATTTTCTTTCTTTCATTCTGTCATTCCTTCTAGTGCATTGTTCTTTCTGTCAATCTGTTATTCTATTACTTGTTTCTTTCTATTCTTTGCCAATATTCACCATACGTGCATCTTTACTACCATGTATGGATTAGTGAGTCACTAGAGCAGCCGATGGGGCATCAGTGTTGGCTTTTCTTAGTTTTAATGAAGTACATGACTTTTTTCCTGTCTTGCCCACATACAGTGCGCCACTCCCTGGCCAAGGCAGATTATTCCGTGTGCGGCTCTCCAGCGGCTTCCAATCGTATTGTTGGCGGAACGGATGCGCAGATTGGCGAGTGGCCCTGGCAGGTCAGTTTTTTGTATAACGACTCTCAACTCTGTGGTGGCTCCCTGATCGCTCCGCAGTGGGTGCTGACTGCCGCGCATTGCTTCCAGTTGTGAGTATACATTGATTTATATTTATTATAGTTATCGTATCATTTTTTAGACGCTTTATATACTCAGATTGAAACCCCCCCGCACCACCCACAAATCAAACAAAGTAAGGCTATATTGGCGGCATGCTTGTAAGTGCTGTAAACCTATGTGAGGTAAATACTTTCTAATGTGGCTCCAGAAACTATTAGCAAAACAGCAAATCATAACACCTTCCCCCTAAAAAATCAACTGCTTTACATAGATAACATTTTAAGAATTCATCTTTATTATCTAAAAGCTACATATTACACATAGACATACATATAAATATAAAAACACATCAGAACATGGGGCATCCCACCCGGACCCTGCACATCAGAACATGGGGCAGTTCTGGACCCTGCCCATCAGAACATGGGGCATCCCACCCGGACCCTGCACATCAGAACATGGGGCATCCCACCCGGACCCTGCACTTCAGAACATGGGGCATCCCACCCGGACCCTGCACATCAGAACATGGGGCATCCCATCCGAACCCTGCACATCAGAACATGGGGCATCCCACCCGGACCCTGCACATCAGAACATGGGGCATCCCCTCCGAACCCTGCACATCAGAACATGGGGCATCCCACCTGGACCCTGCACATCAGAACATGGGGCATCCCATCCGAACCCTGCACATCAGAACATGGGGCATCCCACCCGGACCCTGCACATCAGAACATGGAGCATTCCACATGGACCCTGCTCATCAGAACATGGGGCATCCCACCTGGACCCTGCACATCAGAACATGGGGCATCCCACCCGGACCCCGCACATCAGAACATCGGGCATCCCACCCGGACACTGCACATCAGAACATGGGGCATCCCACCCGGACCCTGCACATCAGAACATGGGGCATCCCACCCGGACCCTGCACATCAGAACATGGGGCATCCCACCCGGACCCTGCACATCAGAACATGGGGCATCCCACCCGGACACTGCACATCAGAACATGGGGCATCCCACCTGGACACTGCACATCAGAACATGGGGCATCCCACCCGGACACTGCACATCAGAACATCGGGCATCCCACCTGGACACTGCACATCAGAACATGGGGCATACCCCCTTCATCTACTCTGGAGTAATGAGTAATGTAATGTTGACTGCCAGGGAGGGAAGGCCCCCATTTCATATTGTTGGTGTGTGCTCTAATTTTTTCTTACTGCTATTGAACTCAGAAAGGGACCCCCATACCAGTTCAAAGGGCAGGGGGGGGGAGGGGGGTGTTGTAAGCCACCTGCCTGACATGTGGTTGGTGACTTACCCATAACCCCAAGCCAAATTACCCGCATTTCAAATAGCCAAGAGACATGCAATGTATCAAGCTGTATAACACATTAAAACAACCACACCGCCGCTGTATGTTCCAATTGTAACAAGAGCTACACTTGCTGTGATGCATAGTATAGCAGCCACGGCCTTTCAGTATAACACATTAAAACAACCATACTACGGCCGCATGTTCCAGTTGTAACACGAGCTACACTTGCTGTGATACATATTATAGCAGCCATGCCCTTTATATTAAAATATAAGTAACCCACAACTGAAAAGGGACCCCTATACCAGTTCAAAGGGTGGGGGGGGGTGTTGTAAGCCACCTGCCTGACATGTGGTTGGTGACTTACCCATAACCCTAAGACAAATTACCCGCATTTCCAATGGCCAGGGGATATGCAATGTATCCAGCTGTCTGTATAACACATTGAAACAACCAACAAGAGCTACACCTGCTGTGATACATAGTATAGCAGCCACTGCCTTTCTATTAAAATGTAAATAACTCAAAGCAATGAGAAAGCTGCAATAATTGAAACTGGCATAATGTGCATCCTGATGTCATGTTTTCTGAAGAGATACACTAATGTCTACAGTAAACTTGATGGCAACTTGATGTAAAAAAAAGCAAGGTGTCACGTCTACATTTCAATCACTTTTTGGACCAAGGGACCCTTAGGCCCTTATTTAAGAAGGGATAGCATGAGGTAGCGCCTGGTTAATGAGAGGTAGCGACAGATAGTGACTGGTCAACGCCGGACACGGCAGCAATTACACATTTATCAAGCAGAATCTGTTTAGCGACTGGGATAGCGCCATGTAGCGTCTGATTCATCATTTTCACAGCCTCAGCAAACAGCGCCGGCGTTCAGCCTTGCACAGCGCCAGGTATGACCTCTCGCTACCTGTCGCTCTCCCATACATTTCACTGGACGATACTTTTCTTCTCTTTAAAATGTGTTTTTGTTGTTTTTTTTTTCAAAAAATCACAAATAATTCTGTGACCTCTTCTGGCATTGAAAAAGCAGTTTTTTCAAATGTTTTTTTTATTTTTTATATATTTTTTCAGAAATGACATTACAGGTCTGCCATTAAAGTGTTCATGTTACAATGTTGTTACAATGTCACAACATTGTAACATGAACACTTTAATGGCAGACCTGTAATGTCATTTCTGAAAAAATATATAAAAAATAAAAAAAAAAGTGAAAAAACTGCTTTTCTGTACAATGTGTAACCGGGTATGGCTATCTCCCAGTCATTGTGATCCTTGAACCAAGTCTCTGTTATTGCAACAAGATCCAATTCATCCCTGGATATGATTAATTCACAGAGCTTGTTGCCCAAGCTGCGAGCATTGGTACACATCATGTGGATGTTGTTGGTATTGTATTTTAGTGTGTCCTTGATCTTTTCCACCTCTAGCCTACCACTGACCGGGTTTCCTGCTTCAATGTCCTGCCTTATCCTAAATGGTAGGGGACAGAAATCACCCTTACAAGTTACATCTCTGTCCCCTTCCTCTAGTTTAAATCAAAAAATGCTCTGAGTTCCACTCCAAGTTCTTCTGTGCCTTTCTGTGAAGGATGCAAGCCATCCCTCTTAAACAACTCATTGTTCGACCACCTTCTAACATCATGACTAATACATCCAAAGCCTCGGTCTTCACACCACTGACGTAACCACAAATTGAACTTGGCGATGTTGAGTGCCTTTTTTCCCTGATTACATGCAGTCTCAAAAATTAGAAATAAGGAAAATAAATATATTGACGGAGATAAGGCTGTGGCTGACCATCTGAATAGCTACTTTTGTTCAGTATTTTCAGATAATAGCAGGCATGGCCATAGCACAGCATCCAGCTGGGGGAGCACAGCTCCGGAGTTTCTGGAGGCTGATGTCCTATCCGAGCTGGCACATCTAAAGGTAAGTAATGCGATGGGTCCAGATGGAATCCACCCCAGAGTTCTAAGGGAACTTAGGTTTGTGATTGCAGCCCCTCTGACTGATTTACTTAACCATTCCCTTTCAACTGGTGAGGTTCCAGATGATTGGAGAATGGCCAATGTCGTACCAATCCATAAAAAGGGGAGTAGAGAAGAAGCCAGTAATTACAGGACAGTTTATAGTGGTCAAATTAATGGAAACACTATTAAAAAAACAGATAATTTCCCATCTAAAAATTAATGACCTATTGGACCCAAAACAGCACGGCTTTACTGAGGGCAGATCATGTCAGACCAATCTTATTGATTTCTTTGACAATGTCACTAAAGTGTTAGATGAAGGTGGTGCTGTGGATATCGCCTATCTGGATTTTAGCAAAGCCTTTGACACTGTACCACATAAGGAGCTCATAGATAAGTTATTGAAGGTAGGACTCAATCCCTGGATAGTTCAGTGGATTTCCAGTTGGCTGAGGGATCGGTATCAGAGCGTTGCTGTAAATGGTGTGTAATCTGAACAAAGGCGAGTTACAAGTGGTGTGCCGCAAGGCTCTGTCCTGGGCCCCATTCATTTTAATATATTTGTAAGTGACATAGGAGAAGGCTTGGTAGGAAAAGTTTGTCTGTTTGCTGATGATACAAAGGTTAGTAATAGGGTGGATATTCCTGGAGGTGTCTGCAACATGGAAAATGATTTAGCTTTACTGGATAGATGGTCAAAACTGTGGAAACTAGAGTTTAATGTCTCTAAATGTAAAATCATGCACTTGGGTAGAAGGAATCCCGGCTCTGAGCACCGTATGGGCAGCACTGTGTTATCCAGGACCTCGGAGGAGAGAGATTTAGGGATACTGATTACTGATAGCTGCAAGATGATTGGACAGTGTAGCCAGGCAGTGGGAAAAGCAAGCAGGATGCTCGGCTGCATAGCTCGAGGCATCACCAGTAGGAAGAGGGAGGTTGTGATGCCGCTGTATAGAGCCCTGGTGAGGCCACAGCTAGAATACTGTGTGCAGTTCTGGAGACCTCCCCTGCAAAAAGACATTATTCAAATAGAACGGGTCCAAAGGCCGGCAACGAAAATGGTGGAAGGACTTAAACTTAAAACATATCAGGAGAGACTTAAAGAACTTAATCTGTACAGTCTGGAGGAAAGAAGGGAGAGGGGGGACATGATTGAGACCTTTAAATATGTGACAGGAGGGAATAAGGTTCAGGAGGGAAGAAGAAACTTAATGATAGAACAAGGGGGCACAACCTGAAGCTAGTCGGGGGGAAGATCAGGAGCAATGTTAGAAAATATTATTTTACAGAAAGAGTAGTAGATGCCGGGAACAAACTTCCAGCAGAGGTAGTTGAAAAATCAACAGTCACTGAATTTAAACATGCCTGGGATAAGCCTCCATCTATCCTAAGATAAAGAGAAAATACAGTATACACATAAGATACAGAGAACATACAGTATACACAAGATAAAGAGAACATACAGTATACACATAAGATACAGAGAACATACAGTATACACATAAGATACAGAGAACATACAGTATACACATAAGATACAGAGAACATACAGTATACACATAAGATACAGAGTACATACAGTATATACATAAGATACAGAGAACATACAGTATACACATAAGATACAGAGAACATACAGTATACACATAAGATAAAGAGAACATACAGTATATACATAAGATACAGAGAACATACAGTATATACATAAGGGCAGACTAGAAGGACCGTATGGTCTCCTTCTGCCGTCAACCTTCTATGTTTCTATGTCTATTACATACTGGCAAAACTTCAGAAAAGGTGATGGAACCTGTTAATTTGCAAAGTTCCTCACTAAAATTTTGGAAGTCCCTCTGTACAACAAACACATCTTTTTTGGGATAAGTCATTTGTGCCGAGATGTAGCACAATGTCCACTCGGTTATGTTTGCTTGCAGACTTCACAATATTTAGAATACGTTTCTTATCCCTATTAACCGTGGCACCTGGGAGACACTTCACTTCCTTTAGCTCATCTTTATCCTGTCCAAAGTCCAGGCCTCTAATTGTTGAGTCACCAACCAGAATATGCCTTTTCCTATTGGTTGGCTTGGTAACTGTTCCTTGCTGCCCTTTTGTACTCATTTTATTTGGTCCTTTACTTAAGTCCACTTCCTTTGATCTTACCAAATCCTGCCCTGACTGAGCATTAGCAGATACATCCACATCAAGCTCAGAAAGAACAGCAAATGGGTTATATTGTCTTAGTCCAAAATGTTGATGTTTTTGTTCTACATTGCGCAATCTTCCAGAGCCAACAGTCTTCCACTGTGCCCCTCTCTTGTGAAGTCTTTGTGGGAGTGGTGGCTGTATAAACCCATAAATACATGTGCTGAAGAGACAATTCCAAGTGCCAAGTGCTATTCATTAAACATGAGGACAAACCGGGTGAAAAAACAAGAGAACAATCAAATAATAAGCCCAATATGGAAAGTTTTTCTCACATGTCCAGAGTCACCAGGCTATAAGCAGACTCCCCCTCCTCCTCCACGCGACGCGTTCCGTGACGTCACGTGTCACTTCTTCAGGGCGACAGTCACCCTGAAGAAGTGACGCGTTTTTTTGATCATGTAATGTTCTTTGTGTAATATGTCTCGGCTTGGTCTGGATAATACAATTTTGATATCTTTTTTATATTAGTGGTGCCACTCTGTGTTTGGGGATTTTCTGAGGAATCTGTGGGATTCCTCCTTTGCCCCCTGGGTTGTATGGGAGCGTTTCTTTTATAGCGATGTTGGAGCCTTAGTGGCTTCTTGGAAATGGAGTCTTCAGTGATAGTTTTCTGTGATTTTCTATGTGACGGATGTCGCTGGGCTCTAGTAACGCTCTATCCATACAGCCTATAGAAATAGATTTTGTGCTGAAAGCAGATGGAAACATATCAGACACATTGATTTGTATGTTTGAGATCTGTCCATACATCATGCTTTGGAATTGAAATATACTGATTTTTATATGTGAAATTTGTGTGTTATGTAATAAACGTTGTCTTTTCACATGATTAACGATAAATGATGATGAATTTTATTAACCATTATTATTAGATCTTTTTTTACTGCATTCCATGTCCCAACTTTGGGGACTCAGAATTAAGAGTAGGGACCACACTAAACACAGAGTGTCTTGCCGGGGCAGTGTGGCTTCCACATGTATCTGCAGATATATGCAACCAAATCTCTGTCTTTCCACACAGCTAGACATGTTTTTGGCTTGATATTTAGATGATGAGAGGGTTAAACTGGGCGGTAAATTAGGGCCTTATTTAAGAAAGGATAGTGTCAGGTAGCGCCTGGTTAACGTGAGGTAGCGACAGATAGCGACTGGTGAACGCCGGACACGGCAGCAATTACACATTTATCAAGCAGAATCTGTTTAGCGACTGGGATAGCGCCATGTAGCGTCTGATTCATCATTTTCAAAGCCTCTGCGAACAGCGCCGGCGTTCAGCCTTGCACAGCGCCAGGTATGACCTCTCGCTACCTGTCGCTCCCCCATACATTTCAATGGACGAACCTTTTCTTCACTTTAAACGTTTTTTTTTTTTTTTCCCAAAAATCACAAATAATTCTGTGACCTCTCCTGACATTGAATAAGCATTTTTTTCACATTTTTTACATTTTTTAAATATTTCTTCAGAAATGACATCACAGCTCGGCCATTAAAGTGTTCATGTTACAATGTTGCTACAATGTAATTCCATATGTTTTCGCTTTGTTACTAGTGGATAGATGCTGAAAAACAGACTTTAATCACACCGCCTCCTGCGCTCTGGGCTTCAAACAAGTATTTTTCAGCGCCAGAGATTTATGAGGCTGTTTTTTTGCTGAATATGGTGTGAGTCGGTCGCTATGAGCAGTCGCTAACATGCGCTCCCATACATCGCTGTACTGGTCAAATAGCGACTCCTCACAATGTATTCAACATTACTGAACAGCGACTGAGTCGCTATAAACTAGCGACTCACGGCCGAGCACAGCGACTACTAGCGGGCGCTCTGAAAATGCCGCTACAGACGCTCATCTGTTGCTACCTGGCGTTAGTAATGAATCAGCCTCTTAGTTCCCAGGCCCTGAATAATAATAATAATAATTTTGTATAAATAATAGTGATTGAGCTGCTCCCACCCCCTTTATTCATTATTATTAGATGTTTATAGTATCAGGCTGGGGTCTAACTCAAGGGTTTGTATTCTATAAGTTGCGTCTCGCCTATTCCCAACATTTAATTTTTACTGGTGATTAATAAGCCTGGAGTTTGTACCAGCTTATTAAGAGGCTAATTTATTAATAGCGGCAGGTAGCGACAGTTGAGCGACTGTAGCGGTATTTTCACAGCGCCCGCTAGTAGTCGCTGTGCTTGGCCGTTGTTCGGTTGTTGACAGCGACTCAGTCGGTGTGGCGTAATGTTGAATACAAGGTGACGAGTCGCTATTTGACAGGTTACGCGCTGTATGGGAGCGCATGATGGCGACTGGTCAGAGCGACCGGCTCCCACCATATTCATTAACAAATTAACAAAATTCAAGCGCTGTGAAATGTATGTTTAAGCCCCACAGCGCTGGAGGCGATGTGTTAAAATGCATTGGAGAGCGCCAGGTAGCGAGAGGTCATACCTGTCGCTGTTCAAGGTCGGACGGTGGCGCTGTGGGCTGAGGCTGGAATAATGATGAATGAGTCGCTATATGGCGCTATCTCAGTCGCTAAGCAGGATCGGCTTGATAAATGTGTGATTGTGGTGGGGAGCCGGCGTTCTCGTGGCGGGGCCCGTCATTACCGGTCGCTCACCAGTCGCTACCTGTCGCTATTCCTTCATAAATAAGGGCCCAGGTCTTTTAGGGTAGGGTCACGTCATATTGGGTATGTTCTCCCCCCCCCCCTTCTAAGGGGCAGACATAACCTAAACAATTTTGTCTTGTGTGTGTAACTTATTTTAACACAATAAACCTCTTTGATAGGCTTTTCAGGATGACACATCTTGTTTGTAATGGTCAAAGCAGGATGGGGAGATAATGCATCCCAAGGTATTAACATCCCACCACAATAGACGGCTTCCGGAGCTTTGCCGCCTTTGTACAGGATGTCAACTTGATGTAAATCAAAGTCGCCCTAAATTTCTAACCATTTTGTGGCGTGTTGTAGAGGAAAGCCAAAAAAAAGGGACCCTAAGGGCACCACCAACAGTAGAACATGAACAATGGGTGCACCAGGAATCCCAGGAATATGACAATTAAGAAACCCAAAAAGCAAAAAGAACAAGGAATTCCATACAAAGTGGGCACTCCACTATATTATCGAAACATTATTTTATTAAGTGGCAAAAATCATTGTAAAAAACATACACACAACACAAATCTCACAAGACTATTTAAAAACAATTGGACCACTGGGCCTAAAGATTATTTGATCAATATATCCCTAAGCTATATACAAATATACAATCTCAAAATGATTATATCTAGAGCAATGTACAATCAAAAGATACAAGTGCTGGCAGAGATACACAAATATCAATAAATAAACTGTGGCCCTTATTTAACAAGGAATAGCGCCAGGTAGCGACTGGTGAGCGGCCGGTAATGACGGTCACCGCCACGAGAACGCCGGCTCCCCACCACAATCACACATTTATCAAGCCAATCCTGCTTAGCGACTGAGATAGCGCCATATAGCGACTCATTCATCATTATTCCAGCCTCACCCCACAGCGCCAGTGTCTGACCTGAACAGCGACAGGTATGACCTCTCGCTACCTGTCGCTCTCCAATGCATTTCAATGGAACAATCTTTAAATATTCATAATTAATTGTTAAGGTTTTTTTTTTTTTTTTAAATGTGAAAAATTCTGTGACCACTCCTGCAATGTTAGATATTTTTTTAAGGGAAAAAAAAAATGTGTGCAGAATTGATATTACAGGTCTGATATTAATGTATTCATATTACAAATTTATTTTAAAAACTTGTTTTTTTTGGTTTCCAAAAATATGGTTGTTTGGGGGTTAAAAAACTACTTTTAACCCATCGCCGCCAGCGCTCTGGGGTTTAAACAAGCATTTCACAGCGCGAGAATTTTTTGAGCGTGATTTGTTAATGAATATGGTGGGAGCCGGTCGCTATGGCCAGTCGCTATCATGCGCTCCCATACAGCGCGGAACCTGTCAAATAGCGACTCGTCACCAAATATTCAACATTACCGCACACCGACTGAGTCGCTGTCAACAACCGAACAACGGCCAAGCACAGCGACTACTAGCGGGCGCTGTGAAAATACTGCTACAGTCGCTCAACTGTCGCTACCTGGCGCTATTAATGAATCGGCCTCTATGAACACAAATGCAAGCTGGCCTCTGCTGCCCCCTAATTGATAAATATAGTATTTACATATATACAAGGGACAATAAATATAAAGGAAAACCTGGTAATCAGCCAGGCTAAAGTGACTATTGCTAAACCACACACTGAAATATATAGGCCAATAAAAGTGCCAAAGGTATGAAAATATTGCTCCAAAAATATAATACAAATATACATTCAAGTGATAAGTGCAACAACAAAGAAATACCTCCAACTAGCTCTAATAGCAAGAATGGACTAAGAGGCCGATTCATTAATAGCGCCAGGTAGCGACAGATGAGCGACAGTAGCGTTATTTTCTCGCGCTGTGAAATGCTTGTTTAAACCCCAGAGCGCTGGCGGCGATGGGTTAAAAGTAGTTTTTTAACCCCAAACAACCATATTTTGGAAAAAAAAAAAACATGTTTTTCAAAACATTTTGTAATATGAATACATTAATATCAGACCTGTAATATCAATTCTGCACAATTTTTTTTTTTTTTTTTTTACCTTAAAAAAATATCTAACATTGCAGAAGTGGTCACAGAATTTTTCACATTTAAAAAAAAAAAAAAAAACATTAATAGCAATTAATTATGAATATTTAAAGATTGTTCCATTGAAATGCATTGGAGAGCGCCAGGTAGCAAGAGGTCATACCTGTCGCTGTTCAAGGTCGGACGCTGGCACTGTGGGGTGAGGCTGGAATAATGATGAATGATTCGCTATCTGGCGCTCTGTCAGGATCGGCTTGATAAATGTGTGATTGCGGAGGGGAGCCGGCGTTCTCGTGGCGGTGAGCGTCATTACCGTTCGCTCACCATTCGCTACCTGGCGCTATCCCTTGTTAAATAAGGGCCTAAGATTTTAAATATATAACAGCAGGGGCTTAAAAGGCTTGCAAGAGGTGTTATTACATGTGCATCACACGTCAAGATAAGAACAAAAGGATAATATACTACCGCCATGCACTGATACCCAGTGGTCATAACGCTGCCCCCGCGCGCTCCGCCGTGCGCCCACGGCTTGTGTTGTAGAGGGGCAATTGATAGAGACGCATGAGTGTGAGCCATTGTGGGGTAATTGGTGATTTTTTTTTGCCTCCTGGCATCTCATAGCTCTGTTCTCTCTTTTCACAGCGTTGATTCCCTCGACTATGTGAAAGCATATCTGGGCCTCCACCGGCGAGGAGCGAATAGTTCTTACACGGTCACCATTAAAGTAGAGTCGGTCTACGTTCACATAATGTATTTACAGACCAACGAAGTGGGGGACATTGCGTTGGCGAAGCTGACCAGGCCTGTGACTTATACCCGTTACATCATGCCCGTGTGTCTGCCCGCCTCCTCGTCTGACCCCTTCCCCTGCGGCATGGAGTGCTGGGTCACCGGCTGGGGAAAGACAGCCTTCGAAGGTAGGTCCATATCATTGGAAACATATAT